>OX451739.1:896862933-897344329 GCA_948472305.1 Vicia faba
CGTAGGTTGCCCAACGGTCTTACCCTCTTGTTAACTTTTCTTGGGTCGTAGCTCACACGTAGGTCTTACCCTCATGTTATCTTTTCCTGAGTCGTAGGTCGCCCGTAAGTCTGACCCTCAAGTTAACTTTTCCTGGGTAGTTGGTCTCCTATAGGTCTTACCCTTTTGTTATCTTTTATTGGGTCGTAGGTCGTCCTTAGATCTTACCCTCGTGTTATCTTTTCTTTGGTCGTAGGTCACCTGTAGGGCTTACCCTCGTGTTATCTTTTCTTGGGTCGTAGGTCGCCCGTAGGTATTACCCTTGTGTTATCTTTTCTTGGGTCATAGTTCTCCCATAGGTCTTACCCTCACGTTATCTTTTCTTGGGTCGTAGGAAATCGGTAGGTTTTACCCTCACGTTATCTTTTCTTGGGTCGAAGGTCGCCCGTAGGTCTTACCCTCTTGTTATCTTTTCTTGGGTCGTAGCTCTAACGTAGGTCTTACCCTCATATTGACTTTTCCTGAGTCGTAGGTCGCCCGTAAGTCTTACCCTCAAGTTATCTTTTTCTGGGTCGTAGGTCTCCTATAGGTCTTACCTTCTTGTTATCTTTTCTTGGGTCGTAGGTCGCCCGTAGGTCTTTCCCTCATGTTATCATTTCTTTGGTCGTAGGTCACCCATAGTTCTTACCCTTGTGTTATATTTTCATGGGTCGTAGGTCACACATAGGTCTTACCCTCGTGTTATCTTTTCTTGAGTCGTAGTTCGGCCATAAGTCTTACCCTCTTGTTATCTTTTCTTGGGTCGTAGGTCCCATGTAGGTGTTACCCTTATGTTATCTTTTCTTGGGTTTTAGGTCGCCCGTAGGTCTTACCCTTATGTTATCTTTTCTTGGGTCGTAGGTTGTCTATAGGTCTTAACTTCATGTTATCTTTTCTTGGGTAGTAGGTTTGTCGTAGGTCTTACCCTCATGTTATCTTTTCCTTGGTCATAGATCGCCCATAGTTCTTACCCTCATGTTATCTTTTCCTGTGTCATAGGTCGCCCGTGGGTCTTACCCTCATGTTATCTTTTCCAGGGTTGTAGGTCGCCCGTAGGTCTTACCCTCCTGCTACTTTTCTTGGGTCGTAGGTCTTACCTTCATGTTATCTTTTCTTGGGTCGTAGGTCGCCCGTAGGTCTTACCCTCATGTTATCTTTTCATGGGTCGTAGGTCGCCCATAGGTCTTACACTCTTGTTATCTTTTCTTGGGTCGTAGGTCACCCTTAGGTCTTACCCTCATGTTATTTTTTCTTGGGTCGTAGGTCACCCATAGGTCTTACCCTCATGTTATCATTTCTTGAGTCGTAGCTAGGCCATAAGTCTTACCCTCACGTTATATTTTCTTGGGTCGTAGGTCGTCCATAGGTCTTACAATCACCTTATCTTTTCTTAGGTTGTAGGTCTTAACCTCTTGTTATCTTTTCTTGGGTCGTAGGTCACCTGTAGGTCTTACCCTCATGTTGTCTTTCCCTAGGTCGTAGGTCGCCCCTAGGTCATACCCTCAAGTTATCTGTTCCTGGGTCGTAGGTTTCATGTAGGTCTTACCCTTATGTTATATTTTCCTGGGTTTTAGGTTGCCCGTAGGTCTTACCCTCACGTTATCTTTTCTTTGGTCGTAGGTGGTCTATAGGTCTTACCCTCGCGTTATCTTTTCCCGGGTCATAGATCGTCCGTAGGTCTTAACCTCGTGTTATCTTTTCTTGGGTCGTAGGTCGGTCGTAGGTCTTACCCTCATGTTATCTTTTCTTGGGTCGTAGGAAATCCGTAGGTTTTACCCTCGCGTTATCTTTTCTTGGGTCTTAGGTCGCCCGTAGGTCTTACCCTCTTGTTATCTTTTCTTGGGTCGTAGCTCTAACGTAGGTCATACCCTCATATTGTCTTTTCCTGAGTCGTAGGTCTCCCGTAAGTCTTACCCTCAAGTTATCTTTTTCTAGGTAGTAGGTCTCCTATAGGTCTTACCTTCTTGTTATCTTTTCTTGGGTCGTAGGTCGCCCGTAGGTCTTTCCCTCATGTTATCATTTCTTTGGTCGTAGGTCACCCATAGTTCTTACCCTTGTTTTATCTTTTCATGGGTCGTAGGTCACACATAGGTCTTACCCTCGTGTTATCTTTTCTTGAGTCGTAGTTCGGCCATAAGTCTTACCCTCTTGTTATCTTTTCTTGGGTCGTAGGTCCCATGTAGGTGTTACCCTTATGTTATCTTTTCCTGGGTTTTAGGTCGCCCGTAGGTCTTACCCTTATGTTATCTTTTCTTGGGTCGTAGGTTGTCTGTAGGTCTTAACTTCATGTTATCTTTTCTTGGGTAGTAGGTTTGTCGTAGGTCTTACCCTCATGTTATCTTTTCCTTGGTCATAGATCGCCCATACTTCTTACCCTCATGTTATCTTTTCCTGGGTCATAGGTCGCCCGTGGGTCATACCCTCATGTTATGTTTTCCAGGGTTGTAGGTCTCCCGTAGGTCTTACCCTCCTGTTACTTTTCTTGAGTCGTAGGTCTTACCCTCATGTTATCTTTTCTTGGGTCGTAGGTCGCCCGTAGGTCTTACCCTCATGTTATCTTTTCTTGGGTCGTAGGTCGCCCGTAGGTCTTACCCTCTTGTTATCTTTTCTTGGGCCTTAGTTCGTCTGTAGGTCTTACCCTCATTTTATCTTTTCTTGGGTCGTAGGTCACATGTAGGTCTTACTCTCGTGTTATCTTTTCTTGGGTCGTAGGTCGCCCATAGGTCTTACCCTCTTGTTATCTTTTCTTGGGTCGTAGGTCACCTGTTGGTCTTACCCTCGTGTTATCATTTCTTGGGTCGTAGGTCACCTGTTGGTCATACCCTCATGTTATCTTTTCCTGGGTCGTAGGTCGCCTGTAGATCTTACCCTTGTGTTATCTTTTCTTGGGTCGTAGTTTTCCCATAGGTCTTACCCTCATGTTATCTTTTCTTGGGTCGTAGGATATCCGTAGGTCTTACCCTCGCGTTATCTTTTCTTTGGTCGTAGGTCACCCGTAGGTCTTACCCTCTTGTTATCTTTTCTTGGGTCGTAGCTCACACATAGGTCTTACCCTCATGTTGCCTTTTCCTGAATCGTAGGTCGCCCGTAAGTCTTACCCTCAAGTTATCTTTTCCTGGGTCGTAGGTCGCCCGTAGTTCTTACCCTCCTGTTACTTTTCTTGGGTCGTAGGTCACCCTTAGGTCTTACCCTCACGTTATTTTTTCTTGGGTCGTAGGTCGCCCATAGGTCTTACCCTCATGTTATCTTTTCTTGGGTTGTAGGTCACCCATAGGTCTTACCCTCGTGTTATCATTTCTTGAGTCGTAGTTAGGCCATAAGTCTTACCCTCACGTTATCTTTTCTTGGGTCGTAGGTCGTCCATAGGTCTTACACTCGCCTTATCTTTTCTTAGGTTGTAGGTCTCCCGTAGGTCTTAACCTCTTGTTATCTTTTCTTGGGTCGTAGGTCACCCGTAGGTCTTACCCTCATGTTGTCTTTCCCTAGGTCGTAGGTCGCCCCTAGGTCATACCCTCAAGTTATCTGTTCCTGGGTCGTAGATTTCATGTAGGTCTTACCCTTATGTTATATTTTCCTGGGTTTTAGGTTGCCCGTAGGTCTTACCCTCACGTTATCTTTTCTTAGGTCTTAGGTGGTCCGTAGGTCTAACCCTCGCATTATCTTTTCCCGGGTCATAGATCATCCGTAGGTCTTAACCTCGTGTTATCTTTTCTTGGGTCGTAGGTCGGTCGTAGGTCTTACCCTCATGTTATCTTTTCCTGGGTCGTAGGTCATCTGTAGGTCATACCCTAATGTTATCTTTTCTTGGTTTGAAGGTCGTTTGTAGGTCTTACCCTCCTTTTATCTTTTCTTGGGTCGTAGGTTACCCTTAGGTCTTACCCTCGTGTTATCTTTTCTTGGGTCGTAGTTCGCCTGCAGGTCTTACCCTCATGTTATCTTTTCCTTGGTCATAGATCGCCCATAGTTCTTACTCTCATGTTATATTTTCCTAGGTTTTAGGTCGCTCGTGGGTCTTTCCCTCACGTTATCTTTTCTTAAGTCGTAGGTGGTCCGTAGGTCTTACCCTCGCGTTATCTTTTCCTGGGTCATAGATCGGCCGTAGGTCTTAACCTCGTGTTATCTTTTCTTGGGTCGTAGGTCATCCGTAGGTCTTACACTAATGTTATTTTTTCTTAGGTCGTAGGTCGGCTGTAGGTCTTACCCTCATGTTATCTTTTCCTGGGTCGTAGGTCGTCTGTAGGTCTTACCCTAATGTTATCTTTTCTTGGGTTGTAGGTCATCTATAGGTCTTACCTTCCTTTTATCTTTTCTTGGGTCGTAGGTTACCCATAGGTCTTACCCTCGTGTAATCTTTTCTTGAGTCGTAAATCGCCTGTAGGTCTTACCCTCATGTTATCTTTTCCTTGGTCATAGATCGCCCATAGTTCTTACTCTCATGTTATCTTTTCCTCGGTCGTAGGTCGCCTATGGGTCTTACCCTCATGTTATCTTTTCCTGGGTCGTAGGTCTCCCGTAGTTCTTACCCTCCTGCTACTTTTCTTGGGTCATAGTTCACCCATAGGTCTTACCCTCATATTATTTTTTCCTGGGTCATAGGTCGCCCGTAGGTCTTACCCTCATGTTAACTTTTCTTGGGTCGTAGGTCATCGTAGTACTTACCCTCATGTTATCTTTTCCTGAGTCGTAGGTCGTCTGTAGGTCTTACCCTCGTGTTATCTTTTCTTGGGTCGTAGGTCGCCCGTAGGTCTTACCCTCGTATTATCTTTTCTTGGGTCGTAGTTCGCTTATAGGTCTTACCCTCCCATTATCTTTTCTTCAGTCGTAGGATGTCCGTAGGTATTACCCTCGCATTATCTTTTCTTGGGTCGTAGGTCTCCCGTAGGTCTTACGCTCTTGTAATCTTTTCTTGGGTCGTCGCTCACACGTATGTCTTACCCTCATGTTGTCTTTTCTTGGGTCAAAGATCACACGTAGGTCTTACCCTCATCTTGTCTTTTCCTGAGTCGTAGGTCGCCCGTAAGTCTTACCCTCAAGATATCTTTTCCTTTTTAGTAGGTCTCCTATAGGTCTTACCCTCTTGTCATCTCTTCTTGGGTCGTAGGTCGCCCATAGATCTTACCCTCATGGTATCTGATCTTGGGTCGTAGGTCTCCTATAGGTTTTAACCTCGTGTTATCTTTTCTTGGGTTGTAGGTCACCCGTAGGTCTTACACTTGTGTTATCTTTTCATGGGTCGTAGGTCGCTCGTAGGTCATACCCTCGTAATATCTTTTCTTGGGTCGTAGTTCGCCCATAGTCTTACCCTCACGTTATCTTTTCTTGGGTCGTATGTCGTCCGTAGGTCTTACACTCGTGTTATCTTTTCTTGGGTCGTAGACCGCCCATAGTTCTTACCCTCTTGTTATCTTTTCTTGGGTCGTAGGTCACCCGTAGGTCTTACCCTCTAGTTGTTTTTCCCTGGTTCGTAGGTCGCCCGTAGGTCTTACCATCAAGTTATCTTTTTCTGGGTCGTAGGTCTCCTATAGGTCTTACCCTTTTGTTATTTTTTCTTGGGTCGTAGGTCGCATGTAGGTGTTACCCTCACGTTATCTTTTCTTGGGTAGTAGGTCGATCGTAGTTCTTACCCTCATGTTATCTTTTCCTTGGTCATAGATTGCCCACAGTTCTTACCCTCATGTTATCTTTTCCTGGGTTCTAGGTCGCCCATGGGTCTTACGCTCATGTCATCTTTTCCTGGGTCGTAGGTCGCCCGTAGGTCTTACCCTCCTGTTACTTTTCTTGGTTCGTAGGTCATCCGTAAGTCTTAACCTCATTTTATCTTTTCTTGGGTCGTAGGTCACCCGTAGGTCTTACCCTCATGTTATCTTTTCTTGGGTCGTAGGTCTCCCGTGGGTCTTACCCTTGTGTTATCTTTTCTTGGGTGGTAGTTCGCCCATAGTTCTTACCCTAACGTTATCTTTTCTTGGGTCGTAGGTCGCCCATAGGTGTTACCCTCTTGTATTATTTTCATGGGTCGTAGCTCACACATAGGTCTTACCCTCATGTTGTCTTTTCCTGAGTTGTACGTCGCCTGTAAGTCTTACCCTCAAGTTATCTTTTCCTGGGTAGTAGTTCTCCTATAGGTCTTACCCTCTTGTTATCTTTTCTTGGGTCGTAGGTCGCCCGTAGGTCTTACCCTCATGTTATATTTTCTTAGGTCGTAGGTCACATGTAGGTCTTACCCTTGCGTTATCTTTTCATGCATCGTAGGTCACCGATATGTCTTACACTCGTGTTATCTTATCTTGAGTCATAGTTCGGCCATAAGTCTTACCCTCACGTTATCTTTTCTTGGGTCGTAGGTCGTCCGTAGGTCTTACACTCTTGTTATCTTTTCTTGGGTTGTACGTCACCCATAGGTCTTACGCTCTTGTTATCTTTTCTTGGGTCGTAGGTCACCCGTAGTTCTTACCCTCATGTTGTCTTTCCCTGGGTCATAGTTCGCCCGTAGGTCTTACCCTCAAGTTATCTTTTCTTGGGTCGTAGGTCTCCTATATAACTTACCCTCTTGTTATCTTTTCTTGGGTTGTAGGTCGCATGTAGGTATTACCCTTATGGTATCTTTTCCTGGGTTTTAGGTCTCCCGTAGGTCTTACCCTCACGTTATCTTTTCTTGGGTCGTTGGTTGTTCATAGGTCTTACCCGCATGTTATCTTTTCTTGGGCCATAGGTCGTTGGTAGGTTTTACCCTCATGTTATCTTTTCTTGCGTCGTAGGTCGCCCGTAGGTCTTACCCTCATGTTATATTTTCTTGGATCGTAGGTCTCCTGTAGGTCTTACCCTCGTGTTATCTTTTCTTGGGTCATATATCTCCCGTAGGTCTAACCCTCATGTTATCTTTTCTTGGGTCATAGGTCGTCCGTTGGTCTTACCCTCATGTTATCTTTTCTTGGGTCGTAGGTCGTCCGTAGGTCTTACCCTCATTTTATCTTTTCTTGGGTCGTAGGTCACCCATAGGTCTTACACTTATGTTATCTTTTCTTGGGTCGTAGGTCGCTCGTGGGTCTTACCCTTGTGTTATCTTTTCTTGGGTCGTAGTTCGCCTATAGTTCTTACCCTCACTTTATCTTTTCTCGGGTTGTAGGATGTCCGTAGGTCTTACACTCGCGTTATATTTTTTGGGGTTGTAGGTCTCCCATAGGTCTTACCCTCTTGTATTCTTTTCTTGGGTCGTAGGTCACACGTAGGTCTTACCCTCATGTTTTCTTTTCCTGAGTCGTAGGTCGCCCGTAAGTCTTACCCTCAAGTTATCTTTTCTGGGGTAGTAGGTCTCCTGTACGTCTTACCCTCTTGTTATTTTTTCTTGGGTCGTAGATCGCTCGTAGGTCTTATCCTCATGTTATCTTTTCTTAGGTCGTAGGTCACCCGTAGGTCCTACCTTGCGTTATCTTTTCATGGGTCGTAGGTCACCCATAAGTCTTACCCTCGTGTTATCTTTTCTTGAGTCGTAGTTCGGCCATAAATCTTACCCTCACGTTATCTTTTCTTGGGTCGTAGGTCATTCGTAGGTCTTACACTCGCGTTATCTTTTCTTGGGTTGTAGGTCGCCCGTAGGTCTTACCCTCTTGTTATCTTTTCTTGGGTCGTAGGTCACCCGTAGGTCTTACCCTCATGTTATCTTTCCCTGGGTCGTAGGTCGCCCGTAGGTCTTACCCTCAAGTTATCTTCTCCTGGGTTGTAGGTCTCCTATAGAGCTTACCTCTTGTTATCTTTTCTTGGGTCATAGGTCCCATGTAGGTCTTACCCTTATGTTATCTTTCCTTGAGTTTTAGGTCGCCCGTAGGTCTTACCCTCACGTTATTGTTTCTTGGGTCGTAGGTGGTCCGTAGGTATTACCCTCGCGTTATCTTTTCCTGGGTCATAGGTCGCCCGTAGGTCTTAACCTTATGTTATCTTTTCTTGGGTCGTAGGTCGCCTCTAGGTGTTACCCTCATGTTATCTTTTCCTTGGTCATAGATCTCCCATAGTTCTTACTCTCATGTTATCTTTTCTTGGGTAATAGGTCACCTGTGGGTCTTACCCTCATGTTATCGCTTCATGGGTCGTAGGTCGCCCATATTTCTTACCCTCTTGCTACTTTTGTTGGGTCAGAGGTCACCCGTAGGTCTTACCCTCATGTTATCTTTTCATGGGTCGTAGGTCGCCTGTAGGTCTTACCCTAATGTTATGTTTTCTTAAGACGTAAGTCACCCATAGGTCTTACCCTCATGTTATCTTTTCCTGGGTCGTAGGTCGTCCGTAGGTCTTACCCTCATGTTATCTTTTCTTGGTTCGTAGGTCGTCCGTAGGTCTTACCCTTGCGTTATTTTTTCCTTGGTCATTGGTCGCCCGTAGGTCTTAACCTCATGTTATCTTTTCTTGGGTAGTAGGTCAGCCGTAGGTCTTACCCTCATGTTATCTTTTCCTTGGTCATAGATCGCCCATAGTTCTTACCCTCATGTTATCTTTTCCTGGGTCGTAGGTCGCCCGTAGGTCTTACCCTCATGTTATCTTTTCTTGGGTCGTAGGTCGCCCATAGGTCTTACCCTCTTGTTATCTTTTCTTGGGTCGTAGGTCACCCGTAGGTCTTACCCTCTTGTTATCTTTTCATGGGCCGTAGGTCGTTCGTAGGTCTTACCCTCATATTATATTTTCCTGGGTCGTAGGTCGCCCGTAGTTCTTACCCTCATGTTATCTCTTCTTGGAACGTAGGCTGCCCGTAGGTCTTACCCTCGTGTTATCTTTTCTTGGGTCGTATATCTCCCGTAGGTCTTACCCTCATGTTATCTTTTCTTGGGTCGTAGGTCATCCGTAGGTCTTACCCTCATTTTATCTTTTCTTAAGTCGTAGGTCACCTGTAGGTCTTACCCTCGTGTTATCTTTTTTTGGGTCGTAGGTCGCCCGTAGGTCTTATCCTCTTGTTATCTTTTCTTGGGTCGTAGCTCACACGTAGGTCTTACCCTCATGTTTTCTTTTCCTGAGTCGTAGGTCGCCCGTAAGTATTACCCTCAAGTTATCTTTTTCTGGGTAGTAGGTCTCCTATAGGTCTTTCCCTCTTGTTATCTTTTCTTGGGTCGTAGGTCACCCGTAGGTCTTACCCTCTTGTTATCTTTTCATGGGCCGTAGGTCGTTCGTAGGTATTACCCTCATGTTATATTTTCCTGGGTCGTAGGTCGCCCGTAGTTCTTACCCTCATGTTATCTTTTCTTGGAACGTAGGTCACACGAAGGTCTTACCCTTGTGTTATCTTTTCTTGAGTCGTAGTTCAGCCATAAGTCTTACCCTCTTGTTATCTTTTCTTGGGTTGTAGTTCCCATGTAGGTGTTACCCTTATGTTATCTCTTCCTTGGTTTTAGGTCTCACCCTCACGTTATCTTTTCTTGGGTCGTAGGTTGTCCGTAGGTCTTAACTTCATGTTATCTTTTCTTGGGTAGTAGGTTTGCCGTAGGTCTTACCCTCATGTTATCTTTTCTATGGTCATAGATCGCCCATAGTTCTTACCCTCATGTTACCTTTTTCTGGGTCATAGGTCGCCCGTGGGTCTTACCCTCATGTTATCTTTTCTTGGGTCGTAGGTCGCCCATAGGTCTTACCCTCATGTTATCTTTTCTTGGGTCGTAGGATATCTGTAGGTCTTACCCTCGCGTCATCTTTTCTTAGGTCGTAGCTCACACGTAGGTCTTACCCTAATGTTTTCTTTTCCTGATTCGTAGGTCGCCCGTAAGTCTTACCCTCAAGTTATCTTTTCCTGGGACGTAGGGCGCCCGTAGTTCTTACCCTCCTACTAATTTTCTTGGGTCATAGGTCACCCTTAGGTCTTACCCTCATGTTATTTTTACTTGGGTCGTAGGTCGCCAGTAGGTCTTACCCTCATGTTATCTTTTCTTGGGTAGTAGGTCACCCGTAGGTCTTACCCTCGTGTTATCTTTTCTTTAGTCGTACTTCGGCCATAAGTCTTACCCTCACGTTATCTTTTCTTGGGTCGTAGGTCGTCCATAGGTCTTACACTCGCGTTATCTTTTCTTGGGTTGTAGGTAGCCCGTAGGTCTTAACCTCTTGTTATCTTTTCTTGGGTCGTAGGTCACCCGTAGGTCTTACCCTCATGTTGTCTTTCCCTAGGTCGTAAATCGCCCCTAGGTCATACCCTTAAGTTATCTGTTCCTGGGTCGTAGGTCTCCTATAAGACTTACCCTCTTGTTATCTTTTCTTGGGTCGTAGGTCGCATGTAGGTCTTACCCTTATGTTATCTTTTCCCGGGTCATAGGTCGCTTGTAGGTCTTAACCTCGTGTTATCTTTTCTTGGGTCGTAGGTCACCCGTAGGTCTTACACTCATGTTATTTTTTCTTGGTTCGTAGGTTGGTCGTAGCTCTTACCCTCATGTTATCTTTTCTTGGGTTGTAGGTCATCCTTAGGTCTTACCCTCATGTTATCTTTTCCTGGGTCATAGGTCGTCTGTAGGTCTTACCCTAATGTTATCTTTTCTTGGGTTGTAGGTCGTCCGTAGGTCTTACCCTCCTTTTATCTTTTCTTGGGTCGTAGGTTACCCATAGGTCTTACCCTCGTGTTATCTTTTCTTGGTTCGTAGGTCGCCCGTAGGTCTTACCCTCGTGTTATCTTTTCTTGGGTCGTAGTTCGCCCATAGTTCTTACCCTCACGTTATCTTTTCTTCGGTCGTAGGATGTCCGTAGGTCTTACCCTCGCGTTATCTTTTCTTGGGTCATAGGTCTCCCATAGGTCTTACCCTCTTGTATTCTTACCTTGGGTCATAGCTCACACGTAGGTCTTACCCTCAAGTTGTCTTTTCCTGAGTCATAGGTCGCCCGTAAGTCTTACCCTCAAGTTATCTTTTCCTGGGTAGTAGGTCTCCCATAGGTCCTACCCTCTTGTATTCTTTCCTTGGGTCATAGCTCACACGTAGGTCTTATCCTCTTGTTTTCTTTTCTTGTGTCGTAGGTTGCCCGTAGGTCTTACCCTCATGTTATCTTTTCTTAGGTCGTATGTCACCCGTGGTCTTACCCTTGCGTTATCTTTTCATGGGTCGTAGGTCACTCGTAGGTCTTACCCTCGTGTTATCTTTTCTTGAGTCGTAGTTCGGCCATAAGTCTTACCCTCACGTTAACTTTTCTTGGATCGTAGGTCGTCCGTAGGTCTTACACTCGTGTTATCTTTTCTTGGGTTGTAGGTCGCCCGTAGGTATTACCCTCTTGTTATCTTTTCTTGGGTCGTAGGTCACCCGTAGTTCTCACCCTCATGTTATCTTTCCATGGGTCGTAGGTCGCTCGTAGGTCTTACCCTCAATTTATATTTTCCTTGGACGTAGGTATCCTATAGAGCTTACCCTCTTGTTATCTTTTCTTGGGTCGTAGGTCGCATGTAGGTCTTACTCTTATGTTATCTTTTCCTGGGTTTTAGGTCTCTCGTAGGTCTTACCCTCACGCTATCTTTTCTTGGGTCGTAGGTTGTTCGTAGGTCCTACCCTCGCATTATCTTCTCCTGGGTCATAGATCGCCCGTAGTTCTTAACGTCATGTTATGTTTTCTTGGGTAGTAGGTTGGTCGTAGGTCTTACCCTCATGTTATCTTTACCTTGGTCATAGATCGCCCATAGTTCTTACCATCATGTTATCTTTTCCTGCGTCGTAGGTCGCCCGTGGGTCTTACCCTCATGTTATCTTTTCTTGGGTCGTAGGTCGCCCATAGGTCTTACTCTCCTGCTACTTTTCTTGGGTCCTAGGTCGCTCGTAAGTCTTACCTTCATGTTATCTTTTCTTGGATCGTAGGTCTTACCCTCATGTTATCTTTTCTTGGGTCGTAGGTCGCTCGTAGGTCTTACCCTCCTTTTATCTTTTCTTGGGTCGTAGGTCACCCGTAGGTCTTAACCTCGTGTTATCTTTTCCTGGATCGTAGGTCGCCCATAGGTCTTACCCTCGTGTTATCTTTTCTTGGGTCGTAGTTCGCCCATAGGTCTTACCCTCATGTTATCTTTTCTTTGGTCGTAGGATGTCGTAGGTCTTACCCTCGCATTATCTTTTCTTGGGTCGTAGGTTGCCCGTAGGTCTTACCCTCTTGTTATCTTTTCTTGGGTCGTAGATCACACGTAGGTCTTACCCTCATGTTGTCTTTTCTCGAGTCGTAGGTCTCCCGTAAATCTTACCCTCAAGTTCTCTTTTCCTGGGTAGTAGGTCTCCTATAGGTCTTAACCTCTTGTTATCTTTTCTTGGGTCGTAGGTCACCCGTAGGTCTTACCCTTGTGTTATCTTTTCATGGGTTGTAGGTCACCCGTAGGTCTTACCCTCGTGTTATCTTTTCTTGGGTCATAGTTCGGCCATAAGTCTTACCCTAACGTTATCTTTTCTTGGGTTGTAGGTCGCCCGCAGATCTTACCCTCATGTTATCTTTACATTGGTCATAGATCACCCATAGTTCTTACTCTCGTGTTATCTTTTCCTGGGTCGTAGGTCGCTGGTGGGTCTTACCCTCATGTTATCTTTTTCGGGGTCGTAGGTCGCCCGTAGTTCTTACCCTCCTACTAATTTTCTTGGGTCGTAGGTTACCCGTAGGTTTTACCCTCGTGTTATCTTTTCTTGGGTCGTTGGTCGCCCGTAGGTCTTACCCTCGTGTTATCTTTTCTTGGGTCGTAGTTCTCTTATAGGTCTTACCCTCACGTTACCTTTTCTTCGATTGTAGGATATCCGTAGGTATTCCCTCGCATTATCTTTTCTTGGGTCGTAGGTCTCCCATAGGTCTTACCCTCTTGTTATCTTTTCTTGGGTCGTAGCTCACACGTAGGTCTTTCCCTCATGTTGTCTTTTCTTGGGTCAAAGCTCACACGTAGGTCTTACCCTCGTAATATCTTTTCTTGGGTCGTAGTTCTCCTATAGGTCTTACCCTCACGTTATCTTTTCTTGTGTCGTAGGTCTTTCCCTCATGTTGTCTTTTCTTGGGTCAAAGCTCACACGTAGGTCTTACCCTCATGTTGCCTTTTCCTGAGTCGTAGGTCACCCGTAAGTCTTACCCTCAAGTTATCTTTTCCTTGGTAGTAGGTCTCCTATAGGTCTTACCCTCTTGTTATCTTTTCTTGGGTCGTAGGTCACCCGCAGATCTTACCCTCATGGTATCTTTTTTTGGGTCCTAGGTCTCCTATAGGTCTTACCCTCCTGTTATCTTTTCTTGGGTCGTACGTCACTCATAGGTCTTACCCTTGTGTTATGTTTTCATGGGTCGTAGGTCTCCTGTAGGTCTTACCCTCGTAATATCTTTTCTTTGGTCGTAGTTCGCCCATAGGTCTTACCCTCACGTTATCTTTTCTTAGGTCGTAGGTCGTCTGTAGGTCTTACACTAGCGTTATTTTTTCTTGGGTCGTAAGCTGCCCGTAGGCGTTGCCCTCTTGTTATCTTTTCTTGGGTCGTAGGTCACCCGTAGGTCTCACCCTGAAGTTTTCTTTCCCAAGTTCGTTTGTCACCCGTAGGTCTTACCCTCAAGTTATCTTTTTTTGGGTCATAGGTCTCCAATAGGTCTTACCCTTTTGTTATTTTTTCTTGGGTCTTAGGTCGCATGTAGGTGTTACGCTTATGTTATCTTTTCCTGTGTTTTAGGTCTCCCGTAGGTCTTACCCTCACGTTATCTTTTCTTAGGTCGTAGGTTGTTCGTAGGTCTTACCCCCGCGTTATCTTTTCCTGAGTCATAGGTCACCCGTAGGTCTTAACCTCAGGTTACCTTTTCTTGGGTAGTAGCTCAGCCGTAGGTCTTACCCTCATGTTATCTTTTCCTTGGTGATAGATCGCTCATTGTTCTTAACCTCATGTTATCTTTTCATGGGTCGTAGGTCGCCCGTGGGTCTTACCCCCATGTTATCTTTTCCTGGGACGTAGGTCGCCCGTAGGTCTTACCCTCCTGCTACTTTTCTTGGGTCGTAGGTCACCCGTAGGTCTTACCCTCATGTTATTTTTTCTTGGGTCGTAGGTCGCCCGTAGGTCTTACCCTCATGTTATCTTTTCTTGGGTCGTAGGTCATCCGTAGGTCTTACCCTCGTGTTATCTTTTCTTGGGTCGTAGGTCGCTCGTCGGTCTTACCCTCATGTTATCTTTTCTTGGGTCGTAGGTCGTCCGTAGGTCTTACCCTCATGTTATCTTTTCCTGAGTCGTAGGTCGTCCGTAGGTCTTACCCTCACATTATCTTTTCTTGGGTCGTCGTTCGCTTATAGGTCTTACCCTCACGTTATCTTTTCTCGATTGTAGGATGTCCGTAGGTATTACCCTCGCATTATCTTTTCTAGGGTCGTAGGTATCCCGTAGGTCTTACCCTCTTGTTATCTTTTCTTGGGTCGTAGCTCACACGTAGTTCTTTCCCTCATGTTGTCTTTTCCTAGGTCAAAGCTCACACGTAGGTCTTAACCTCATGTTGCCTTTTTCTGAGTCGTAGGTCACCCGTAAGTCTTACCCTCAAGTTATCTTTTCCTTGGTAGTAGGTCTCCTATAGGTCTTACCCTCTTGTTATCTTTTCTTGGGTCGTAGGTCACCCGTAGATCTTACCCTCATGGTATTTTTTGTTGGGTCGTAGGTCTCCTATAAGTCTTACCCTCCTGTTATCTTTTCTTGGGTCGTAGGTCACCTGTAGGTCTTACCCTTGTGTTATCTTTTCATGGGTCCTAGGTTGCCCATAGGTCTTACCCTCGTAATATCTTTTCTTGGGTTGTAGTTCCCCCATAGGTCTTACCCTCACGTTATCTTTTCTTGGGTCTTAGGTCGTCCGTAGGTGTTACACACGCGTTATATTTTCTTGGTTCGTAAGCCGCCCGTAGGCGTTACCCTCTTGTTATCTTTTCTTGGGTCGTAGGTCACCCGTAGGTCTTACCCTCAAGTTGTCTTTCCCTGGTTTGTTGGTCGCCCGTAGGTCTTACCCTCAAGTTATCTTTTTCTGGGTCGTAGGTCTCCTATCGGTCTTACCCTTTTGTTATTTTTTCTTGGGTCGTAGGTCGCATGTAGGTGTTACCCTTATGTTATCTTTTCATGTGTTTTAGGTCTCTCGTAGGTCTTACCCTCACGTTATCTTTTCTTAGGTCGTAGGTTGTTCGTAGGTCTTACCCTCGCGTTATCTTTTCCTGCGTCATAGGTCGGCCGTAGGTCTTACCCTCATGTTATCTTTTCCTTGGGTAGTAGGTCGGTCGTAGGTCTTACCCTCATGTTATCTTTTCCTTGGTCATAGATCGCCCATAGGTCTTACCCTCATGTTATCTTTTCCTGGGTCGTAGGTCGCCTGTGGGTCTTACCCTTATGTTATCTTTTCTGGGTCGTAGGTCGCCCGTAGGTCTTACCCTCCTGCTACTTTTCATGGGTCGTAGGTCACCCGTAGGTCTTACCCTCATGTTATTTTTTCTTGGGTCTTAGGTCGACCGTAGGTCTTACCCTCATGTTATCTTTTCTTGGGTCGTAGGTCGTCCGTAGGTCTTACCCTAATGTTATCTTTTCCTGGGTCGTAGGTCGTCCGTAGGTCTTAACCTCATGTTATCTTTTCTTGGGTCGTCGGTCATTTTTAGGTCTTACCCTCCTTTTATCTTTTCTTGGGTCGTAGGTCTCCCGTAGGTCTTACCCTCTTGTTATCTTTTCTTCGGTCGTAGCTCACACGTAGGTCTTTCCCTCATGTTGTCTTTTCTTGGGTCAAAGCTCACACGTAGGTCTTACCCTCATGTTTCCTTTTCCTGAGTCGTAGGTCACCCGTAAGTCTTACCCTCAAGTTATATTTTCCTTGGTAGTAGGTCTCCTATAGGTCTTACCCTCTTGTTATCTTTTCTTGGGTCGTACGTTACTCGTAGATCTTACCTTCATGGTATCTTTTCTTTGGTCGTAGGTCTCCTATAGGTCTTACCCTCCAGTTATCTTTTCTTGTGTCGTAGGTCACCCGTAGGTCTTACACTTGTGTTATCTTTTCATGGGTCGTAGCTCACACGTAGGTCTTACCCTCATGTTTTCTTTCCTGAGTCGTAGGTCGCCCGTAAGTCTTACCCTCAAGTTATCTTTTTCTGGGTAGTAGGTCTCCTATAGGTCTTACCCTCTTGTTATCTTTTCTTAGGTCATAGGTCACCCGTAGGTCTTACCCTCTTGTTATCTTTTCATGGGCCGTAGGTCGTTCGTAGGTCTTACCCTCATGTTATCTTTTCCTGGGTCGTAGGTCGCCCGTAGTTCTTACCCTCAGGTTATCTTTTCTTGGAACGTAGGTCACACGTAGGTCTTACCCTTGTGTTATCTTTTCATGAGTCGCAGTTCAGCCATAAGTCTTACCCTCTTGTTATCTTTTCTTGGGTTGTAGTTCCCATGTAGGTGTTACCCTTATGTTATCTCTTCCTTGGTTTTAGGTCGCCCGTAGGTCTCACCCTCATGTTATCTTTTCTTGGGTCGTAGGTTGTCCGTAGGTCTTAACTTCATGTTATCTTTTCTTGGGTAGTAGGTTTGCCGTAGGTCTTACCCTCATGTTATCTTTTCCTTGGTCATAGATCGCCCATAGTTCTTACCCTCATGTTATCTTTTTCTGGGTCATAGGTCGCCTGTGTGTCTTACCCTCATGTTATCTTTTCCAGGGTAGAAGGTCGCCCGTAGGTCTTACCCTCCTGCTACTTTTCTTGGGTCGTAGGTCGCCCATAGGTCTTACCCTCATGTTATCTTTTCTTGGGTCGTAGTTCGCCTGTAGGTCTTACCCTCATGTTATCTTTTCTTGGGTCGTAGGTCACTTGTAGTCATGTTAAGGACTATAAACAAGTCAAATTGGCCAGTAGTCAAGTTGGAAGGCACACAAGTCACACAAGAGAAACCCTTAGAGTTTAGGCCAGCATGGGGTCTAGGTATTACCCTCTTTCAGTTTGTTGGTTCCTACCTGTCCTATCAAAAGTAATCGGGTTCTTAGAGGATCCCAATATCAATGACTACCCTCAATCGGTCATAACTCCAGCATCGCAATCTTTTCTTGCGGCCAGAACCATCACGAGAGTTTAGCCTCAATGGGCGTAGCATACTGCTACTGTTCTATTGGCCAAGTTGTGTCATTTAAGGTTCTAAGGTCTGTTGGTGCTTAATGACTCCTCAGAAGACCCATATTCTCCTCGTTGCAACACAAGGGATATCGGTACAGACCAAGGTGCCACACCAATGTAGCCACTGCTTCACCCATGTCGGTCTACACCGGACAGGTCCCTCATAGCTTACGCTACCTAAACAGGGTATCCCCAGATCCGAGTTAGGATCTATGTAACTCCGATGCAACCCACAATTTAAAGCAAACAAGTCAAAGCAATTGAAAACACAGTTATGAACTATCCTAAGGTACACCTCACTTTATAAGATCGTCCCCAGCAGAGTCGCCAGTTCTGTGATTGGTGGATCTGGAACTGACTGTTTAACGCTGGTTCGTGAAATGTCGCGGAAGCAAGAGTCGCCACCATCTTTTATTTTCTCCAACATGGAAAGGACAAAAGCACAGAAAAATTCCTTATTGAGATTAGTTCTCGGTTCGGGAGGTAGATTTATAGAAAGAGAAGGTGTTAGCACCCTTTCTATCCATGGTTATCCATGGGCTCTTAGATACTTGCTCATTTGTGTTTTCAAAATGTTTGTTTGCTTTTCAAGGTGAGTGGGTTTGAAAAAGTTTCTTTGAAAGTTTCAGATCGACTCTTGTATCAGTCCTCAAGAGTGTTTGAAAAGTTGTTTTTGAAAGCTTTTTGCAAAGTGTCGGTGTGAAAAGAAGTTTTTTGATTTGTTTTGAATTATAGCAAGTATCTACGAGTCATCTACCTACCCTAAGGAATTAGTCTGTGTAAATGTCCTTAAGGTAGTGCCATCCCACCATTGAGAGGTAGGTAGCACCACCGTTGGAGGTGTTCGGGTCAATTCGAGGATTAGGGACAGTGTGGTCACCAGAGCAATAGGAAGACACCTTAGAAGCTACCCCCATGCCATGTTCATGGACATGAGGACTTGCTAAAGCGTCCTCTACTCGACGACCGCATTTCGAGGGGCAAGGCAACAGTGAGGCGTACCCTAGGAGTGGTGTGTGATTTGTGTGTCATTTTCAATTATATTTGTCTTGATCATGCATTGAGTGTTCTACGCATTGTTTTTATTTGAGCATACATTCTTTCATGTGATAGTTAGCAATTTAAAGGTGCGGAATTTAAAGTGCGGAAAATAAAGGTCCTACGCTATTATAAGGCGCGGGTCTACATCGCCAAATTAAACCAAGACCCGATTTGAATGAAAGAAAAATGCAGAAAATAAATGTCCTAATTAATTATTACAAGGCTTTGGGGCAAATACATTACATTCATAAAAGAAATAAAAATAGATGCGCGAAGAGAAAATATATTCGACGGTGCGAGGGCGTTGGACCCTTTAAAGGAATTAAATATGAAATTAGAAGTGAATTAATGATTAAAGAAAAAAGAAATTATTTTTTTGGTTTTTGGTATTTAATGAAAATAAAGAAAATGGATTAAAATTAAAAATTAAATAAAACCCTAGTTCTAATTTGCTTTTAATTATAAAAAAAAAATGTTTAAATTTTGACCTAATTTAACCCTAATTAATTAATTGCATATTTATTTACAAAAAAAAATTAATGGTTTATAATAAGAAAAGAATATTTATTAAAAAGAGGATCAAGATGTACTAAAAACCT
Source organism: Vicia faba (assembly GCA_948472305.1). Taxonomy (NCBI): domain Eukaryota; kingdom Viridiplantae; phylum Streptophyta; class Magnoliopsida; order Fabales; family Fabaceae; genus Vicia; species Vicia faba. Next base: position 896,881,633 of record OX451739.1, read on the forward strand.
ATTTTTTATATTTTTTAGTTATTAAGAAGTAAATAAAAATTTAAAACCCTAAATTAAAACTAAAATGATCATTAAAATTATTTACAAAATAATTAGTGAATTAAATATTAAATGAGGCATATTTTTTTATTTTTATGATTTTCTGTTTTTTTATATTGTAAAATGATTTTTATGAATTAAAAGAAAATAGTTAAATTAAAGCAAATAAAAAAAGAGAAAAAAGAATGAGAGAAAGAAACACAAACATAGGGGGTGTTGACCTAATTTGGAGGCTTATGGGAAGCATTTTGGCCCAATAACCCCAGGCCCTTTTGACTTTTCTGGCGTGTATGTGGGATAATTGACTAGCATCCATGGTAGTCAGCACACTCTGGCCCTTTGATGGATCCCTGGGGACACTTGGCAATCAAGCAGGGAAGGCGTTTGGTGGACCTTAGATGAAGCGCTGCAGGGAAAGGTGTTAAGAAAAATTATATTGAAGAAGTGAGGGACCTGGGAATCGAACCTAAGTCCCAATGCTTGAAGGACACCTCACTCACCAACCAGCCAAACGCGTTTGTTTGATATATAATGGATAAAGAATAATAAGAGAGAGAAAGCAAGGGTTAATGGGACAACAAAAAAAGGCGCCAGTTATTCAAACTGGCCAATCATTATTCAACACGCCAGCGTCTTCTTCTCCCTTCTTCTCTTTTGCCTGAAAATATAAGCTAGATAGCGGGGGTTTTAAACCTCCACTAACTCAAACCTGCAAAAATAACGATTAGGCCATAGCATAAATAAATTGGGCGCGATATGTGGAATTGAATCGTCTGGAAGTCACGATTGTAATGGTGTTGGTCTTATGGTCCAATTTTTCCCCAGGAAAGAATCCCCAATTTCAAACCTCTGAAACCCTAGGCAGCTTCCATGGTGGATTCGTGTACAAATCTTAAAAGGTCAATCAAAGAATGCCAACAGCTTTAGAATGCTCATGTTAGTGTAAAACAACAGTTAAAAGACATTAATCATGCATGGAAAATGGAATACGATTATCAAATTTTTCAAGAAAAGTGGAACACGGTTATACCAACTCTTGAGGTTAGGGGATGTGATTTTGATTGGAAGAGATTCCTGGATGTGTAAGCAAGCTATTGGAATCGATTGTAGGCTTTGAAACGTGCTCTATGTGTGTTTTCAGTTTTGAGAATTTTGGTGCAAAAATGCAAAGTTGCTTTCTGTTCTTGGGCCAGCTTGCCTCCTTTTGATTAGGGTTGTGTTTCTGTTTATATGTGGAGTGAATTAGGTTAGAAATCCAAGCCAAAAATCTTTGCATTGATGATTTGGATCCTTGATTTTCCATGTAATCTTTTTCAATCTTTTTGTCATGAAGAACATGCCAATCATGGAAGATTTTCCTTTTTTGGACATGAAACGAATTGCCACCTTGCATTAGTTGGATTTGCTGCATCAAAAAGATTTAAAATACATGCTTTAGTATTTTTTCATATTTAATTTTAATTAAATGAATTAATAGATTTAGAAATTCAATTAATAAATTAAAAATAAGAAAATAACTCCCCTTTGGGTCAATGGGTCGTGCCTAGCCTTTGGGTGATGATTCTTGGAAGAAATTGTGGCCCATTAGCAATTTTGAGGCATTTGAAGCAAAGTTGACTTTTCAAAATTCCCAAAAATTTCCCAACTTCCACAAGGCATATCTTGCTCAGTTTTTAAGCTTTGATCATGTTCTTGGACATTTTGGAAAGGTATTGAAGTCCTCTAACCAATGCCTTTGGTCCCATGTCATTTTGATTTACCAATCTCAAGTTATGGTCTTTGACTTAAAGTGCCTTTTTGTTGACTTTTGAAAATGACCTATAATGTTGAGATTGATAACTTTTTGTGAGAGCATTTCTTGGACTTGAAGTGTGAAGAGGAGTTGTAGGAAATGTCATTCTCTTCAAAATAAGCTTTGGATGGAATTTTTCTGATAAACCATGTGGAAGTTATGCCTTGGTCAAATTACAGTTGACTTTTCCAACTGTCCAAAAATAGAAACTTTTGCATCTTGAGACTTTTTGAGCCATGCTTTGAGAATCATGATCAAGAATTGATCAAATGATGTTTGTGGCTTCAAAATAAAATGTTGACCAAAAATTTTGACTTTTGACTGTCAAATGACCATTTTGCCCCTGCAGTTGACTGCTGAGCAATTAGGGTTTTTGACTGTGCAATTTTGTGCTGTAAGTCTTGAAACTTGACATAAGGATGCTTGACAATGTTTATAGGCATATGGGACTTGTTTGGACTCTTGAAAACTTCAATTTCTTTGCCAGAACCAAAACCCTAATTTTTGACTGTTAGGAGGCCATTGGACTGTGCAACTTTTGGGAGATTTTGAAGCATGCTCTTTGCAAATCTTGAAGAATATGGGAGGGAAAATTTTGGGGTACAACAGTTGCCCCTGTTCAATCTTCTTAGACCTGAGGATGTAGATTGGTTGACGTGCCTTTCGTAATCCGAAGGTGGAAGATGATTGAACACTAGAGTGCCCAGAAATTTGCGCTCACATAGTAGTGTGATAATAGGAATGGGCTTACAGATGCCATTTGGAGATTGATGGATAAGAAGATGGGCTTACAGATGCCATGCTGAGAGGTGATGGATAGGTGGATGGGCTTATAGATGCCATCTGGGTGTCGATAGAGTAAGAGATTCCTTAGCGAGAACTTGCGTACCTGAAAAAGAAAAGATGATTATCTGAACTGTTACAGGAGTTTGCCTTTAAAATTCTTTATATAGACGCACCCTGGCTGGTTACAGGTATCGAATCTTTGATCTCTTTGTGTAGATGTGTTCTGACTGGTTACAGGAATTGAATCCTTAAACCTCTTCAGACGTGCCCTCAACAGTAACAATGAGAGAACCTTGGGCGACTTCAACCTCAACAGTAACGATGAGAGAATCATAGGCGACTTCAACCTCAACAGTAACGATGAGAGAATCATAGGCGACTTCAACCTCAACAGTAACGATGAGAGGATCATAGGCGACTTCAACCTCAACAATAACGATGAGAGAATCATAGGCGACTTCAACCTCAACAGTAAGGATGAGAGAATCATAGGCGACTTCAACCTCAACAGTAACGATGAGAGAATCACAAGCGACTTCAACCTCAACAGTAACGATAAGAGAATCATAGGCGACTTCAACCTCAACAGTAACGATGAGAGAATCACAGGCGACTTCAACCTCAACAGTAACGATGAGAGAATCATAGGCGACTTCAACCTCAACAGTAACGATGAGAGAATCATAGGCGACTTCAACCTCAACAGTAACAATGAGAGAATCACAGGCGACTTCAACCTCAACAGTAACGATGAGAGAATCATAGGCGACTTCAACCTCAACAGTAAAGATGAGAGAATCATAGGCGACTTCAACCTCAACAGTAACGATGAGAGAATCATAGGCGACTTCAACCTCAACAGTAACGATGAGAGAATCATAGGCGACTTCAACCTCAACAGTAACGATGAGAGAGTCTTGGACGTCTTCTAGTGAGTCTTCATTAGGAAAATCTTTAGGAATCGATTTAACTGGACAAGAGAAGGCCTTTGACTGGATAAGAATCATAAAAATCTTTAGGAGTCGATTTAACTGAACCAGGCAAGGTCTTGGAATCTTCAACTATGTCTTCATTGGGAAAATCTTTAGGAATCGATTTAACTGGACCAGAGAAGGCCCTTGACTGGATAAGAATCAGAAAAATCTTTAGGAGTCGATTTAACTGAACCAGACAAGGTCTTGGTATCTTCAACTGAGTCTTCATCAGAAAAATCTTTAGGAATCGATTTAACTGGACCAGAGAAGGCCTTTGACTGGATAAGAATCAGAAAAATCTTTAGAAGTCGATTTAACTGAACTAGACAAGGTCTTGGAATCTTCAACTGAGTCTTTAACAGAAAAATCTTTAGGAATCGATTTAACTAGACCAGAGAAGGCCTTTGACTGGATAAGAATCAGAAAAATCTTTAGGAGTCGATTTAACTGAACATGACAAGGTCTTGAAATAACTTCAACTGGATAAGAATCAGGGAGATCTTAGGGTCGATCTGACTGAACCAGAGAAGGCCTTTGACTGGATAAGAATCATAAAAATCTTTAGGAGTCGATTTAAATGAACCAGACAAGGTCTTGGAATAACTTCAACTGGATAAGAATCAGGGAGATCTTAGGGTCAATCTGACTGAACCAGAGAAGGCCTTTGACTGGATAAGAATCAGAAAAATCTTTAGGAGTTGATTTAACTGAACCAGACAAGGTATTGGAATAACTTCAACTGGATAAGAATCAGGGAGAGCTTAGGGTCGATCTGACTGAACCAGAGAAGGCCTTTGACTGGATAAGAATCAGAAAAATCTTTAGGAGTCGATTTAACTGAACTAGACAAGGTCTTGGAATAACTTCAACTGGATAAGAATCAGGGAGATCTTAGGGTCGATCTGACTGAACCAGAGAAGGCCTTTGATTGGATAAGAATCAGAAAAATCTTTAGGAGTTGATTTAACTGAACCAGACAAGGTCTTGGAATATAGCTGAGAACTTAACTGGATCTTTCCTGAAAGGTAAAGGTTAGTCATATGCAATGCATGATATGGATCAAGCCATGATGTTCTCAACATAAATGAGATTGTATGTTCATGATGCATATATGCATGCTATAATGTATGGAAATGCGATGTTTATGAATGTATGTTTTTTGTCTAGGAAAGTAAATCCTTGACGGGTGCCGGGAAGTCACATCCTGGGCTGATGTTGGAGAATAGTGCTTTGTTGTTTCCATTGGGGATGATAGTTGCAAGAATACCGATAGGAGAAGATAACTCCGTTGAGGAATAAGCTTGGCGAATGGATTACTCTGCGGGGAAAAGTTACTCTAGCTACCTTGCTGGGGAACAGTACTCTGTGGGAGGAGAGGTACTTCGCTGAGATGTTGATGATAACTCCGCTGGGGATACCTTTGTTATGTTGGAAGTGTTAATAGACTTCGCTTGGGGTAAGAAGACTTCGCCGAGGACGATCTTCTCGTGGCTTTTGGCTGAGGATAACCCAGTTATATCCTGGTAGGGAAATAACCTTTGAATAAAGCCGGGGGACGCGTTCGTGCTCTGTAGGGGATAAGCTTCCAGAATCTACTGGGGATAAACTTCCTGCTGGGGAGATGATTCAAACTTTCCTGGGGAAATCTTGAACTATGTTGGACTCTCCTGGGGAAATTTTGTACTAGAAGTGGCTCCACTGAATGTCTGGTATACCGCCGGGGAACAATCTTAGGCCAAGATTGCCGGGGATACTTGTTAGGGATGTTTGCATGCTCTGTTGAGGAATGTCAAGATTTGCTGGGGGTATCCAGCTTCCTTAAGGCTGATAGAGTAGGCCAACTCTGCTTGGGGAGAGTATCGCTGACTTGCTGGGAATATTGTACCTTGGTTAGGGCTGATGGGAGACCAACTGCTTGGGAGGGAAATGTTGAATCTTGGCTCACTCTCTGGGGAATTAAGATATCTTGGTTACATCCTTCAGCCAGACTTACCTTGGTACCTTGATGGCAGAGCAACTAGATGGCTTAGATGACTCATTATTGCCCCTGTTTTTGATGTGGAATAGGTACCTGTTGAGGTCTTGATAGCTGCTGACTGGCAAATCTTCCTTCTGGTAAGATGACATGACATAGTCGTACGCTTTGATCCCTAACTTTTGCCTGAACCGCCCTTTCGGGTTTTTAGTCCACCGGGATACCCATTTTTGCCCAAGCCGCCTTTTCAGGTTTTCGACTTGCCGGGTGTACAGGTTTTTTCATTTCATCCCTTATTTTGCCCGAACCCTTTTGGTTCGCCGGGAAGCCCTTATTTTTACCTAGATGTGTCAACCTAGCGGGTCTTTGATTATGCGTAGTATTTTTTGACTATGTCCACGCTCTCAGAATGTAGGGAGTTTCCCCTGTTAGAAGTGTTTTGCCATGCCACCAGAAGATGTTTGGTCATGCAAGATTCGTTGTGGAGTGCCCTAAGTGACCCAGGGGAAGATTTGCCCCTGGTTGTTTGGCATCTTGAGAGATTCCTTGAATCTTGACTGGACTGCCCCAGGTGATGGACAATGATCAGGCCATGCCCCTTGATTGGAGGTGCTTTTGTTCACTAGGCATTCGTCGTGCGAATTTCTATGTTGTTCAAACAAAAAGTCATATGCAAACAAAGTTATGTTAAAAATGCAAAGCTTATGTCTGTCTTGAAGTTTTTGAAAAATGCATTTTTCAGTAAAACCAGCAAATTTTGTGAAATGTGATGTCAACTCAATATTTTATAGCAAGCCTTAAGGAGTCAGGATACCTTTGGTAACAGTATGCTTTCGAACTAACCCATGCTTCAGCTAGGACTTTTAAGGGTTATAACGTGGCCTGGTTCATGGTTTAAGAAACAAAGGATAAAGGCTCAAATTATTTGTACCCACCCGTTCTTCGTGATGTTCTTCAAACCTAAGCTCAGTTGATCGTGCGTTAGACCTTGTTTGAGTCTTTGTCCTGATGTTCAATGATGGTTCAGATATTGATGATTTATTCTGAATAGGTAGTCATTTTTTTGTTTTTGTTGAGGGTTTGTATGACCTCTTTCTTTTTTGACTTCGTTATCCCTATTTTTTGCCTGAACTGTTTCTTTTGTGATTACAGTCAGCGGGATGCCCCAGTTTTGTAAGTCTCCTTCATAGGTTTTGACTTATTGGGTTTTTATTTTTGAGATATAATGACTGCCTATCCTTATGATTATTCGGAATCATCACTGTCTTCTTTTTTTGTAAGGACCTCTTTGGTGTCATTTGTTATGCACTTGGATCAACTGAGAGACTACCCTGCCCCAGGTTATGATTAAGGGTTTTAAATTTCGAAAAGAAAAACTCCTACTTCTTTGGCTCAGGGGGGTTGACGAGGGATTATCTTCCTTATAACTCCAGTGTTTAGGGATTGAAACAATGTTTGTACCTCATCAGCGGGGTCTGTTCAAAAGCATACTGTAGATTGCGGTATCGTTTTCGTCATCCTCCCTCAAGAGGCTTAGAATTATTAATCGAGCGTTGATCATGAGAAAAAATATGAAAATAATTTGCATATAGTGAATACGAATATATTGCTTCAAAACAGACATATGCGATGCATTAATGAAATAACAACGTTTAACAATGAACAAATGTTTGAACAATCAAAAGAGAATTACAACTTGAAAAATTCCAATGAACAAAAATTTTCTAGTTTGAGATAGTCATCTCAAATGGATAATTCTCAGCGGAAGATTTTCATCTCGCCATCCGGCATGAACTCTATCACCCCTTCGTCAATCAAGTCCTGGATTTTGTTCTTCAAGGTCCAGCAGTCGTCTGTAGCATGCCCCGGGCTGTCTGAATGATAAGCGCAGCGGGTGTCGGGGTTATACCTCGAAGGTGTCTTGTTGGGATTCTTAGGAGGGTCCTTTAGAGTGATCAGATTGACCTCCAGCAAGCGCTTCAGTATAAAGGATGATGGTATATCAGTCTCGAGAAATGTCTTCCAGGCGCATTTCGTTTACGCTGACTACCCCGTTGAGGCTGGGCTCGTGACCCTGAAGCAAGCTGAGGAGATTTTCCTTTGTCTTCTTGCCCCTCATGTGGTTGAATGATGGCTGGGACTTCAACCCTAGTTGTTGGAGCTACTTGATCATTCGGAAGCAGCTTGGTGACGAGGACCCTGAGCTATTCTTGCTTTTGAGCTAAATCCTGGATGAGAGTCATCTGGCCCATCAACTGCCCCATCATTTGGATCTTCATGGTTGCCAACTCAATTTTTAGCCCTTCCAGTTGATCGTTCCTGATGCCCCCTGCATTCCCTAAGGTCAATTCCTGGTGAGGAGAGTCTTTATTTCTTCTTGCCCCCTGGATAGGTTCAAGAACATTTCTCGTAGCTGGGCGTTTTGAGCCTGGAGGTCTTGGTTGTCCGGTTGGAAAGCCATTGTTGAAATAAACAGCGAAGATGGTGAGTGACCTGTCAAGAGGGTACCTGTAATGCAATGGTATGTATGATATGTATGCAATGTTTTCAAGGACCTCGTAGGGTAAACAAGAAGATTGTTAGAGTTTGGATCCGGTAGCTTGATTGAAGGAATTTCATGTTGCTGAGAATCCTTCTTCAAGGGTCAAGGCTCACCATATCGCGTGGGTCATAGCCCCTGAAAACCTTGGCTAGAGGAAAATAAATCCCCTTTGCCCCTTGCTAGACATCATGACCTGCATCACAAACCTTTGAGGTCCTTGAAATGGATTAGTCCTTATGTGGGATGTATGCAATGATATGATGTTATGTTATGCATGGGGTAACGTAAGTACACCCTGTTATGAGTCCCAATTAAGGACTATAAACAAAACCTGCAAGAGACTTAGTAACCCTGTTATGAGTCCCAGTTAAGGACTATAAACAAAACCTGCAAGAAACTCAAGTGTCAAATAACAAGCATGCAAGTAGTCAAGTTGGAAGGCACACAAGTCACACAAGAGAAACCCTTAGAGTTTAGGCCAGCATGGGGTCTAGGTATTACCCTCTTTCAGTTTGTTGGTTCATACCTGTCCTATCAAAAGTAACCGGGTTCTTAGAGGATCCCAATATCATTGACTACCATCAATCGGTCATAACTCCAGCATCGCAATCTTTTCTTGCGGCCAGAACCATCACGAGAGTTTAGCCTCAATGGGCGTAGCATACTGCTACTGTTCTATTGGCCAAGTTGTGTCATTTAAGGTTCTAAGGTCTGTTGGTGCTTAATGACTCCTCAGAAGACCCATATTCTCCTCGTTGCAACACAAGGGATATCGGTACAGACCAAGGTGCCACACCAACGTAGCCACTGCTTCACCCATGTCGGTCTATGTCGGACAGGTGCCTCACAGCTTACGCTACCTAAACAGGGTATCCCCAGATCCGGGTTAGGATCTATGTAACTCCGATGCAACCCACAATTTAAAGCAAACAAGTCAAAGCAATTGAAAACACAGTTATGAACTATCCTAAGGTACACCTCACTTTATAAGATCATCCCCAGCAGAGTCGCCAGTTCTGTGATCGGTGGATCTGGAACTGACTGTTTAATGCTGGTTCGCGAAATGTCGCAGAAGCAAGAGTCGCCACCGTCTTTTATTTTCTCCAACATGGAAAGGACAAAAGCATAGAAAAATTCCTTATTGAGATTAGTTCTCGGTTCGGGAGGTAGATTTATAGAAAGGGAAGTTGTTAGCACCCTTTCTATCCATGGTTATCCATGGGCTCTTAGATACTTGCTCATTTGTGTTTTCAAAATGTTTGTTTGCTTTTCAAGGTGAGTGGGTTTGAAAAAGTTTCTTTGAAAGTTTTAGATCGACTCTTGTATCAGTCCTCAAGAGTGTTTGAAAAGTTGTTTTTGAAAGCTTTTTGCAAAGTGTCGGTGTGAAAAGAAGTTTTTTGATTTGTTTTGAATTAGAGCAAGTATCTACGAGTCATCTACCTACCCTAAGGAATTAGTCTGTGTAAATGTCCTTAAGGTAGTGCCATCCCACCATTGAGAGGTAGGTAGCACCACCGTTGGAGGTGTTCGGGTCAATTCGAGGATTAGGCACAGTGTGGTCACCAGAGCAATAGGAAGACACCTTAGAAGCTACCCCCATGCCATGTTCATGGACATGAGGACTTGCTAAAATGTCCTGTACTCGACCACCACGTTTCGAGGGGCAAGGCAACAGTGAGGCGTACCCTAGGAGTGGTGTGTGATTTGTGTGTCATTTTCAATTATATTTGTCTCGATCATGCATTGAGTGTTCTACGCATTGTTTTTATTTGAGCATACATTCTTTCATGTGATAGTTAGCAATTTAAAGGTGCGGAATTTAAAGTGCGGAAAATAAAGGTCCTACGCTATTACAAGGCGCGGGTCTACATCGCCAAATTAAACCAAGACCCGATTTGAATGAAAGAAAAATGTGGAAAATAAATGTCCTAATTAACTATTACAAGGCTTTGGGGCAAATACATTACATTCATAAAAGAAATAAAAATAGATGCGCGAAGAGAAAATATATTCGACGGTGCGAGGGCGTTGGACCCTTTAAAGGAATTAAATATGAAATTAGAAGTGAATTAATGATTAAATAAAAAAGAAATTATTTTTTTGGTTTTTGGTATTTAATGAAAATAAAGAAAATGGATTAAAATTAAAAATTAAATAAAACCCTAGTTCTAATTTTCTTTTAATTATAAAAAAAAATGTTTAAATTTTGACCTAATTTAACCCTAATTAATTAATTGCATATTTACTTACAAAAAATAATTAATGGTTTATAATAAGAAAAGAATATTTATTAAAAAGAGGATCAAGATGTACTAACAACCTATTTTTTATATTTTTTAGTTATTAAGAAGTAAATAAAAATTTAAAACCCTAAATTAAAACTAAAATGATCATTAAAATTATTTACAAAATAATTAGTGAATTAAATATTAAATGAGGCATATTTTTTTATTTTTATGATTTTCTGTTTTTTTATATTGTAAAATGATTTTTATGAATTAAAAGAAAATAGTTAAATTAAAGCAAATAAAAAAAGAGAAAAAAGAATGAGAGAAAGAAACACAAACATATGGGGTGTTGACCCAATTTGGAGGCTTATAGGAAGCATTTTGGCCCAATAACCTCAGGCCCTTTTGACTTTTCTGGCGTGAATGTGGGATAATTGACTAGCATCCATGGTAGTCAGCACACTCTGGCCCTCTGATGGATCCCTGGGGACACTTGGCAATCAAGCAGGCAAGGCGTTTGGTGGACCTTAGATGAAGCGCTGCAGGGAAAGGTGTTAAGAAAAATTATATTGAAGAAGTGAGGGACCTGGGAATCGAACCCAGGTCCCAATGCTTGAAGGACACCTCACTCACCAACCAGCCAAACGCGTTTGTTTGATATATAATGGATAAAGAATAATAAGAGAGAGAGAGCAAGGGTTAGTGGGACAACACAAAAAGGCGCCAGTTATTCAAACTGGCCAATCATTATTCAACATGCCAACGTCTTCTTCTCCCTTCTTCGCTTTTGCCTAAAAATATAAGCTAGATAGCACGGGTTTTAAACCTCCACTAACTCAAACCTGCAAAAATAACGATTAGGCCATAGCATAATATAAATTAGGCGCGATATGTGGAATTGAATCGTCTGTAAGTCACGATTGTAATGGTGTTGGTCTTATGGTCCAATTTTTCACCAGGAAAGAATCCCCAATTTCAAACCTCTGAAACCTTAGGCAGCTTCCATGGTGGATTCGTGTACAAGGCCTAAAAGTTCAATCAAAGAATGCCAACAGCTTTAGAATGCTCATGTTAGTGTAAAACAACAGTTAAAAGACATTAATAATGCATGGAAAATGGAATACGATTATAAAATTTTTCAAGAAAAGTGGAACACGGTTATACCAATTCTTGAGGTTAGGGGATGTGATTTTGATTGGAAGAGATTCCTGGATGTGTAAGCAAGCTATTGGAATCGATTGTAGGCTTTGAAACGTGCTCTATGTGTGTTTTCAGTTTTGAGAATTTTGGTGCAAAAATGCAAAGTTGCTTTCTGTTCTTGGGCCAGCTTGCCTCCTTTTGATTAGGGTTGTGTTTCTGTTTATATGTGGAGTGAATTAGGTTAGAAATCCAAGCCAAAAATCTTTGCATTGATGATTTGGATCCTTGATTTTCCATGTAATCTTTTTCAATCTTTTTGTCATGAAGAACATGCCAATCATGGAAGATTTTCCTTTTTTGGACATGAAACGAATTGCCACCTTGCATTAGTTGGATTTGCTGCATCAAAAAGATTTAAAATACATGCTTTAGTATTTTTTCATATTTAATTTTAATTAAATGAATTAATAGATTTAGAAATTCAATTAATAAATTAAAAATAAGAAAATAACTCCCCTTTGGGTCAATGGGTCGTGCCTAGCCTTTGGGTGATGATTCTTGGAAGAAATTGTGGCCCATTAGCAATTTTGAGGCATTTGAAGCAAAGTTGACTTTTCAAAATTCCCAAAAATTTCCCAACTTCCACAAGGCATTTCTTACTCAATTTTTAAGCTTTGATCATGTTCTTGGACATTTTGGAAAGGTCTTGAAGTCCTCTAACCAATGCCTTTGGTCCCATGTCATTTTTATTTACCAATCTCAAGTTATGGTCTTTGACTTAAAGTGCCTTTTTGTTGACTTTTGAAAATGACCTATAATGATGAGATTGATAACTTTTTGTGAGAGAATTTATTGGACTTGAAGTGTGAAGAGGAGTTGTAGGAAATGTCATTCTCTTCAAAATGAGCTTTGGATGGGATTTTTCTGATAAACCATGTGGAAGTTATGCCTTGGTCAAATTACAGTTGACTTTTCCAACTGTCCAAAAATAGAAACTTTTGCATCTTGAGACTTTTTGAGCCATGCTTTGAGAATCATGATCAAGAATTGATCAAATAATGTTTGTGGCTTCAAAATAAAATGTTGACCAAAATTTTTGACTTTTGACTGTCAAATGACCATTTTGCCCCTGTAGTTGACTACTGAGCAATTAGGGTTTTTGACAGTGCAATTTTGTGTTGTTAGTCTTGAAACTTGACATAAGGATGCTTGACAATGTTTATAGGCATATGGGACTTGTTTGGACCCTTGAAAACTTCAATTTCTTTGCCAGAACCAAAACCCTAATTTTTGACTGTTAGGAGGCCATTGGACTGTGCAACTTTTGGGAAATTTTGAAGCATGCTCTTTGCAAATCTTGAAGAATATGGGAGGGCAAATTTTAGGGTACAACAGTTGCCCCTGTTCAATCTTCTTAGACCTGAGGATGTAGATTGGCTGACGTGCCTTTCGTAATCCGAAGGTGGAAGATGATTGAACACTAGAGTGCCCAGAAATTTGCGCTCACATAGTAGTGTGATAATGGGAATGGGCTTATAGATGCCATTTGGAGATTGATGGATAGGAAGATGGGTTTACAGATGCCATGCTGAGAGGTGATGGATGGGTGGATGGGCTTATAGATGCCATCTGGGTGTCGATCGCATAAGAGATTCCTTCGCGAGAACTTGCGTACCTGAAAAAGAAAAGATGATTATCTGACCTGTTACAGGAATTTGCCTTTAAAATTCTTTATATAGACGCGCCCTGGATGGTTACAGGTATCGAATCTTTGAACTCTTTGTGTAGATGTGTTCTGACTGGTTACAGGAATTGAATCCTTAAACCTCTTCAGACGTGCCCTCAACAGTAACAATGAGAGAACCTTGGGCGACTTCAACCTCAACAGTAATGATGAGAGAATCATAGGCGACTTCAACCTCAACAGTAACGATGAGAGGATCATAGGCGACTTCAACCTCAACAGTAACGATGAGAGAATCATAGGTGACTTCAACCTCAACAGTAACGATGAGAGAATCATAGGCGACTTCAACCTCAACAGTAACGATGAGAGAATCACAGGCGACTTCAACCTCAATAGTAACGATGAGAGAATCATAGGCGACTTCAACCTCAACAGTAACGATGAGAGAATCACAGGCGACTTCAACCTCAACAGTAACGATGAGAGAATCATAGGCGACTTCAACCTCAACAGTAACGATGAGAGAATCACAGGCGACTTCAACCTCAACAGTAACGATGAGAGAATCACAGGCGACTTCAACCTCAACAGTAACAATGAGAGAATTACAGGAGACTTCAACCTCAACAGTAACGATGAGAGAATCATAGGCGACTTCAACCTCAACAGTAACGATGAAAGAATCATAGGCGACTTCAACCTCAACAGTAACAATGAGAGAATCATAGGCGACTTCAACCTCAACAGTAACGATGAGAGAATCATAGGCGACTTCAACCTCAACAGTAACGATGAGAGAGTCTTGGACGTCTTCTACTGAGTCTTCATTAGGAAAATCTTTAGGAATCGATTTAACTGGACCAGAGAAGGCCTTTGACTGGATAAGAATCAGAAAAATCTTTAGGAGTCGATTTAACTGAACCAGGCAAGGTCTTGGAATCTTCAATTGTGTCTTCATCAGGAAAATCTTTAGGAATCGATTTAACTGGACCAGAGAAGGCCCTTGACTGGATAAGAATCAGAAAAATCTTTAGGAGTCGATTTAACTGAACCAGACAAGGTCTTGGAATCTTCAACTGAGTCTTCATCAGAAAAATCTTTAGGAATCGATTTAACTGGACCAGAGAAGGCCTTTGACTGGATAAGAATCAGAAAAATCTTTAGGAGTCGATTTAACTTAACCAGATAAGGTCTTGGAATCTTCAACTGAGTCTTTATCAGAAAAATCTTTAGGAATCGATTTAACTGGACCAGAGAAGGCCTTTGAATGGATAAGAATCTGAAAAATCTTTAGGAGTCGATTTAACTGAACCGGAAAAGGTCTTGAAATAACTTCAACTGGATAAGAATCAGGGAGATCTTAGGGTCAATCTGACTGAACCAGAGAAGGCCTTTGACTGGATAAAAATCAGAAAAATCTTTAGGAGTCGATTTAACTGAACCAGACAAGGTCTTGGAATAACTTCAACTGGATAAGAATCAGGGAGATCTTAGGGTCGATCCGACTGAACCAGAGAAGGCCTTTGACTGGATAAGAATCAGAAAAATCTTTAGAAGTCAATTTAACTGAACCAGACAAGGTCTTGGAATAACTTCAACTGGATAAGAATCAGGGAGATCTTAGGGTCGATCTGACTGAACCAGAGAAGGCCTTTGACTGGATAAGAATCAGAAAAATCTTTAGGAGTCGATTTAACTGAACCAGACAAGGTCTTGGAATAACTTCAACTGGATAAGAATCAGGGAGATCTTAGGGTCGATCTGACTGAACCAGAGAAGGCCTTTGACTGGATAAGAATCAGAAAAATCTTTAGGAGTCGATTTAACTGAACCAGACAAGGTCTTGGAATATAGCTGAGAACTTAACTAGATCTTTCCTGAATGGTAAAGGTTAGTCATATGCAATGCATGATATGGATCAAGCCATGATGTTCTCAACATAAATGAGATTGTATGTTCATGATGCATATATGCATGTTATAATGTATGGAAATGCGATGTTTATGAATGTATGTTTTTTGTCTAGGAAAGTAAATCCTTGATGGGTGCCGGGAAGTCACATCCTGGGCTGATGTTGGAGAATAGTGCTTTGTTGTTTCCGTTGGGGATGATAGTTGCAAGAATACCGGTATGAGAAGATAACTCCGTTGGGGAATAAACTTGGCGAATGGACTACTCTGCGGGGAAAAGTTACTCTAGCTACCTTGCTAGGGAACAGTACTCTGTGGGAGGAGAGGTACTTCGCTGAGATGTTGATGATAACTCCGTTGGGGATACCTTTGTTATGTTGGAAGTGTTAATAGACTTCGCTGGGGGTAAGAAGACTTCGCCGAGGACGATCTTCTCGTGGCTTTTGGCTGAGGATAACCCAGTTATATCCTGGTAGGGAAATAACCTTTGAATAAAGCTGGGGGACGCGTTCGTGCTCTGTAGGGGATAAGCTTCCAAAATCTACTGAGGATAAACTTCCTGCTGGGGAGATGATTCAAACTTTCCTAGGGAAATCTTGAACTATGTTGGACTCTCCTGGGGAAATTTTCCTGGGTAGTAGGTCTCCTATAGGTCTTACCCTCTTGTTATCTTTTCTTTGGTCATAGGTCGCCCGTAGGTCTTACCCTCATGTTATCTTTTCTTGGGTCGTAGGTCACCTGTAGGTCATACCCTCGTGTTATCTTTTCTAGGGTCGTAGGTCGCCCCTAGATCTTACCCTTGTGTTATCTTTTCTTGGGTCGTAGTTCGCCCATAGGTCTTACCCTCATGTTTCTTTTCTTGGGTCGTAGGATATCCGTAGGTCTTACCCTCGCGTTATCTTTTCTTGGGTCGTAGGTCACCCGTAGGTCTTACCTTCTTCTTATCTTTTCTTAGGTCGTAGCTAAAACGTAGGTCTTACACTCATGTTGTCTTTTCCTGATTCGTAGGTCGCCCATAAGACTTACCCTCAAGTTATCTTTTCCTGGGTCGTAGGGCGCCCGTAGTTCTTACCCTCCTGCTACTTTTCTTGGGTCATAGGTCACCCTTAGGTCTTACCCTCATGTTATTTTTAATTGGGTCGTAGGTCGCCCGTAAGTCTTACCCTCATGTTATCTTTTCTTTGGTAGTAGGTCACCCGTAGGTCTTACCCTCGTGTTATCTTTTCTTGAGTCGTAGTTCGGCCATAAGTCTCACCCTCACGTTATCTTTTCTTGGGTCGTAGGTCGTCCATAGGTCTTACACTCGCGTTATCTTTTCTTGGGTTGTTGGTCGCCCGTAGGTCTTAACCTCTTGTTATCTTTTCTTGGGTCGTAGGTCACCCGTAGGTCTTACCCTCATGTTGTCTTTCCCTAGGTCGTAGGTCTCCCCTAGGTCATACCCTCAAGTTATCTGTTCCTGGGTCGTAGGTCTCCTATAAGACTTACCCTCTTGTTATCTTATCTTGGGTCGTAGGTCGCATGAAGGTCTTACCCTTATGTTATCTTTTCCTTGGTTTTAGGTCGCCCGTAGGTCTTACCCTCACGTTATCTTTTCTTGGGTCGTAGGTGGTCTGTAGGTCTTACCCTCGCGTTATCTTTTCCCGGGTCATAGGTCGTTTGTAGGTCTTACCCTAATGTTATCTTTTCTTGGGTTGTAGGTCGTCCGTAGGTCTTACCCTACTTTTATCTTTTCTTGGGTCGTAGGTTACCCATAGGTCTTAGCCTCGTGTTATCTTTTCTTGGGTCGTAGGTCGCCCGTAGGTCTTACCCTCATGTAATCTTTTCTTGGGTCGTAGTTCGCCCATAAGTCTTACCCTCATGTTATCTTTTCTTCGGTCGTAGGATGTCGTAGGTCTTACCCTCGCATTATCTTTTCTTGTGTCGTAGGTTTCCCGTAGGTCTTACCATCATGTTGTCTTTTCTCGAGTCGTAGGTCTCCCGTAAATCTTACCCTCAAGTTCTCTTTTCCTGGGTAGTAGGTCTCCTATAGGTCTTAACCTCTTGTTATATTTTCTTGGGTCGTAGGTCACCCGTAGGTCTTACCCTTGTGTTATCTTTTCATGGGTTGTAGGTCACTCGTAGGTCTTACCCTCGTGTTATCTTTTCTTGG
Source organism: Vicia faba (assembly GCA_948472305.1). NCBI lineage: Eukaryota > Viridiplantae > Streptophyta > Magnoliopsida > Fabales > Fabaceae > Vicia > Vicia faba. Next base: position 896,898,855 of record OX451739.1, read on the forward strand.
GTCGTAGTTCGGCCATAAGTCTTACCCTGACGTTATCTTTTCTTGGGTTGTAGGTCGCCCGCAGATCTTACCCTCATGTTATCTTTACATTGGTCATAGATCACCCATAGTTCTTACTCTCATGTTATCTTTTCCTGGGTCGTAGGTCGGTCGTGGGTCTTACCCTCATGTTATCTTTTTCGGGGTCGTAGGTCGCCCGTAGTTCTTACCCTCCTACTACTTTTCTTGGGTCGTAGGTTACCCGTAGGTTTTACCCTCGTGTTATCTTTTCTTGGGTCGTAGGTCGCCCGTAGGTCTTACCGTCGTGTTATCTTTTCTTGGGTCGTAGTTCGCTTATAGGTCTTACCCTCACGTTACCTTTTCTTCGATTGTAGAATGTCCGTAGGTATTACCCTCGCATTATCTTTTCTTGGGTCGTAGGTCTCCCATAGGTCTTACCCTCTTGTTATCTTTTCTTGGGTCGTAGCTCACACGTAGGTCTTTCCCTCATGTTGTCTTTTCTTGGGTCAAAGCTCACACGTAGGTCTTACCCTCGTAATATCTTTTCTTGGGTCGTAGTTCTCCTATAGGTCTTACCCTCAGGTTATCTTTTCTTGGGTCGTAGGTCACACGTAGGTCTTTCCAACATGTTGTCTTTTCTTGGGTCAAAGGTCACACGTAGGTCTTACCCTCATGTTTCCTTTTCCTGAGTCGTAGGTCACCCGTAAGTCTTACCCTCAAGTTATCTTTTCCTTGGTAGTAGGTCTCCTATAGGTCTTACCCTTTTGTTATCTTTTCTTGGGTCGTAGGTCACCTGCAGATCATACCCTCATGGTATCTTTTCTTGGGTCCTAGGTCTCCTATAGGTCTTACCCTCCTGTTATCTTTTCTTGGGTCGTACGTCACCCATAGGTCTTACCCTTGTGTTATGTTTTCATGGGTCGTAGGTCTCCTGTAGGTCTTACCCTCGTAATATCTTTTCTTGGGTCGTAGTTCGCCCATAGGTCTTACCCTCACGTTATCTTTTCTTGGGTCGTAGGTCGTCCGTAGGTCTTACACTAGCGTTATCTTTTCTTGGGTCGTAAGCCGCCCGTAGGCGTTGCCCTCTTGTTATCTTTTCTTGGATCGTAGGTCACCCGTATGTCTTACCCTCAAGTTTTCTTTCCCTGGTTCGTTTGTCACCCGTAGGTCTTACCCTCAAGTTATCTTTTTCTGGGTCGTAGGTCTCCAATAGGTCTTACCCTTTTGTTATTTTTTCTTGGGTCTTAGGTCGCATGTAGGTGTTACGCTTATGTTATCTTTTCCTGTGTTTTAGGTCTCCCGTAGGTCTTACCCTCACGTTATCTTTTCTTAGGTCGTAGGTTGTTCGTAGGTCTTACCCTCGCGTTATCTTTTCCTGGGTCATAGGTCACCCGTAGGTCTTAACCTCATGTTACCTTTTCTTGGGTAGTAGCTCGACCGTAGGTCTTACCCTCATGTTATCTTTTCCTTGGTGATAGATCGCTCATTGTTTTTACCCTCATGTTATCTTTTCATGGGTCGTAGGTCGCCCGTGGGTCTTACCCTCATGTTATCTTTTCCTGGGACGTAGGTCGCCCGTAGGTCTTACCCTCCTGTTACTTTTCTTGGGTCGTAGGTCACCCGTAGGTCTTACCCTCATGTTATTTTTTCTTGGGTCGTAGGTCGCCTGTAGGTCTTACCCTCATGTTATCTTTTCTTGGGTCGTAGGTCATCCGTAGGTCTTACCCTCGTGTTATCTTTTCTTGGGACGTAGGTCGCTCGTCGGTCTTACCCTCATGTTATCTTTTCTTGGGTCGTAGGTCGTCCGTAGGTCTTACCCTCATGTTATCTTTTCCCGAGTCGTAGGTCGTCCATAGGTCTTACCCTCACGTTATCTTTTCTTGGGTCGTCGTTCGATTATAGGTCTTACCCTCACGTTATCTTTTCTTCGATTGTAGGATGTCCGTAGGTATTACCCTCGCATTATCTTTTCTTGGGTCGTAGGTCTCCCGTAGGTCTTACCCTCTTGTAATCTTTTCTTGGGTCGTAGCTCACACGTAGTTCTTTCCCTCATGTTGTCTTTTCCTGGGTCAAAGCTCACACGTAGGTCTTACCCTCATGTTGCCTTTTTCTGAGTCGTAGGTCAACCGTAAGTCTTACCCTCAAGTTATCTTTTCCTTGGTAGTAGGTCTCCTATAGGTCTTACCCTCTTGTTATCTTTTCTTGGGTCGTAGGTCACCCGTAGATCTTACCCTCATGGTATTTTTTGTTTGGTCATAGGTCTCCTATAGGTCTTACCCTCCTGTTATCTTTTCTTGGGTCGTAGGTCACCCGTAGGTCTTACCCTTGTGTTATCTTTTCATGGGTCATAGGTTGCCCGTAGGTCTTACCCTCGTAATATCTTTTCTTGGGTCGTAGTTCGCCCATAGGTCTTACCCTCACGTTATCTTTTCTTGGGTCTTTGGTCGTTCGTAGGTCTTACACACGCGTTATATTTTCTTGGTTCGTAAGCCGCCCGTAGGCGTTACCCTCTTGTTATCTTTTCTTGGGTCGTAGGTCACCCGTAGGTCTTACCCTCAAGTTGTCTTTCCCTGGTTTGTTGGTCACCCGTAGGTCTTACCCTCAAGTTATCTTTTTCTGGGTCGTAGGTCTCCTATCGGTCTTACCCTTTTGTTATTTTTTCATGGGTCGTAGGTCACATGTAGGTGTTAACCTTATGTTATCTTTTCCTGTGTTTTAGGTCTCTCGTAGGTCTTACCCTCACATTATCTTTTCTTAGGTCGTAGGTTGTTCGTAGGTCTTACCCTCGCGTTATCTTTTCCTGGGTCATAGGTCACCCGTAGGTCTTAACCTCATGTTACCTTTTCTTGGGTAGTAGATCGGCCGTAGGTCTTACCCTCATGTTATCTTTTCCTTGGTCATAGATCGCCCATAGGTCTTACCCTCATGTTATCTATTCCTGGGTCGTAGGTCGCCTGTGGGTCTTACCCTTATGTTATCTTTTCCTGGTTCGTAGGTCGCCTGTAGGTCTTACCCTCCTGCTACTTTTCTTGGGTCGTATTTCACCTGTAGGTCTTACCCTCATGTTATTTTTTCTTGGGTCGTAGGTCGACCGTAGGTCTTACCCTCATGTTATCTTTTCTTGGGTCGTAGGTCGTCTGTAGGTCTTACCCTCATGTTATCTTTTCCGGGGTCGTAGGTCGTCCGTAGGTCTTAACCTCATGTTATCTTTTCTTGGGTCGTTGGTCGTCTGTAGGTCTTACCCTCCTTTTATCTTTTCTTGGGTCGTAGGTTACCCGTAGGTCTTACCCTCGTGTTATCTTTTCTTGGGTCGTAGGTCGCCCGTAGGTCTTACCCTTGTGTTATCTTTTCTTGGGTCGTAGTTCGCTTATAGGTCTTACCCTCACGTTATATTTTCTTCGATTGTAGGATGTCCATACGTATTACCGTCGCATTATCTTTTCTTGGGTCGTAGGTCTCCCGTAGGTCTTACCCTCTTGTTATCTTTTCTTCGGTCGTAGCTCACACATAAGTCTTTCCCTCATGTTGTCTTTTCTTGGGTCAAAGCTCACACGTAGGTCTTACCCTCATGTTTCCTTTTCCTGAGTCATAGGTCACCCGTAAGTCTTACCCTCAAGTTATATTTTCCTTGGTAGTAGGTCTCCTATAGGTCTTACCCTCTTGTTATCTTTTCTTGGGTCGTACGTCACCCGTAGATCTTACCTTCATGGTATCATTTCTTTGGTCGTAGGTCTCCTATAGGTCTTACCCTCCAGTTATATTTTCTTGTGTCGTAGGTCACCCGTAGGTCTTACCCTTGTGTTATCTTTTCATGGGTCGTAGCTCACACGTAGGTCTTACCCTCATGTTTTCTTTCCTGAGTCGTAGGTCACCCGTAAGTCTTACCCTCAAGTTATCTTTTTATGGGTAGTAGGTCTCCTATAGGTCTTACCCTCTTGTTATCTTTTCTTAGGTCGTAGGTCACCTGTAGGTCTTACCCTCTTGTTATCTTTTCATGGGCCGTAGGTCGTTCGTAGTTCTTACCCTCATGTTATCTTTTCCTGGGTCGTAGGTCGCCCGTAGTTCTTACCCTCATGTTATCTTTTCTTGGAACGTAGGTCACACGTAGGTCTTACCCTTGTGTTATCTTTTCTTGAGTCGCAGTTCAGCCATAAGTCTTACCCTCTTGTTATCTTTTCTTGGGTTGTAGTTCCCATGTAGGTGTTACCCTTATGTTATCTTTTCCTGGGTTTTAGGTCGCCCGTAGGTCTCACCCTCACGTTATCTTTTCTTGGGTCGTAGGTTGTCCGTAGGTCTTAACTTCATGTTATCTTTTCTTGGGTAGTAGGTTTGTCGTAGGTCTTACCCTCATGTTATCTTTTCCTTGGTCATAGATCGCCCATAGTTCTTACCCTCATGTTATCTTTTTCTGGGTCATAGGTCGCCTGTGGGTCTTACCCTCATGTTATCTTTTCCAGGGTAGAAGGTCGCCCGTAGGTCTTACCCTCCTGCTACTTTTCTTGGGTCGTAGGTCGCCCATAGTTCTTACCCTCATGTTATCTTTTCTTGGGTCGTAGGTCGCCTGTAGGTCTTACCCTCATGTTATCTTTTCTTGGGTCGTAGGTCACCTGTAGGTCTTACCCTCGTGTTATCTTTTCTTGGGTCGTAGGTCGCCCATAGGTCTAACCCTCTTGTTATCTTTTATTGGGTCGTAGCTCATATGTAGGTCTTACCCTCATGTTGTCTTTTCCTGAGTAGTAGGTCTCCTATAGGTCTTACCCTCTTGTTATCTTTTCTTGGGTCATAGGTCGCCCGTAGGTCTTACCCTAATGTTATCTTTTCTTGGGTCGTAGGTCACCTGTAGGTCATACCCTCGTGTTATCGTTTCTAGGGTCGTAGGTCGCCCCTAGATCTTACCCTTGTGTTATCTTTTCTTGGGTCGTAGTTCACCCATACGTCTTACCCTCATGTTTCTTTTCTTGGGTCGTAGGATATCCGTAGGTCTTACCCTCGCGTTATCTTTTCTTGGGTCGTAGGTCACCCGTAGGTCTTACCTTCTTGTTATCTTTTCTTAGGTCGTAGCTCACACGTAGGTCTTACACTCATGTTGTCTTTTCCTGATTCGTAGGTCGCCCATAAGTCTTACCCTCAAGTTATCTTTTCCTGGGTCGTAGGGCGCCCGTAGTTCTTACCCTCCTGCTACTTTTCTTTGGTCATAGGGCACCCTTAGGTCTTACCCTCATGTTATTTTTACTTGGGTCGTAGGTCGCCCGTAGGTCTTACCCTCATGTTATCTTTTCTTTGGTAGTAGGTCACCCGTAGGTCTTACCCTCGTGTTATCTTTTCTTGAGTCGTAGTTCGGCCATAAGTCTTACCCTCATGTTATCTTTTCTTGGGTCGTAGGTCGTCCATAGTTATTACACTCGCGTTATCTTTTCTTGGGTTGTAGGTCGCCCGTAGGTCTTAACCTCTTGTTATCTTTTCTTGGGTCGTAGGTCACCCGTAGGTCTTACCCTCATGTTATCTTTCCCTAGGTCGTAGGTCTCCCCTAGGTCATACCCTCTAGTTATCTGTTCCTGGGTCGTAGGTCTCCTATAAGACTTACCCTCTTGTTATCTTTTCTTGGGTCGTAGGTCGCATGAAGGTCTTACCCTTATGTTATCTTTTCCTTGGTTTTAGGTCGCCCGTAGGTCTTACCCTCACGTTATCTTTTCTTGGGTCGTAGGTGGTCCGTAGGTCTTACCCTCGCGTTATCTTTTCCCGGGTCATAGGTTGCCCGTAGGTCTTAACCTCGTGTTATCTTTTCTTGGGTCGTAGGTCACCCGTAGGTCTTACACTCATGTTATTTTTTCTTGGGTCGTAGGTCGGCCGTAGCTCTTACCCTCATGTTATCTTTTCTTGGGTTGTAGGTCATCCGTAGGTCTTACCCTCATGTTATCTTTTCCTGGGTCATAGGTCGTTTGTAGGTCTTACCCTAATGTTAACTTTTCTTAGGTTGTAGGTCGTCCGTAGGTCTTACCCTCCTTTTATCTTTTCTTGGGTCGTAGGTTACCCATAGGTCTTAGCCTCGTGTTATCTTTTCTTAGGTCGTAGGTCGCCCGTAGGTCTTACCCTCGTGTTATCTTTTCTTGGGTCGTAGTTCGCCCAGAGTTCTTACCCTCACATTATCGTTTCTTTGGTCGTAGGATGTCCGTAGGTCTTACCCTCACGTTATCTTTTCTTGGGTCGTAGGTCGCCCATAGGTCTTACCCTCTTGTATTCTTTCCTTGGGTCATAGCTCAGACGTAGGTCTTACCCTCATGTTTTCTTTTCCCGAGTCGTAGGTCGCCCGTAAGTCTTACCCTCAAGTTATCTTTTCCTGGGTAGTAGGTCTCCTATAGGTCTTATCCTCTTGTTATCTTTTCTTGTGTCATAGGTTGCCCGTAGGTCTTACCCTCATGTTATCTTTTCTTAGGTCGTATGTCACCCGTGGTCTTACCCCTGCGTTATCTTTTCATGGGTCGTAGGTCACTCGTACTTCTTACACTCGTGTTATCTTTTCTTGAGTCGTAGTTCGGCCATAAGTCTTACCCTTACGTTATCTTTTCTTGGATCGTAGGTCGTCCGTAGGTCTTACACTCGTGTTATCTTTTCTTGGGTTGTAGGTCGCCCGTAGGTCTTACCCTCTGGTTATCTTTTCTTGGGTCGCAGGTCTCCCGTAGTTCTTACCCTCATGTTGTCTTTCCATGGGTCGTAGGTCGCCCGTAGGTCTTACCCTCAAGTTATCTTTTCCTGGGACGTAGGTATCCTATAGAGCTTACCCTCTTGTTATCTTTTCTTGGGTCGTAGGTCGCATGTAGGTGTTACCCTTATGTTATCCTTTCTCGGGTTTTAGGTCTCTCGTAGGTCTTACCCTCACGCTATCTTTTCTTGGGTCGTAGGTTGTCCGTAGGTCTTACCCTCGCGTTATCTTCTCCTGGGTCATAGGTCGCCCGTAGGTCTTAACGTCATGTTATGTTTTCTTGGGTAGTAGGTTGGTCGTAGGTCTTACCCTCATGTTATCTTTACCTTGGTCATAGATCGCCCATAGTTCTTACCGTCATGTTTTCTTTTTCTGGGTCGTAGGTCGCCCGTGGGTCTTAACCTCATGTTATCTTTTCCTGGGTCGAAGGTTGCCCATAGGTCTTACCCTCCTGCTACTTTTCTTGGGTCGTAGGTCGCCCGTAAGTCTTACCCTCATGTTATCTTATCTTGGGTCGTAGGTCTTACCCTCATGTTATCTTTTCTTGAGTCGTAGGTCGTTCGTAGGTCTTACCCTCCTTTTATCTTTTCTTGGCTTGTAGGTCACCCGTAGGTCTTAACCTCGTGTTATCTTTTCGTGGGTCGTAGGTCGCCCATAGGTCTTACCCTCGTGTTATCTTTTCTTGGGTCGTAGTTCGCCCATAGGTCTTACCCTCATGTTATCTTTTCTTCGGTCGTAGGATGTCGTAGGTCTTACCTTCGCATTATCTTTTCTTGGGTCGTAGGTCGCCCGTAGGTCTTACCCTCTTGTTATCTTTTCTTGGGTCGTAGCTCACACGTAGGTCTTACCCTCATGTTGTCTTTTCTCGAGTCGTAGGTCTCCCATAAATCTTACCCTCAAGTTATCTTTTCCTGGGTAGTAGGTCTCCTATAGGTCTTAATCTCTTGTTATCTTTTCTTGGGTCGTAGGTCACCCGTAGGTCTTACCCTTGTGTTATCTTTTCATGGGTCGTAGGCCACCCGTAGGTCTTACCCTCGTGTTATCTTTTCTTGGGTCGTAGGTCGCCCGTAGGTCTTACCCTCGTATTATATTTTCTTGGGTCGTAGTTCGCCCATAGTTCTTACCCTCATATTATATTTTCTTTGGTCGTAGGATGTCCGTAGGTCTTACCCTCGCGTTATCTTTTCTTGGGTCGTAGGTCCCCCATAGGTCTTACCCTCTTGTATTCTTTCCTTGGGTCATAGCTCACACGTAGGTCTTACCCTCATGTTTTCTTTTCCTGAGTCGTAGGTCGCCCGTAAGTCTTACCCTCAAGTTATCTTTTCCTGGGTAGTAGGTCTCCTATAGGTCTTATCCTCTTGTTATCTTTTCTTGTGTCATAGGTTGCCCGTAGGTCTTACCCTCATGTTATCTTTTCTTAGGTCGTATGTCACCCGTGGTCTTACCCTTGCGTTATCTTTTCATGGGTCGTAGGTCACTCTTAGGTCTTACCCTCGTGTTATCTTTTCTTGGGTCGTAGTTCGGCCATAAGTCTTACCCTCACATTATCTTTTCTTGGATCGGAGGTCATCCGTAGGTCTTACACTCGTTGTTGTACCCCAAAATTTGCCCTCCCATATTCTCCAAGATTTGTCAAGATCAAGCTTCAAAATCTCTCAAGGGTTGCACAGTCCAATTGCCTCCTAACACAGTCAAAATTAGGGTTTTGGTTCCTGCAGAGAAAATGAGGTTTTCAAGGGTCCAATCAAGTCCCATATGCCTATATACATTGTCAAGCATCTATATGTCAAGTTTCAAGACTCACAGCATCAAGTTGCACAGTCAAAAACCCTAAATGCTTCACAGTCAACTCCAGGGGCAAAATGGTCATTTGACAGTCAAAAGTCAAAAAAATTTGTCAACATCTTATTTTGAAGCCACAATCATCATTTGATCAAGTCTTGATCATGATTCTCAAAGCATGGCTCAAAAAGTCTAAAGATGTAAAAGTTTCTATTTTTGGACAGTTGAAAAGTCAACTGCAAATTGACCAAGGCATAACTTCTTCATGGTTTATCAGAAAAATCCCATCCAAAACTAATTTTGAAGGGGATGAAATTTTCTACAACTCATCTTCACACTTCAAGTCCAAGAAATGCTCTCACAAAAAGTTATCAATTTCAACATTATAGGTCATTTTAAAAAGTCAACAAAAAGGCACTTTAAGTCAAAGACCATAACTTGAGATTGGTAAATCAAAATAACATGGGACCAAAGGAATTCGTTAGAGGACTTCAAAACCTTTCCAAAATGTCCAAGAACATGTTCATAGCTTCAAAATGGAGCAAGATATGCATTGGAGAAGTTGGGAAATTTTTGGGAATTTTCAAAAGTCAACTTTGCCTAAAACACTTCAAAATTGCTAATGGGCCTCAAATTCTTCCTTGAATCATTACCCAAAGCCTATGCACGACCCATTGAGCTTAAAAGGATTTATTTTCTTATTTTTAATTAATTAATTGAATTTTTATTATTATTAATTCATTTAATTAGTTTTAATTGTAGAAAAATATCAAATAATGCTTTTTCAAATCTTTTTATGCAGCAAATATATTCCACACATGCTAAGGATTTCGTGCATCACTCAAGGGGACAAAATCTTCCATAATTGGCAAGGTTTTCATGGCAAAAGATTGAAATTTACATAATTGAAAACCAAATATCCAAGACATTAATTCAATGGATTCATGGGCCTTGTTTTGACCTAATTTGCTTCACATGCTTATGCAAGACCTAACCTAATTGAGAGGGACACGAAAAAACTGCTCATGCTCCATAACCAAGTTGCAAAAAACTCAAGAAATTTGAAAAACTGAAATCATAGTTGCAGGACGTTTCAAAGCCTAAAAAGTATTCTAACACATTGCTGGACCTTCCAGGAGTCTTTTGGCATCAAGAATCAATCCTAATACGTGAAGAATCCAAGAACCTAGGCCACACGGTTTGTCTTGTTTTTCAATCTTGCATAACACGATTCATGTGCTTTTAATCTATTTTCTTGCTTGATTCATACTAATAGGTACCTCCTGAAGCGATTGGTATAAGTTAATTGGACTAACACTGCCTGTATCCAAATCCACCATGGACGAAAATTAGGTTTTCTGAAGCTTGCATTTTGGGCTTTAGGCATAGGGAAAAATTGGACTACGTCATGGCCATGGTTGAATTCGTCAAGGCCAGACGAATTCAACCAACCTCTCGCGCTCAATTTATATGCCCTCCTCTTATATTCGTTATTATTCACTGTTCCACTTAGTGGGGGTTTAAAACCCCCGCTATCTTGTTCATATTGCAGGTACAGACGAAGACGAAGACAGGCGTGGCATCATGCTATTAGCTCATTCAAATGTTAGCGCGTTTTTTCAAACGTTTCAGCATAACTGACCTTTTTTATATATTATATTTTCTATCCATTATGTATACAAACAAACGCAATAGCTCAGCTGTTAGGCAACGTGTCCCTCAAGCGTTGGGACCTGGGTTCGATTCCCAGGTCCCCTCATATAATTCATAATTTTTGTCTTAATGTATTCTAATGCAGCGCCTCCTTCAAAGCTCTACCATGAGTCTCACGCCTGTGCTTGCCAAGTGGCCAGGAGATCCCATCCAATGGTCAGAAAGTGAATTCCATGGTACACTCGGTCAATGGACGTACACACAAGCGTGGAAAGTCAAACAAGGCCTTTGGCTGATGGGCCTGAATTCCTCACAAATACCTCCATATGGGCCTGACACCCCCCTTGGTTTGCAATTTAGTTTTCTTTTCTTTCTTTTAAATTTCTTTCAATTGTTTTATTTTTATAATTATTATTAACTCACTAAAATTAATTTTCCATAGAAAAATCAGAAACTCAAAATGTTTTTTTTAATATTTAATTCATCACTAACATATTTTTGTAAATAAACTCTAATAATTAACCTAGTTTAATTTAGGTTTTAAACTTTAATCTTTTTCTTAATAAATAAAAAATATCTAGAATTAGTTTTTTTGGCATCTTCATCTTTTTTTTAAATTAATTATTTTTCTCATTATTTATTATTATAATTACTATTTATTTTTGTAAATAAACATGTACATTAATTAATTAGTAAATTAGAGTAACTTTAATATTTCTTTTTATTAATAATTAAAATATATAAGAATTAGGGTTTCATCTTGATTTTAATTTTCTTTATATCCATATTAAATACCAATAAACACAAAAAAATACTTTCCTTTCTTTAATTAAACAATTAGGTTTTAATTTAATTTAATTTCAAGCAAAGGGTCAAAACCCTCGGACGTTCAATTTCTATTTTGCGCATTATTTTTCTTATGGATTATTATGTAACTGTTTTCTGGATGTAATAGTAATTAGGTATTTATTTACTTTCCGCATCTTTTATCAAAAACGGGTCTTTGTACTTTGGCGATGTATAGACCCGCGCCTTGTAATAGCGTAGCTTTTATCTTTCCGTCTTTTGATTTTCCGCACTCTTAAATTCTAACTTTGTATGAAAGAATGTATGTCAATTAAAAACAATGCGTAGCTCACAATGCCCTGATCAAAGATAAAATATGACATGAAAACAACACACAAATACACACACCACTTCTAGGGTACGCCTCACTTGTTGCCTTCGAAACGTGGTCGTCAAGTATAGGATGTTTTAGTGAGTCCTTATGTCCATGATCCAGTTGCCTTGAAACAGTTGCCTCGAAATAGTTGCCTCGAAACGGTTGCCTCAGATTAAAAAAGGATCAAGGACATAAGGGTAGCTTCTAAGGTGTCCTAACTGTTGCTTCGGTGACCACACTGTCCCTACAATCGAATTGACCCGAACACCTCCAACGGTGGTGCTACCTACCTCTCAATGGTGGGATGGCACTACCTTAAGGACATTTACACAGCCTAATTCCTTAGGGTAGGTAGATGATTCATAGATACTTGCTCTCTTCAAAAACAAATCAAAACTCTTTTCACACAGACACTTTCAAAAAGCTTTCAAAACAATTTTTCAAACACTCTTGATGACAGATACAAGAGTTATTCAGAAATCTTTAAACGAAACTTTTTCAAACCCACACACACTTGAAAAGCAAACATCTTTTGAAAACATAAGAGCAAGTACCTGAGAGCCCATGGATAACCATGGATAGAAAGGGTGATAACACCTTCCCTTTCTATAAATCTACCTCCCGAACCGAGAAACTATCTCATAAGGAATTTTGCTGTGCTTTTGTCCTGTCTATGTTGGAGAAAATAAAAGACAGTGGCGACTCTTGCTTCCGCGACATTTCGCGAACCAACGTTAAACAGTCAGTTCTAAATCCACCGATCACACTCGTGTTATCTTTTCTTGGGTTGTAGGTCGCCCGTAGGTCTTACCCTCTTGTTATATTTTCTTGGGTCGTAGGTCACCCGTAGTTCTTACCCTCATGTTGTCTTTCCATGGGTCGTAGGTCGCCCGTAGGTCTTACCCTCAAGTTATCTTTTCCTGGGACGTAGGTATCCTATAGAGCTTACCCTCTTGTTATATTTTCTTGGATCGTATGTCGCATGTAGGTGTTACCCTTATGTTATCTTTTCCTGGGTTTTAGGTCTCTCGTAGGTCTTACCCTCCCGCTATCTTTTCTTGGGTCGTAGGTTGTCCGTAGAACTTACCCTCGCGTTATCTTCTCCTGGGTCATAGGTCTCCCGTAGGTCTTAACATCATGTTATGTTTTCTTGGGTAGTAGGTTGACCGTAGGTCTTACCCTCATGTTATCTTTACCTTGGTCATAGATCGCCCATAGTTCTTACCGTCATGTTATCTTTTCCTGGGTCGTAGGTCGCCCGTGGGTCTTACCCTCATGTTATCTTTTCCTGGGTCATAGGTTTCCCATTGGTCTTACCCTCCTGCTACTTTTCTTGGGTCGTAGGTCTCCCGTAAGTCTTACCCTCATGTTATCTTTTCTTGGGTCGTAGGTCTTACCCTCATGTTATCTTTTCTTGGGTCGTAGGTCGTTCGTAGGTCTTACCCTCCTTTTATCTTTTCTTGGCTCGTAGGTCACCCGTAGGTCTTAACCTCGTGTTCTCTTTTCCTGGGTCGTAGGTCGCCCATAGGTCTTACCCTCGTGTTATCTTTTCTTGGGTCGTAGTTCGCCCATAGGTCTTACCCTCATGTTAACTTTTCTTTGGTCGTAGGATGTCGTAGGTCTTACCTTCGCATTATCTTTTCTTGGGTCGTAGGTCGCCCGTAGGTCATACCCTCTTGTTATCTTTTCTTGGGTCGTAGCTCACACGTAGGTCTTACCCTCATGTTGTCTTTTCTCGAGTCGTAGGTCTCCCATAAATCTTACCCTCAAGTTATCTTTTCCTGGGTAGTAGGTCTCCTATAGGTCTTAACCTCTTGTTATCTTTTCTTGGGTCGTAGGTCTCCCGTAGGTCTTACCCTTGTGTTATCTTTTCATGGGTCGTAGGCCACCCGTAGGTCTTACCCTCGTGTTATCTTTTCTTGGTTCGTAGGTCGCCCGTAGGTCTTACCCTCGTGTTATCTTTTCTTGGGTCGTAGTTTGCCCATAGTTCTTACCCTCACGTTATCTTTTCTTCGGTCGTAGGATTTCCGTAGGTCTTACCCTCGCGTTATCTTTTCTTGGGTCGTAGGTCCCCCATAGGTCTTACCCTCTTGTATTCTTTCCTTGGGTCATAGCTCACACGTAGGTCTTACCCTCATGTTTTCTTTTCCTGAGTCGTAGGTCGCCCGTAAGTCTTACCCACAAGTTATCTTTTCCTGGTTAGTAGGTCTCCTATAGGTCTTATCCTCTTGTTATCTTTTCTTGTGTCATAGGTTACCCTTAGGTCTTACCCTCATGTTATCTTTTCTTAGGTCGTATGTCACCCGTGGTCTTACCCTTGCGTTATCTTTTCATGGGTCGTAGGTCACTCGTAGGTCTTACCCTCGTGTTATCTTTTCTTGAGTCGTGGTTCGGCCATAAGTCTTACCCTCACGTTATCTTTTCTTGGATTGTAGGTCGTCCGTAGGTCTTACACTCGTGTTATCTTTTCTTGGGTTGTAGGTCGCCCGTAGGTCTTACCCTCTTGTTATCTTTTCTTGGGCAGTAGGTCACCCGTAGTTCTTACCCTCATGTTGTCTTTCCATGGGTCGTAGGTCGCCCGTAGGTCTTACCCTCAAGTTATCTTTTCCTGGGACGTAGGTATCCTATAGAGCTTACCCTCTTGTTATCTTTTCTTGGATCGTAGGTCGCATGTAGGTGTTACCCTTATGTTATCTTTTCCTGGGTTTTAGGTCTCTCGTAGGTCTTACCCTCACGCTATCTTTTCTTGGGTCGTAGGTTATCCGTAGGTCTTACCCTCGCGTTATCTTCTCCTAGGTCGTAGGTCGCCCGTAGGTCTTAACGTCATGTTATGTTTTCTTGGGTAGTAGGTTAACCGTAGGTCTTACCCTCATGTTATCTTTACCTTGGTCATAGATCGCCCATAGTTCTTACCGTTATGTTATCTTTTCCTGGGTCGTAGGTCGCCCGTGGGTCTTACCCTCATGTTATCTGTTCCTGGGTCGTAGGTTGCCCATTAGTCTTACCCTCCTGCTACTTTTCTTGGGTCGTAGGTCTCCCGTAAGTCTTACCCTCATGTTATCTTTTCTTGGGTCGTAGGTCTTACCCTCATGTTATCTTTTCTTGGGTCGTAGGTCGTTCATAGGTCTTACCCTCCTTTTATCTTTTCTTGGCTCTGAGGTCACCCGTAGGTCTTAACCTTGTGTTATCTTTTCCTGGGTCGTAGGTCGCCCAGAGGTCTTACCCTCGTGTTATCTTTTTTTGGGTCGTAGTTCGCCCATAGGTCTTACCCTCATGTTATCTTTTCTTTGGTCGTAGGATGTCGTAGGTCTTACCTTCGCATTATCTTTTCTTTGGTCGTAGGTCGCCCGTAGGTCTTACCCTCTTGTTATCTTTTCTTGGGTCGTAGCTCACACGTAGGTCTTACCCTCATGTTGTCTTTTCTCGAGTCGTAGGTCTCCCATAAATCTTACCCTCAAGTTATCTTTTCCTGGGTAGTAGGTCTCCTATAGGTCTTATCCTCTTGTTATCTTTTCTTGGGTCGTAGGTCACCCGTAGGTCTTACCCTTGTGTTATCTTTTCATGGGTCGTAGGTCACCTGTAGGTCTTACCCTCGTGTTATCTTTTCTTGGGTCGTAGGACGTTCGTAGGTCTTACCCTCGTGTTGTCATTTCTTGGGTCGTAGTTCGCCCGTTGGTCTTAACCTCGTGTTATCTTTTCCTGTGTCGTAAGATGTCCGTAGGTCTTACCCTCGCGTTATCTTTTCTTGGGTCGTAGGTCGCCCATAGGTCTTACCCTCTTGTATTCTTTCCTTGGGTCATAGCTCCCACGTAGTTCTTACCCTCATGTTTTCTTTTCTTGAGTCGTAGGTCGCCCATAAGTCTTACCCTCAAGTTATCTTTTCCTGGGTAGTAGGTCTCCTATAGGTCTTATCCTCTTGTTATCTTTTCTTGTGTCATAGGTTTCCCGTAGGTCTTACCCTCATGTTATCTTTTCTTAGGTCGTATGTCACCCGTGGTCTTACCCTTGCGTTATCTTTTCATGGGTCGTAGGTCACTTGTAGGTCTTACCCTCGTGTTATCTTTTCTTGAGTCGTAGTTCGGCCATAAGTCTTACCCTCACGTTAGCTTTTCTTGGATCGTAGGTCGTCCGTAGGTCTTACACTCGTGTTATCTTTTCTTGGGTTGTAGGTCGCCCGTAGGTCTTACCCTCTTGTTATCTTTTCTTGGGTCGTAGGTCACCCGTAGTTCTTACCCTCATGTTGTCTTTCCATGGGTCGTAGGTCGCCCGTAGGTCTTACCCTCAAGTTACTTTCCTTGGGACGTAGGTATCCTATAGAGCTTACCCTCTTGTTATCTTTTCTTGGGTCGTAGGTCGCATGTAGGTGTTACCCTTATCTTATCTTTTCCTGGGTTTTAGGTCTCTCGTAGGTCTTACCCCCACGCTATCTTTTCTTGGGTCGTAGGTTGTCCGTAGGTCTTACCCTCGCGTTATCTTCTCCTGGGTCATAGGTCGCCCGTAGGTCTTAACGTCATGTTATGTTTTCTTGGGTAGTAGGTTGGTCGTAGGTCTTACCCTCATGTTATCTTTACCTTGGTCATAGATCACCCATAGTTCTTACAGTCATGTTATCTTTTCTTGGGTCGTAGGTCGCCCGTAGGTCTTACACTCATGTTATCTTTTCTTCGGTCGTAGGATGTCGTAGGTCTTACCTTCACATTATCTTTTCTTGGGTCGTAGGTCGCCCGTAGGTCTTACCCTCTTGTTATCTTTTCTTGGGTTGTAGCTCACACGTAGGTCTTACCCTCATGTTGTCTTTTCTCGAGTCGTAGGTCTCCCATAAATCTTACCCTCAAGTTATCTTTTCCTGGGTAGTAGGTCTCCTATAGGTCTTAACATCTTGTTATCTTTTCTTGGGTCGTAGGTCACCCGTAGGTCTTACCCTTGTGTTATCTTTTCATGGGTCGTAGGTCACCCGTAGGTCTTACCCTCGTGTTATGTTTTCTTGGGTCGTAGTTCGGCCATAAGTCTTACCCTGACGTTATCTTTTCTTGGGTCGTAGGTCGCCCGCAAATCA
Organism: Vicia faba; assembly: GCA_948472305.1. Lineage (NCBI taxonomy): Eukaryota > Viridiplantae > Streptophyta > Magnoliopsida > Fabales > Fabaceae > Vicia > Vicia faba. The sequence continues at coordinate 896,915,208 of OX451739.1, forward strand.
TACCCTCATGTTATCTTTTTATTGGTCATAGATCGCCCATAGTTCTTACTCTCATGTTATCTTTTCCTGGGTCATAGGTCGCTCGTGGATCTTACCCTCATGTTATCTTTTTCTGGGTCGTAGGTCGCCCGTAGTTCATACCCTCCTACTACTTTTCTTGGGTCGTAGGTTACCCATAGGTTTTACCCTCGTGTTATCTTTTCTTGGGTCGTAGGTCGCCCGTAGGTCTTACACTCGTGTTATCTTTTCTTGGGTCATAGTTCACTTATAGGTCTTACCCTCACATTACCTTTTCTTCGATTGTAGGATATCCGTACGTATTAGCCAGGCATTATCTTTTCTTGGGTCGTAGGTCTCCCATAGGTCTCACCCTCTTGTTTTCTTTTCTTGGGTCGTAGCTCACACGTAGGTCTTTCCCTCATGTTGTCTTTTCTTGGGTCAAAGCTCATACGTAGGTCTTACCCTCGTAATATCTTTTCTTGGGTCGTAGATTCTCCTATAGGTCTTACCCTCACGTTATCTTTTCTTGGGTCGTAGGTCACACGTAGGTCTTTCCCTCATGTTGTCTTTTCTTGGGTCAAATCTCACACAATGGTCTTACCCTCATGTTGCCTTTTCCTGAGTCGTAGGTCACCCGTAAGTCTTACCCTCCAGTTATCTTTTCCTTGGTAGTAGGTCTCCTATAGGTCTTACCCTCTTGTTATCTTTTCTTGGGTCGTAGGTCACCCGCAGATCTTACCCTCATGGTATCTTTTCTTGGGTCCTAGGTCTCCTATAGGTCTTACCCTCCTGTTATATTTTCTTGGGTCGTAGGTCACCCGTAGGTCTTATGCTTGTGTTATGTTTTCATGGGTCGTAGGCCGCCCGTAGGTCTTACCCTCGTAATATCTTTTCTTGGGTCGTAGTTCGCCCATAGGTCTTACCCTCATGTTATCTTTTCTTGGGTCGTAGGTCATCCGTAGGTATTACACTAGCGTTATCTTTTCTTGGGTCGTAAGCCGCCCGTAGGCGTTTCCCTCTTGTTATCTTTTCTTGGGTCGTAGGTCACCCGTAGGTCTTACCCTTAAGTTTTCTTTCCCTTGTTCGTTTGTCACCCGTAGGTCTTACCCTCAAGTTATCTTTTTATGGGTCGTAGGTCTCCTATAGGTCTTACCCTTTTGTTATTTTTTCTTGGGTCTTAGGTCGCATGTAGGTGTTACCCTTATGTTATCTTTTCCTTTGTTTTAGGTCTCCCGTAGGTCTTACCCTCACGTTATCTTTTCTTAGGTCGTAGGTTGTTCGTAGGTCTTACCCTCGCGTTATCTTTTCCTGGGTCATAGGTCAACCGTAGGTCTTAACCTCATGTTACCTTTTCTTTGGTAGTAGGTCGGCCGTAGGTCTTACCCTCATGTTATCTTTTCCTTCGTCATAGATCGCCCATAGTTCTTACCCTCATGTTATCTTTTCCTAGATCGTAGGTCGCCTGTGGGTCTTACCCTCATGTTATCTTTTCCTTGGTCGTAGGTCGCCCGTAGGTCTTACCCTCCAGATACTTTTCTTGGGTCGTAGGTCACCCGTAGGTCTTACCCTCATGTTATTTTTTCTTGTTTCGTAGATCGCCCGTAGGTCTTTCCCTCATGTTATCTTTTCTTTAGTCGTAGGTCATCTGTAGTTCTTACCCTCATGTTATCTTTTCCTGGGTCGTAGGTCGTCCGTAGGTCTTACCCTCATGTTATCTTTTCTTGGGTCGTCGGTCGTCTGTAAGTCTTACCCTCCTTTTATCTTTTCTTGGGTCGTAGGTTACCCATAGGTCTTACCCTCGTGTTATCTTTTCTTGGGTCGTAGGTCGCCCATAGGTCTTACCCTCGTGTTATCTTTACTTGGGTCGTAGTTTGCTTATAGGTCTTACCCTCACGTTATCTTTTCTTCGATAGTAGGATGTCCGTAGGTATTACCCTCGCATTATCTTTTCTTGGGTTGTAGGTCTCCCGTAGGTCTTACACTCTTGTTATCTTTTCTTGGGTCGTAACTCACACGTAGGTCTTTCCCTCATGTGGTCTTTTCTTGGGTCAAAGCTCACACGTAGGTCTTACCCTCATGTTGCCTTTTCCTGATTCGTAGGTCACACGTAAGTCTTATCCTCAAGTTATCTTTTCCTTGGTAGTAGGTCTCCTATAGGTCTTACCCTCTTGTTATCTTTTCTTGGGTCGTAGGTCACCCGTAGATCTTACCCTCATGGTATCTTTTGTTGGGTCGTAGGTCTCCTATAGGTCTTACCCTCCTGTTATCTTTTCTTGGGTCGTAGGTCACCCGTAGGTCTTACCCTTATGTTATCTTTTCATGGGTCGTAGGTCGCCCGTAGGTCTTACCCTCGTAATATCTTTTCTTGGGTCGTAGTTCGCCCATAGGTCTTACCCTCACGTTATCTTTTCTTGGGTCGTATGTCGTCTGTAGGTCTTACACTCGCGTTATATTTAATTGTTTCGTAAGCCGCCCGTAGGCGTTACCCTCTTGTTATCTTTTCTTGGGTCGTAGGTCACCCGTAGGTCTTACCCTCAAGTTGTCTTTCCCTGGTTCGTAGGTCACCCATAGGTTTTACCCTCAAGTTATATTTTTCTGGGTCGTAGGTCTCCTATAGGTCTTACCCTTTTTGTTATTTTTTCTTGGGTCGTAGGTCGCATGTAGGTGTTACCCTTATGTTATCTTTTCCTGTGTTTTAGGTCTCCCATAGGTCTTACCCTCATGTTATCTTTTCTTAGGTCGTAGGTTGTTCGTAGGTCTTACCCTCGCGTTATCTTTTTCTGGGTCATAGGTCACCTGTAGGTCTTAACCTCATGTTATCTTTTCTTGGGTAGTAGGTCGGCCGTAGGTCTTACCCTCATGTTAACTTTTCCATGGTCATAGATCTCCCATAGTTCTTACCCTCATGTTATCTTTTCCTGGGTCGTAGGTCGCCCGTGGGTCTTACTCTCATGTTATCTTTTCCTGGGCCGTAGGTCTTACCCTCCTGCTCCTTTTCCTGGATAGTAGGTCGCCCATAGGTCTTACACTCGTGTTATCTTTTCTTGGGTCGTAAGCCGCCAGTAGGCGTTACCCTCTTGTTATCTTTTCTTGGGTCGTAGGTCATCCGTAGGTCTTACCCTCAAGTTGTCTTTCCCTGGTTCGTTGGTCACCCATATGTCTTACCCTCAAGTTATCTTTTTTTGGGTCGTCGGTCTCCTATAGGTCTTACCATTTTGTTATATTTTCTTGGGTCGTAGGTCGCATGTAGGTTTTACCCTTATGTTATCTTTTCCTGTGTTTTAGGTCTCCCATAGGTCTTACTCTCACGTTATCTTTTCTTAGGTCGTAGGTTGTTCGTAGGTCTTACCCTCGCGTTATCTTTTCCTGAGTCATAGGTCACCTGTAGGTCTTAACCTCATGTTACCTTTTCTTGGGTAGTAGGTCGGCCGTAGGTCTTACCCTCATGTTATCTTTTCCTTGGTCATAGATCGCCCATAATTCTTACCCTCATGTTATCTTTTCCTGGGTCGTAGGTCTCCCATGGGTCTTACCCTCATGTTATCTTTTCCTGGGTCGTAGGTCGCCCGTAGGTCTTACCCTCCTGCTACTTTTCTTGGGTCGTAGGTCTCCCGTAGGTCTTACCCTCTTGTTATCTTTTCTTGGGTCGTAGCTCACACGTAGGTCTTTCCCTCATGTTGTCTTTTCTTGGGTCAAAGCTCACACGTAGGTCTTATCCTCATGTTGCCTTTTCCTGAGTCGTAGGTCACCCGTAAGTCTTACCCCCAAGTTATCTTTTCCTTGGTAGTAGGTCTCCTATAGGTCTTACCCTCTTGTTATCTTTTCTTGGGTCGTAGGTCACCCGTAGATCTTACCCTCATGGTATCTTTTCTTGGGTCGTAGGTCTCCTATAGGTTTTACCCTCTTTTTATCTTTTCTTGGGTCATAGGTCACCCGTAGGTCTTACCCTTGTGTTATCTTTTCATGGGTCGTAGGTCGCCCGTAGGTCTTACCCTTGTAATATCTTTTCTTGGGTCGTAGTTCGCCCATAGGTCTTACCCTTACGTTATATTTTCTTGAGTCGTAGGTCATCTGTAGGTCTTACACTCGCGTTATCTTTTCTTGGGTCGTAAGTTTCCCGTAGGCGTTACCCTCTTGTTATCTTTTCTTGGGTCGTAGGTCACCCGTAGGTCTTACCCTCAAGTTGTGTTTCCCTGGTTCGTAGGTCACCCGTAGGTTTTACCCTCAAGTTATCTTTTACTGGGTCGTAGGTCTCGTAAAAGTCTTACCCTTTTGTTATTTTTTCTTGGGTCGTAGGTCGCATGTAGGTGTTACCCTTGTGTTATCTTTTCTTGTGTTTTAGGTCTCCCGTAGGTCTTACCCTCATGTTATCTTTTCCTTGGTTGTAGGTCGCCCGTAGGTCTTACCCTCCAGATACTTTTCTTGGGTCGTAGGTCACCCGTAGGTCTTACCCTCATGTTACTTTTTCTTGTTTCGTAGATCGCCCGTAGGTCTTTCCCTCATGTTATCTTTTCTCTAGTCGTAGGTCATCTGTAGTTCTTACCCTCATGTTATCTTTTCCTGGGTCGTAGGTCGTCTGTAGGTCTTACCCTCATGTTATCTTTTCTTGGGTCGTCGGTCGTCTGTAAGTCTTACCCTCCTTTTATCTTTTCTTGGGTCGTAGGTTACCCATAGGTCTTACTCTCGTGTTATCTTTTCTTGGGTCGTAGGTCGCCCATAGGTCTTACCCTCGTGTTATCTTTACTTGGGTCATAGTTCGCTTATAGGTCTTACCCTCACGTTATCTTTTCTTCGATAGTAGGATGTCCGTAGGTATTACCCTCGCATTATCTTTTCTTAGGTCATAGGTCTCCCGTAGGTCTTACACTCTTGTTATCTTTTCTTGGGTCGTAACTCACACGTAGGTCTTTCCCTCATGTTGTCTTTTCTTGGGTCAAAGCTCACACGTAGGTCTTACCCTCATGTTTCCTTTTCCTGATTCGTAGTTCACACGTAAGTCTTACCCTCAAGTTATCTTTCCCTTGGTAGTAGGTCTCCTATAGGTCTTACCCTCTTGTTATCTTTTCTTGGGTCGTAGGTCACCCGTAGATCTTACCCTCATGGTATCTTTTCTTGGGTCGTAGGTATCCTATAGGTCTTACCCTCCTGGTATCTTTTCTTCGGTCGTAGGTCACCCATAGGTCTTACCCTTGTGTTATCTTTTCATGGGTCGTAGCTCGCCCGTAGGTCTTACCCTCGTAATATCTTTTCTTGGGTCGTAGTTCGCCCATAGCTCTTACCCTCATGTTATCTTTTCTTGGGTCGTAGGTCGTCCGTAGGTCTTACACTCGCATTATCTTTTCTTGGGTCGTAAGCCTCCCGTAGGCGTTACCCTCTTGTTATCCTTTCTTGGGTCGTAGGTCACCCGTAGGTCTTACCCTCAAGTTGTCTTTCCCTAGTTCGTTGGTCACCCGTAGGTCTTACCCTCAAGTTATCTTTTTCTGGGTCGTAGGTCTCCTATAGGTCTTACCCTTTTGTCATTTTTTCTTGGGTCGTAGGTCGCATGTAGGTGTTACCCTTATGTTATCTTTTCCTGTGTTTTAGGTCTCCCGTAGGTCTTACCGTCACGTTATCTTTTCTTAGGTCGTAGGTTTTTTGTTGGTCTTACCCTCGCGTTATCTTTTCTTGGGTCATAGGTCACCCGTAGGTCATAACCTCATGTTACCTTTTCTTAGGTAGTAGCTCGGCCGTAGGTCTTACCCTCATGTTATCTTTTCCTTGGTGATAGATCGCCCATAGTTCTTACCCTCATGTCATCTTTTCATGGGTCGTAGGTCGCCCGTGGGTCTTACCCTCATGTTATCTTTCCCTGGGACGTAGGTCGCCCGTAGGTCTTACCCTCCTGCTACTTTTCTTGGGTCGTAGGTCTTACCCTCATGTGATTTTTTCTTGGGTCGTAGGTCGCCCGTAGGTCTTACCCTCCTGTTATCTTTTCTTGGGTCGTAGGCCATCCGTAGGTCTTATCCTCGTGTTATCTTTTCTTGGGTCGTAGGTCGCCCGTAGGTCTTACCCCCGTGTTATCTTTTCTTGGGTCCTCGTTCACTTATAGGTCTTACCCTCACGTTATCTTTTCTTCGATTGTAGGATGTCTGTAGGTATTACCCTCGCATTATCTTTTCTTGGGTCGTAGGTCTCCCGTAGGTCTTACCCTCTTGTTATCTTTTCTTGGGTCGTAGCTCACACGTAGGTCTTTCCCTCATGTTGTCTTCTCTTGGGTCAAAGCTCACACGTAGGTCTTACCCTCATGTTGCCTTTTCCTGAGTCGTAGGTCACCCGTAAGTCTTACCCTCAAGTTATCTTTTCCTTTGTAGTAGCTCTCCTATAGGTCTTACCCTCTTGTTATCTTTTCTTGGTTCATAGGTCACCCGTAGATCTTACCCTCATGGTATTTTTTGTTGGGTCGTAGGTCTCCTATAGGTCTTACCCTCCTGTTATCTTTTCTTGGGTCGTAGGTCACCCGTAGGTCTTACCCTTGTGTTACCTTTTCATGGGTCGTAGGTCGCCCGTAGGTCTTACCCTCGTAATATCTTTTCTTGGGTCGTAGTTCGCCCATAGGTCTTACCCTCACGTTATCTTTTCTTGGGTCGTATGTCGTCCGTAGGTCTTACACTCGCGTTATATTTTATTGGTTCGTAAGCCGCCCGTAGGCGTTACCCTCTTGTTATCTTTTCTTGGGTCGTAGGTCACCCGTAGGTCTTACCCTCAAGTTGTCTTTCCCTGGTTTGTAGGTCACCCATAGGTTTTACCCTCAAGTTATATTTTTCTGGGTCGTAGGTCTCCTATAGGTCTTACCCTTTTTGTTATTTTTTCTTGGGTCGTAGGTCGCATGTAGGTGTTACCCTTATGTTATCTTTTCCTGTGTTTTAGGTCTCCCATAGGTCTTACCCTCATGTTATCTTTTCTTAGGTCGTAGGTTGTTCGTAGGTCTTACCCTCGCGTTATCTTTTTCTGGGTCATAGGTCACCTGTAGGTCTTAACCTCATGTTATCTTTTCTTGGGTAGTAGGTCGGCCGTAGGTCTTACCCTCATGTTAACTTTTCCATGGTCATAGATCGCCCATAGTTCTTACCCTCATGTTATCTTTTCCTGGGTCGTAGGTCGCCCGTGGGTCTTACTCTCATGTTATCTTTTCCTGGGCCGTAGGTCTTACCCTCCTGCTCCTTTTCCTGGATAGTAGGTCGCCCGTAGGTCTTACACTCGTGTTATCTTTTCTTGGGTCGTAAGCCGCCAGTAGGCGTTACCCTCTTGTTATCTTTTCTTGGGTCGTAGGTCATCCGTAGGTCTTACCCTCAAGTTGTCTTTCCCTGGTTCGTTGGTCACCCATAGGTCTTACCCTCAAGTTATCTTTTTTTGGGTCGTCGGTCTCCTATAGGTCTTACCATTTTGTTATTTTTTCTTGGGTCGTAGGTCGCATGTAGGTTTTACCCTTATGTTATCTTTTCCTGTGTTTTAGGTCTCCCATAGGTCTTACTCTCACGTTATCTTTTCTTAGGTCGTAGGTTGTTCGTAGGTCTTACCCTCGCGTTATCTTTTCCTGAGTCATAGGTCACCTGTAGGTCTTAACCTCATGTTACCTTTTCTTGGGTAGTAGGTCGGCCGTAGGTCTTACCCTCATGTTATCTTTTCCTTGGTCATAGATCGCCCATAATTCTTACCCTCATGTTATCTTTTCCTGGGTCGTAGGTCTCCCATGGGTCTTACCCTCATGTTATCTTTTCCTGGGTCGTAGGTCGCCCGTAGGTCTTACCCTCCTGCTACTTTTCTTGGGTCGTAGGTCTCCCGTAGGTCTTACCCTCTTGTTATCTTTTCTTGGGTCGTAGCTCACACGTAGGTCTTTCCCTCATGTTGTCTTTTCTTGGGTCAAAGCTCACACGTAGGTCTTACCCTCATGTTGCCTTTTCCTGAGTCGTAGGTCACCCGTAAGTCTTACCCCCAAGTTATCTTTTCCTTGGTAGTAGGTCTCCTATAGGTCTTACCCTCTTGTTATCTTTTCTTGGGTCGTAGGTCACCCGTAGATCTTACCCTCATGGTATCTTTTCTTGGGTCATAGGTCACCCGTAGGTCTTACCCTTGTGTTATCTTTTCATGGGTCGTAGGTCGCCCGTAGGTCTTACCCTTGTAATATCTTTTCTTGGGTCGTAGTTCGCCCATAGGTCTTACCCTTACGTTATCTTTTCTTGAGTCGTAGGTCATCTGTAGGTCTTACACTCGCGTTATCTTTTCTTGGGTCGTAAGTTGCCCGTAGGAGTTACCCTCTTGTTATCTTTTCTTGGGTCGTAGGTCACCCGTAGGTCTTACCCTCAAGTTGTGTTTCCCTGGTTCGTAGGTCACCCGTAGGTTTTACCCTCAAGTTATCTTTTACTGGGTCGTAGGTCTCGTAAAAGTCTTACCCTTTTGTTATTTTTTCTTGGGTCGTAGGTCGCATGTAGGTGTTACCCTTGTGTTATCTTTTCTTGTGTTTTAGGTCTCCCGTAGGTCTTACCCTCATGTTATCTTTTCCTTGGTCGTAGGTCGCCCGTAGGTCTTACCCTCCAGATACTTTTCTTGGGTCGTAGGTCACCCGTAGGTCTTACCCTCATGTTATTTTTTCTTGTTTCGTAGATCACCCGTAGGTCTTTCCCTCATGTTATCTTTTCTTTAGTCGTAGGTCATCTGTAGTTCTTACCCTCATGTTATCTTTTCCTGGGTCGTAGGTCGTCTGTAGGTCTTACCCTCATGTTATCTTTTCTTGGGTCGTCGGTCGTCTGTAAGTCTTACCCTCCTTTTATCTTTTCTTGGGTCGTAGGTTACCCATAGGTCTTACTCTCGTGTTATCTTTTCTTGGGTCGTAGGTCGTCCATAGGTCTTACATTCGTGTTATCTTTACTTGGGTCATAGTTCGCTTATAGGTCTTACCCTCACGTTATCTTTTCTTCGATAGTAGGATGTCCGTAGGTATTACCCTCGCATTATCTTTTCTTGGGTCATAGGTCTCCCGTAGGTCTTACACTCTTGTTATCTTTTCTTGGGTCGTAACTCACACGTAGGTCTTTCCCTCATGTTGTCTTTTCTTGGGTCAAAGCTCACACGTAGGTCTTACCCTCATGTTTCCTTTTCCTGATTCGTAGTTCACACGTAAGTCTTACCCTCAAGTTATCTTTTCCTTGGTAGTAGGTCTCCTATAGGTCTTACCCTCTTGTTATCTTTTCTTGGGTCGTAGGTCACCTGTAGATCTTACCCTCATGGTATCTTTTCTTGGGTCGTAGGTCTCCTATAGGTCTTACCCTCTTGGTATCTTTTCTTCGGTCGTAGGTCACCCATAGGTCTTACCCTTGTGTTATCTTTTCATGGGTCGTAGCTCGCCCGTAGGTCTTACCCTCGTAATATCTTTTCTTGGGTCGTAGTTCGCCCATAGCTCTTACCCTCACGTTATCTTTTCTTGGGTCGTAGGTCGTCCGTAGGTCTTACACTCGCATTATCTTTTCTTGGGTCGTAAGCCGCCCGTAGGCGTTACCCTCTTGTTATCCTTTCTTGGGTCGTAGGTCACCCGTAGGTCTTACCCTCAAGTTGTCTTTCCCTAGTTCGTTGGTCACCCGTAGGTCTTACCCTCAAGTTATCTTTTTCTGGGTCGTAGGTCTCCTATAGGTCTTACCCTTTTGTCATTTTTTCTTGGGTCGTAGGTCACATGTAGGTGTTACCCTTATGTTATCTTTTCCGGTGTTTTAGTTCTCCCATAGGTCTTACCGTCACGTTATCTTTTCTTAGGTCGTAGGTTGTTTGTTGGTCTTACCCTCGCGTTATCTTTTCTTGGGTCATAGGTCACCCGTAGGTCATAACCTCATGTTACCTTTTCTTGGGTAGTAGCTCGGCCGTAGGTCTTACCCTCATGTTATCTTTTCCTTGGTGATAGATCGCCCATAGTTCTTACCCTCATGTCATCTTTTCATGGGTCGTAGGTCGCCCGTGGGTCTTACCCTCATGTTATCTTTCCCTGGGACGTAGGTCGCCCGTAGGTCTTACCCTCCTGCTACTTTTCTTGGGTCGTAGGTCACCCGTAGGTCTTACCCTCATGTGATTTTTTCTTGGGTCGTAGGTCGCCCGTAGGTCTTACCCTCCTGTTATCTTTTCTTGGGTCGTAGGCCATCCGTAGGGCTTATCCTCGTGTTATCTTTTCTTGGGTCGTAGGTCGCCCGTAGGTCTTACCCCCGTGTTATCTTTTCTTGGGTCCTCGTTCACTTATAGGTCTTACCCTCACGTTATCTTTTCTTCGATTGTAGGATGTCTGTAGGTATTACCCTCGCATTATCTTTTCTTGGGCCGTAGGTCTTACCCTCTTGTTATCTTTTCTTGGGTCGTAGCTCACACGTAGGTCTTTCCCTCATGTTGTCTTCTCTTGGTTCAAAGCTCACACGTAGGTCTTACCCTCATGTTGCCTTTTCCTGAGTCGTAGGTCACCCGTAAGTCTTACCCTCAAGTTATCTTTTCCTTGGTAGTAGCTCTCCTATAGGTCTTACCCTCTTGTTATCTTTTCTTGGGTCATAGGTCACCCGTAGATCTTACCCTCATGGTATTTTTTGTTGGGTTGTAGGTCTCCTATAGGTCTTACCCTCCTGTTATCTTTTCTTGGGTCGTAGGTCACCCGTAGGTCTTACCCTTGTGTTATCTTTTCATGGGTCGTAGGTCGCCCGTAGGTCTTACCCTCGTAATATCTTTTCTTGGGTCGTAGTTCGCCCATAGGTCTTACCCTCACATTATCTCTTCTTGGGTCGTATGTCGTCCGTAGGTCTTACACTCGCGTTATATTTTATTGGTTCGTAAGCCGCTCGTAGGCGTTACCCTCTTGTTATCTTTTCTTGGGTCGTAGGTCACCCGTAGGTCTTACCCTCAAGTTGTCTTTCCCTGGTTCGTAGGTCACCCGTAGGTTTTACCCTCAAGTTATATTTTTCTGGGTCGTAGGTCTCCTATAGGTCTTACCCTTTTTGTTATTTTTTCTTGGGTCGTAGGTCGCATGTAGGTGTTACCCTTATGTTATCTTTTCCTGTGTTTTAGGTCTCCCGTAGGTCTTACCCTCATGTTATCTTTTCTTAGGTCGTAGGTTGTTCGTAGGTCTTACCCTCGCGTTATCTTTTTCTGGGTCATAGGTCACCCGTAGGTCTTAACCTCATGTTATCTTTTCTTGGGTAGTAGGTCGGCCGTAGGTCTTACCCTCATGTTAACTTTTCCATGGTCATAGATCGCCCATAGTTCTTACCCTCATGTTATCTTTTCCTGGGTCGTAGGTCGCCCGTGGGTCTTACTCTCATGTTATCTTTTCCTGGGTCGTAGGTCGCCCGTAGGTCTTACCCTCTTGCTCCTTTTCCTGGATAGTAGGTCGCCCGTAGGTCTTACACTCGTGTTATCTTTTCTTGGGTCGTAAGCCGCCAGTAGGCGTTACCCTCTTGTTATCTTTTCTTGGGTCGTAGGTCATCCGTAGGTCTTACCCTCAAGTTGTATTTCCCAGGTTCGTTGGTCACCTATAGGTCTTACCCTCAAGTTATCTTTTTTTGGGTCGTCGGTCTCCTATAGGTCTTACTATTTTGTAATTTTTTCTTGGGTCGTAGATCGCATGTAGGTTTTACCCTTATGTTATCTTTTCCTGTGTTTTAGGTCTCCGATAGGTCTTACTCTCACGTTATCTTTTCTTAGGTCGTAGGTTATTCGTAGGTCTTACCCTCGCGTTATCTTTTCCTGAGTCAAAGGTCACCTGTAGGTCTTAACCTCATGTTACCTTTTCTTGGGTAGTAGGTCGGCCGTAGGTCTTACCCTCATGTTATCTTTTCCTTGGTCATAGATCAGCCATAATTCTTACCCTCATGTTATCTTTTCCTGGGTCGTAGGTCTCCCATGGGTCTTACCCTCATGTTATCTTTTCCTGGGTTGTAGGTCGCCCGTAGGTCTTACCCTCCTGCTACTTTTCTTGGGTCGTAGGTCTCCTGTAGGTCTTACCCTTTTGTTATCTTTTCTTGGGTCGTAGCTCACACGTAGGTCTTTCCCTCATGTTGTCTTTTCTTGGGTCAAAGCTCACACGTAGGTCTTACCCTCATGTTGCCTTTTCCTGAGTCGTAGGTCACCCGTAAGTCTTACCCTCAAGTTATCTTTTCCTTGGTAGTAGGTCTCCTATAGGTCTTACCCTCTTGTTATCTTTTCTTGGGTCGTAGGTCACCCGTAGATCTTACCCGCATGGTATCTTTTCTTGGGTCGTAGGTCTCCTATAGGTTTTACCCTCTTGTTATCTTTTCTTGGGTCATAGGTCACCCGTAGGTCTTACCCTTATGTTATCTTTTCATGGGTCGTAGGTCGCCCGTAGGTCTTACCCTTGAAATATCTTTTCTTGGGTCGTAGTTCACCCATAGGTCTTACCCTCACGTTATCTTTTCTTGAGTCGTAGGTCATCTGTAGGTATTACACTCGCGTTATCTTTTCTTGGGTCGTAAGTTGCCCGTAGGCGTTACCCTCTTGTTATCTTTTCTTGGGTCGTAGGTCACCCGTAGGTCTTACCCTCAAGTTGTGTTTCCCTGGTTCGTAGGTCACCCGTAGGTTTTACCCTCAAGTTATCTTTTACTGGGTCGTAGGTCTCGTAAAAGTCTTACCCTTTTGTTATTTTTCCTTGGGTCGTAGGTCGCATGTAGGTGTTACCCTTGTGTTATCTTTTCTTGTGTTTTAGGTCTCCCGTAGGTCTTACCCTCATGTTATCTTTTCTTAGGTCGTAGGTTGTTCGTAGGTCTTACCCGCGCGTTAACTTTTCCTGGGTCATAGGTCACCCGTAGGTCTTAACCTCATGTTATCTTTTCTTGGGTAGTAGGTCGGCCGTAGGTCTTACCCTCATGTTATCTTTTCCTTGGTCATAGATCGCCCATAGTTCTTACCCTTATGTTATCTTTTCCTGGGTCGTAGGTCGCCCATGGGTCTTACCCTCCTGCTCCTTTTCCTGGGTCGTAGGTCGCCCGTAGGTCTTACTCTCCTGCTACTTTTCTTGGGTCGTAGGTCGCTCGTAGTTCTTACCCTCATGTTATCTTTTCTTGGGCCGTAGGTCGTTCGTAGGTCTTACCCTCATGTTATCTTTTCCTGGGTCGTAGGTCTTACCCTCATGTTATATTTTCTTGGATCGTAGGTCTCCAGTAGGTCTTACCCTTGTGTTATCTTTTCTTGGGTTGTATATCTCCCGTAGGTCTTACCCTCAAGTTATCTTTTCTTGGGTCGTAGGTCATCCGTAGGTCTTACACTCATGTTATCTTTTCTTGGGTCGTAGGTCGTCCGTAGGTCTTACCCTCATTTTATCTTTTCTTGGGTCGTAGGTCACCCGTAGGTCTTACCCTCGTGTTATCTTTTCTTGGGTTGTAGCTCGCCCGTAGGTCTTACCCTTGTGTTATATTTTCTTGGGTCATAGTTCGCCCATAGTTCTTACCCTCACGTTATCTTTTCTTGGGTCGTAGGATGTCCGTAGGTCTTACCCTCGCGTTATATTTTCTTGGGTCATAGGTCACGCAAAGGTCTTACCCTCTTATATTCTTTTCTAGGGTCGTAGGTCACCCGTAGGTGTTACCCCCGTGTTATCTTTCCTTGAGTCGTAGTTCGTCCATAAGTCTTACCTCCACATTATCTTCTAATGGGTAACAAGTTGGTATCATAAAGAAATTTAAAATTTAAAACAAATACGAGTGAAACGAATGAATTTCTTCAAGACAAACATACTCATTGTATTAAGATTAAACATTCAAATGCAAACAAGTTCTTACATGCAAACAGTGCAATGATAAACAAGAAAAATTAAAAATGAGAAAGCAGTAAAAATGTTGATAAACTAAGATAACTCTCTTATCTGGACTTGCGCTGAAGGTAACATTTCCCAAGCTTTGGAACCATCAACGACAGAGATTCATGCATGCCCTGCTAATGAATTGTTTTGAACATTAGGGCCAATGTCCTTAAACGACAAGATACCGCTACGGACCAACCTCTGAACTTCGACCTTCAAAGAAAATCTATCTTCTAAATCGTGCCCAGGAGCATCCTGATGAAAGGCACACGAAGCGTCAGCCTTATATCCTCTTGGCAGTTTTTCAGGAACAGCTGGTCGAGCTCGGATTTGAACCAAATTCTTCTTCAACAAAGAAGGATATAGCTCTGTGTATGTCATTAGAATTGGATCAAAGCTCATTTTCCTCTGATGACATTGCCCTTGATTTCCTTGTTGAGGTGCCCCCTGGTATGCAACAGCTGTCGGAGTCTTATTGACGAATGGAGTCACAGAAGCAATTTGTTGATTCCTATTATGAGATCTCCCTTGCCTACCACGAAGTATAGCGTATGAGTCTTGCTCTTTATTTTTGGAAGAACTATCACCATACTTCTTAGCACCAATTGACGAGTCCCCGTCTTTAGATAAACGACCTTCACGGACAGCTTCCTCTAAACGGACACCCATGCCCACCATTTCAGTAAAGTCACTTGGCGCACTCGCCACCATCCTTTCGTAGTAGAAAGCGCCTAGTGTCTTCAGAAAAATCTTAGTCATTTCTTTCTCTTCCATGGGAGGAATCACTTGTGCAGCCACTTCGCGCCATCTCTGTGCATACTCTTTGAACGATTCTCTATCTTTTTGAACCATGGCCCTAAGCTGGTCACGGTCAGGCGCCATGTCCACATTGTACTTGTATTGTTTAATGAATGCTTCTCCCAAATCATTAAAAGTACAGATGTTGGCGCTGTCCAAACTCATATACCATTTCAACGTTGCGCCGGTCAGACTATCCTGGAAAAAGTGAATCAGCAGACGCTGATCATTAGTGTGGGTAGACATTCTCCTCACGTACATCACCAAGTGAGCACGAGGGCAAGTATGATGCATGATATGCAATGCATATGATTATTTTTACTTTATCACTTAATATTTAAAGGATTTATGGCTTATAGACACATTGCAAACATCCAAGTAATAAAGCTTTTGTTTCTCTTTCCAGAATCCATGGTTTAAAAGTACCTGAGATATTCACAAATAGTCAACCTTTAAATCCCTTGAAATATTGTTTTCTTCAAAAGATGCTTATGCATGGATACATGATGCAACAATCACACATAAGATCACACATATAGGGTTCATAGGTTCAACGTCACGAGCATGAGGTCGAAGGTACTACCCATAAGGTGTTGGTCTAAAAAGTTATCACCTGCCGAACAAGGTTCTAGAGGTTCCTAGAGTCTACATCCTTCCTTCAGATATTACCAACTTCCCAATTAACTCGGTAATTAGTAATATTCTCAAGAAAGACTCGTCCGAGCATAGTATCGCATGACAACTATTTCTGGATTACTCCGTCATACCTTCCGCACTACACCTAAAAGGCCAAGATGGGTTTGGTATTCTACGGTCCTCAGCTTCAGCAGGCTCCCAGGTTGAAAGCAGTACGTCTTCCCGATTACTCGGTAAACGCTACTACAGTCAAAGGGGCCTCCACTGAGTGAGGGATCTCATGCCTCCTTTTTTGGGATTACTCCCTCAAAGTTAACATGACTATACCGCCCGTCCTATCTTATAGTTTTCCCAAGTCCGAGTATAGGACTTATAAGTAATCACCAAGCACCCTGTAAACTAGGAAAATCCAAACAAACATATATACAAAATATAACACATAAACAAAAATAGCACATATACAGATATAAACAAAGATAGGTTTAACCCACTTAGGGATGGACCAGCAAGAGGTCAATCTATCCCCAGTGAAGTCGCTATTTTTTCTGTAGCGGTAGAAATGTTCAAGACTAAGCCATTGGATTGACTAGAATTATACAAATCAAAATAAAAATCGCCACCGCACTTTATTGTTTCCAAAGGAATGGGAAAAGAGCGAATAACCCAAGAAAGAGGGAAAGATTCAAGGTAAGGGGGTTGGTTATGCAAAGGGAAGGTATTAGCACCCTAAACATCTACAGTACTCCGCAGGAACCTCTTTGAAAAAATCTGTATATTTTGGCTATAAAAATGTGTGATAAAAAAATGGATGGTGGAGGTGAGAAAAGAAATATATTTTTTATGATTTTTTCACCCGCCGCGGTTGCGAACCTTTAGTGCCTACGTACCACCTTTCTTGCAATAGGGGAACAGGGTACACGTAGTTCCTCTTTTTAAAATTTAAAACACAAGTGTGTTGGTTGATTTTATGAGATAAGACATTATCGTCATTGTCCGTGTGGAAAACATGCTTACTATCCACAATCATGAGAAAGGAGAATTTGCATCATCTTAAAGTGGAGGATATGGCTTGGATTTTAAAATCAACAATGCCTCACTCAACACCCAAGTGGAAAATATCTCTCTTCACTACATATTGTAGAAGTATAGTTGTTTGCATCACTACAAGGATTGACAAAAGTCTAATCTTTTGAGAAAAGTTTAAAGATAAAAGCCAAAGTGGCAAAATGGTTTGAAATGAGATTGATTAACTTTTAGTCTTCTCACAAAAAATGTCGAGGTATTATTAAATTGATTGAAATTTATTCATGAAAATGTTTTGAAAATGCATGGACATAAGTCCAAGTTTATTATGAAAATGGTTCAAGTTTCAAAACAAGAAGAGTTTTCAAAAGGAGGGAGAATATTTTTTAAATTAAAGAAGATGGGAGAAGATGAAGAGGCTATCTTAATGCATAAGGTAAAAGCTAGGGATAAGAACCATCTAACCAACAAGAAGCCAATATTTGACATTATGAGTCAATATAGAATTCTCATTCTTCAAATTGAAACCAAGCAAGCAAAGATACTAGACCTCTTGAGAGAACCAAACTTCTAGTATTTTAAGTCTTTGCAAAAATTGGGCAGAGTAACGGCTGCATACGGGTGAATTCCAGATTACAAACAAAGATCGTAATCTCAATAACCTGCACACAAAACAAACAAACAACCCAATGTCTTGAGGTAAACCTCAAGAACTCCAGACAAAATATCAAATAAAGTCACAAAGTCTCCAAGATAAGCCAAGGTCTCTAATCCTAAGTCCAAGAAGTCCATCACTCCATCATGCAAAGGATAGTAACCATGTAGTCCAAGTATCATTAATGTTTTTTTTTATGGTTCATGTTGATTATTAAGTGTCTTTAAAAGGAAAAGAAAATCTCAAGTGAGCAAAATAAAAATGACATAAAAGTAAATGCTCAAGTGATCAAAGATGAAAATAGCATGAAATGTAAAATGCTAAAAGTAAATGGTACATAAAGCATGAAAATAAAAGCGTAAAGTAAAGTTAATTGTTAGTAATTAGTGGTTAGTTGGATGACCATCTTGAAACTTGCATTTGGAACTCATTAGAGGATTGGTAGAACCAAAGCCTCCACACAACAAGTTGCATTTTCTTTTTGTCAAGTATATCATCCATTTTAGAATTCTCACAAGGCAACATGTAATGATCAACAATGTTTAAGTGATCCGCGTTGACCAAAGGTGTTGTAGATCAATTAGAGGATTGGTAGAACCAAAGCCTCCACATAATGAATCTCAAGGTTATTGGATAAAAGAGATCAAATTAACATACTTGGGCTTGCAATCATAAGTTTGGGCCACGAATGATCATTTATTCGAATCGGGACAAAATTTAGCGCTATGTTAAGTAATCGTAAGTGGACTTATGTAGAAGTCGCACCTATTTTGAGGCTGGTCAATAGCAATATATGTACTTCATGTTTGGATATATGATATAGATATCACCATACCTTAACATGTAGCACAATTAAAGAAGAAAGGAATAAGATGAAGAGGGAGGGGAATGATAAGCTAATTTGGATCACCATTTCAAAATTCTTTCATCTTTAAATTCAACCACTCCTCTAGATGGATTAAAGCACTAAACATATCATTAATCCAAAGCACCAAAAATGAATTAAAGAATTCACTCTTAGGTAGATTTGAATTGATGAACATTTATCCAACTTCATCTACATCACAAAGTCCATTGAGTTTAAAGACAAATTGGACATTTAAAATTGCAATCCAAACCAACAATCAAAAGGAGTAAGTAGAAAAATCATTTTGGATCAAAGCTGCCCCAAAACAAGGTAAAAAAACACATTCTGTCCATGTGCAGTCGATTGCAGTAACTATGCAATCGATTGCACCCAGTGTTATTTTCAAAAAAAATTGTGTGAAACGCTTTTGTGCAATCGATTGCACAGTTACTGCAATCGATTGCACACTGTTACAGTAGCAAAAACAGCATTTTAAAAGGCCAATATCTTGTTCAAACTTTCCATCAAACACCTTATGATCATGGATCCAATTGAGCACTAAAATTTCATCAAATTATGAGAAAATAACACCATTGTAATCACAAAATAATGCTCAAAGAATCAAACCCAAAGATCAATAAGAGATCACATTGTGAAAGATGAATTATCCAATTACCAAAGGTAGATCTAGAGAATTATCAAAACAACTTCAAGAATTTTCTTCAATTCAACCACAAGAATCAATTGACCAAGTTTGGATGTAGATAATTAATGAAGAAAAAGTGTTTGGATGAAGGTTTAGCTCAAATATTAGTAAGCTTCAATGCAAAGCTTACTAACTTTTTGAAAATGGAGCTTTGAGTGAATTAGGTAAATGGAGAGAACTGAGAGATTTTTTAGCAAGGTGGATTTGGCTATCAAAAGCTTGAAATTTGAATTAAATGAGGGCTCTATTTATAGAGTTTTAGGATTGGGATTAGTGGTAATTTGGTAATTGATTCTTGGATCCAAAATTTGAATTAATGAATTCTTTCAAATATTAGAGCCAAAATTTGAATTAATGAAAATTCTTTTTAAAAATGAAAGATTGGCACTAAAATTTGAATTAATGATACATCTTTCAAAAGTGAAGGAAAATTGGAGCCAAAATTTTGACAAGTTTAAAATGCTGATTTTTTTAAAACAATTTCACGCTGTGCAATCGATTGCACTACAGTGCAAATTGATTGCATAATTTTTTTTCTTCAAAAATGGCGCAAAATGCACTATATGCAATCGATTGTACTCTAAGAGCAATCGATTGCATCAGTGGAAAAAAATGAAAATTTTTAATTCTTTTTCTTTGCAAATAGAGATTTTAGGAAAATAATACCAGAAATCCTTATTTGTCAGATGCTTTGACTTGGTACCTACAAAACAAAAATATACAAAGACAAAGACAAATATTTTTTTGGATTTTGATTAGAAGTTAGTCAACAACACATACACAAAATACACAACCAAGGTGCTTGGAGATTCCTCAAGAGCAAACATAAAGATAGGAGACAGAAAAAGTGGAATAACCAATCCTAATGTGATCTTGTTATGATCGAGTTGATATGATATGATAGAGGAATCTTATGGGCAAAAATTGGGGTACAACACATAGATCGCCCATAGTTCTTACCCTCGTGTTATCTTTTCCTAGGTCGTAGGTCTCCCGTGGGTCTTACCCTCATGTTATCTTTTCCTGGGTCGTAGGTCGCCCGTCGGTCTTACCCTCCTGCTACTTTTCTTGGGTCGTAGGTCGCTCGTAGGTCTTACCCTCATGTTATCTTTTCTTGGGTCGTAGGTCGCTCGTAGGTCTTACCCTCTTGTTATCTTTTCTGGGGCCATAGTTCGTTCGTAGGTCTTACCCTCATGTTATCTTTTCTTGGGTCGTAGGTCGCCCGTAGGTATTACCCTCATCTTATATTTTCTTAGATCGTAGGTCTTCCGTAGGCCTTACCCTCATGTTATCTTTTCTTAGGTCGTATATCTCCCGTAGGTCTTACCCTCATGTTATCTTTTCTTGGTTCGTAAGTCATCTGTAGGTCTTACCCTCATGTTATCTTTTCTTGGTTCATAGGTCGTCGGTAGGTCTTACCCTCATTTTATCTTTTCTTGGGTCGTAGGTCAACCGTAGGTCTTACCCTCGTGTTATCTTTTCTTGGGTCGTAGGTCGCCCGTGGGTCTTAACCTTGTGTTATCTTTTCTTGGGTAGTAGTTTGCCCATAGTTCTTAGACTCACGTTATCTTTTCTTGGGTTGTAGGATTTCCGTAGGTCTTACCCTCGCGTTATCTTTTCTTGGTTCGTAGGTCGCCCATAGGTCTTACCCTCTTGTATTCTTTTCTTGGGTCGTAGCTCACACGTAGGTATTACCCTCATGTTGTCTTTTCCTGAGTCGTAGGTCGCCCGTAAGTCTTACCCTCAAGTTATCTTTTCCTGGGTAGTAGGTCTCCTATAGGTCTTACCCTCTTGTTATCTTTTCTTGGGTCGTAGGTCGCCCATAGGTATTACCCTCATGTTATCTTTTCTTAGTTCGTAGGTCACCCGTAGGTCTTAACCTTGCGTTATCTTTTCATGGGTCGTAGGTCACCCGTAGGTCTTACCCTCGTGTTATATTTTCTTGAGTCGTAGTTCGGCCATAAGTCTTACCCTCATGTTATATTTTCTTGGGTCGTAGGTCGTCTGTAGGTCTTACACTCGCGTTATCTTTTCTTGGGTTGTAGGTCGCCCGTAGGTCTTACCCTCTTGTTATCTTTTCTTGTGTCGTAGTTCACCCGTAGGTCTTAGCCTTATGTTTTCTTTCCATGGGTCGTAGATCGCCCTAAGGTCTTACCCATAAGTTATCTTTCCCTGGGTCGTAGGTCTCCTATAGGGCTTACCCTCTTGTTATCTTTTCTTGGGTCATAGGTCACATGTAGGTCTTACCCTCACGTTATCTTTTCCTGGGTTTTAGGTCTCCCTTAGGTCTTACCCTCACGTTTTCTTTTCTTGGTTCGTAGGTTGTCCGTAGGTCTTACCCTCGCGTTATCTTTTCCTGGGTCATGGGTCTCCCATAGGTCTTAACCTCATGTTATCTTTTCTTGGGTAGTAGGTAGGCCGTAGGTCTTACCCTCATGTTATCTTTTCGAAGGTCATAGATCGCCCGTAGTTCTTACCCTCATGTTATCTTTTCCTGGGTCATAGGTCGCCCGTGGGTCTTACCCTCCTGCTACTTTTCTTGGGTTGGAGGTCGCCCGTAGGTCTTACCCTCATGTTATCTTTTCTTGGGTCATAGGTCGCTCGTATGTCTTACCCTCGTGTTATCTTTTCTTGGTTCGTATATCTCCCGTAGGTCTTACCCTCATGTTATCTTTTCTCTGGTCGTAGGTCGTCCGTAGGTCTTACCCTCATGTTATCTTTTCCTTGTTCGTAGGTCGTCGATAGGTCTTACCCTCATTTTATCTTTTCTTGGGTCGTAGGTCAACCGTAGGTCTTACCCTCGTGTTATCTTTTCTTGGGTCGTAGCTCGCCCGTAGGTCTTACCCTTGTGTTATATTTTCTTGGGTCGTAGTTCGCCCATAGTTCTTACCCTCACGTTATCTTTTAGGATGTCTGTAGGTCTTACCCTCGCGTTATCTTTTCTTGGGTCGTAGGTCGTCGATAGGTCTTACCCTCTTATATTCTTTTCTTGAGTCATAGATCACTCGTAGGTCTTACCCTCGTGTTACCTTCTCTTGAGTCGTAGTTCGGCCATAAGTCTTACCTTCATGTTCTCTTTTCTTGGGTCATAGGTCATCCGTAGATCTTACACTGGTGTTATATATTCTTGGGTTGTAGGTCGCCAGTAGGTCTTACCCTCTTGTTATCTTTTCTTGTGTTGTAGGTCACCCGTAGGTCTTACCCTCATGTTGTCTTTCCCTGGGATGTAGGTCGCCCGTAGGTCCTACCCTCAAGTTATCTTTTCCTGGGTCATAGGTCTCCTATAGAGCTTACCCTCTTGTTATATTTTCTTGGGTCGTAGGTCACATGTAGGTGTTACCCTAATGTTATCTTTTCCTGGGTTTTAGGTCTCCCGTAGGTCTTACCCTTACGTTATCTTTTCTTGGGTCGTAGGTTGTCCGTAGGTGTTACCCTCGTGTTATCTTTTCCTGGGTCATAGGTCGCCCGTAGGTCTTAACCTCGTGTTATCTTTTCTTGGGTAGTAGGTCGACTGTAGGTCTTACCCTCATGTTATCTTTTCCTTGGTCATAGATCGCCCATAGTTCTTACCCTCATGTTATCTTTTCCTAGGTCGTAGGTCGCCCCTGGGTCTTACCCTCATGTTATCTTTTCCTGGGTCGTAGGTCGCCCGTAGGTCTTACCCTCCTGCTACTTTTCTTGGGTCATAGGTCGCCCGTAGGTCTTACCCTCATGTTATCTTTTCTTGGGTCGTAGGTCGCTCGTAGGTCTTACCCTGTTGTTATCTTTTTTGGGGCCG
The DNA here is from genome assembly GCA_948472305.1 of Vicia faba. Taxonomy (NCBI): domain Eukaryota; kingdom Viridiplantae; phylum Streptophyta; class Magnoliopsida; order Fabales; family Fabaceae; genus Vicia; species Vicia faba. The sequence continues at coordinate 896,937,464 of OX451739.1, forward strand.
TAGGTCGTTCGTAGGTCTTACCCTCATGTTATCTTTTCTTGGGTCGTAGGTCGCCCATAGGTCTTACCCTCATGTTATATTTTCTTGGATGGTAGGTCTCCTGTAGGTCTTACCCTCGTGTTATCTTTTCTTGGGTCGTATATCTCCCATAGGTCTTACCCTCATGTTATCTTTTCTTGGGTCGTAGGTCGTCCGTAGGTCTTACCCTCATGTTATCTTTTCTTGGTTCGTAGGTCGTCGGTAGGTCTTACCCTCATTTTATCTTTTCGCGGTCGTAGGTCAACCTTAGGTCTTACCCTCATGTTATCTTTTCTTGGGTCGTAGGATGTCCGTAGGTCTTACCCTCGCGTTATCTTTTCTTGGTTCGTAGGTCGCCCATAGGTCTTACCCTCTTGTATTCTTTTCTTGGGTAGTAGCTCACACGTAGGTATTACCCTTATGATGTCTTTTCCTGAGTCGTAGGTCTCCCATAAGTCTTACCCTCAAGTTATCTTTTCCTGGGTAGTAGGTCTCCTATAGGTCTTACCCTCTTGTTATGTTTTCTTGGGCTGTAGGTCGCCCATAGGTATTACCCTCATGTTATCTTTTCTTAGGCCGTAGGTCACCCGTAGGTCTTACCCTTGCGTTATCTTTTAATGGGTCGTAGGTCACCCATAGGTCTTACCCTCGTGTTATCTTTTCTTGAGTCGTAGTTCTGCCATAAGTCTTACCCTCACGTTATCTTTTCTTGGGTCGTAGGTCGTCTGTAGGTCTTACACTCGCGTTATCTTTTCTTGGGTTGTATGTCGCCCGTAGGTCTTACCCTCTTGTTATCTTTTCTTGGGTCGTAGGTCACCCGTAGGTCTTACCCTCATGTTGTCTTTCCCTGGGTCATAGGTCACCTGTAGGTCTTACCTTAAGTTATCTTTCCCTGGGTCGTAGGTCTCCTATAGAGCTTACCCTCTTGTTATCTTTTCTTGGGTCGTAGGTCACATGTAGGTGTTAAACTTATGTTATCTTTTCCTAGGTTTTAGCTCTCCCTTAGGTCTTACCCTCATGTTATCTTTTCTTGGGTCGTAGGTTGTTCGTAGGTCTTACCCTCGCGTTATGTTTTCGTGGGTCATAGGTCTCCAATAGGTCTTAACCTCATGTTATCTTTTCTTGATTAGTAGGTCGGCCGTAGGTCTTCCCCTCATGTTATCTTTTCCATAGTCATAGATCGCCCATAGTTCTTACCCTTATGTTATCTTTTCCTGGGTTGTAGGTCGCCCGTGGGTCTTACCCACATGTTATCTTTTCCTGGGTCGTAGGTCGCCCATAGGTCTTACCCTCCTACTACGTTTCTTGGGTCGTAGGTCGCCCGTAGGTCTTACCCTCGTGTTATCTTTTCTTGTTCCGTAGGTCGTTCGTAGGTCTTACCCTCTTGTTATCTTTTCTGGGGCCGTAGGTCGTTCGTAGGTCTTACCCTCATGTTATCTTTTCTTAGGTCGTAGGTCGCCCGTAGGTATTACCCTCATCTTATATTTTCTTGGATCGTAGGTCTTCCGTCGGCCTTACCCTTGTGTTATCTTTTCTTAGGTCGTAGGTCGTTCGTAGGTGTTACCATCATGTTATCTTTTCTTGGGTCGTAGCTCGTCAGTAGGTCTTACCCTCATTTTATCTTTTCTTGGGTCATAGTTCATCCGTAGGTCTTTCCCTCATGGTATTTTTTCTTGGGTCGTAGTCCGCCTGTAGGTCTTACCCTTGTGTTATCTTTTCTTGGGTTGTAGTTCACCCATAGTTATTACCCTCACGTTATCTTTTCTTGGGTCGTAAGATGTCCGTAGGTCTTACCCTCGCGTTATCTTTTCTTGGGTCATAGGTCGCCCATAGGTCTTACCCTCTTGTATTATTTTCTTGGGTCATAGCTCACACGTAGGTCTTACCCTCATGTTGTCTTTTCCTGAGTTGTAGGTCGCCCATAGGTCTTACCCTTAAGTTGTCTTTTCCTGGGTCGTAGGTCTCCTATAGAGTTTACCCTCTTGTTAACTTCTCTTTGGTCGTAGGTCACATGTAGGTGTTACCCTTATGTTATCTTTTCCTGGGTTTTAGGTCTCCCGTAGGTCTTACCCTTACGTTATCTTTTCTTGGGTCGTAGGTTGTCCGTAGGTCTTATCCTCGCGTTATCTTTTCCTGGGACATAGGTCACCCGTGGGTCTTAACGACATGTTATCTTTTCTTGGGTAGTAGGTCGACCGTAGGTCTTACCCTCATGTTATCTTTTCCTTGGTCATAGATCGCCCATAGTTCTTACTCTCATGTTATCTTTTCCTAGGTCGTAGATCGCCCCTGGGTCTTACCCTCATGTTATCTTTTCCTGGGTCGTAGGTCGCCCGTAGGTCTTACCCTCCTGCTACTTTTCTTGGGTCGTAGGTCGCCCGTAGGTCTTACCCTCATGTTATCTTTTCTTAGGTCGTAGGTCGCTCGTAGGTCTTACCCTGTTGTTATCTTTTTTGGGGCCGTAGGTCGTTCGAAGGTCTTACCCTTATGTTATCTTTTCCTGGGTCGTAGGTCGCCCGTAGGTCTTACCCTCATGTTATATTTTCTTGGATCGTAGGTCTCCCATAGGTCTTACCCTCGTGTTATCTTTTCTTGGGTCGTATATCTCTCGTAGGTCTTACCCTCATGTTATGTTTTCTTGGGTCGTAGGTCGTCTGTAGGTCTTACCCTCATGTTATATTTTCTTGGTTCGTAGGCCGTCGGTAGGTCTTACCCTCATTTTATCTTTTCTTGGGTCGTAGGTAAACCGTAGGTCTTACACTCGTGTTATCTTTTCTTGGGTCGTAGGATGTCCGTAGGTCTTACCCTCGCGTTATCTTTTCTTGGTTCATAGGTCGCCCATAGGTCTTACCCTCTTGTATTCTTTTCTTGGGTCGTAGCTCACACGTAGTTATTACGCTCATGTTTTCTTTTCCTGAGTCGTAGGTCGCCCATAAGTCTTACCCTCAAGTTATCTTTTCCTGGGTAGTAGGTCTCCTATAGGTCTTACCCTCTTGTTATCTTTTCTTAGGCCGTAGGTCGCCCATAGGTATTACCCTCATGTTTTCTATTCTTAGGCCGTAGGTCACCCATAGGTCTTACCCTTGCGTTATCTTTTTATGGTTCGTAGGTCACTCGTAGGTCTTACCCTCGTGTTATCTTTTCTTGAGTCGATGTTCAACCATAAGTCTTACCCTCACGTTATCTTTTCTTGGGTCGTAGGTTGTCCGTAGGTCTTACACTTGCATTATCTTTTCTTGGGTTGTATGTCGCCCGTAGGTCTTACCCTCTTGTTATCTTTTCTTAGGTCGTAGGTCACTCGTAGGTCTTACCCTCATGTTGTCTTTCCATGGGTCGTAGGTCGCCCGTAGGTCTTACCCTTAAGTTATCTTTCCCTGGGTCGTAGGTCTCCTATAGAGCTTACCCTCTTATTATCTTTTCTTGGGTCGTAGGTCACATGTAGGTATTACACTTATGTTATCTTTTCCTGGGTTTTAGGTCTCCCTTAGGTCTTACCATCGCGTTATCTTTTCTTGGGTCGTAGGTTGTTCGTAGTTCTTACCCTCGTGTTATATTTTCGTGGGTCATAGGTATCCCTTAGGTCTTAACCTCATGTTATCTTTTCTTGGGTAGTAGGTCGGCCGTATATCTTACCCTCATGTTATCTTTTCCATGGTCATAGATCGCCCATAGTTCTTACCCTCATGTTATCTTTTCCTGGGTCGTAGGTCGCCCGTGGGTCTTACCCTCATGTTATCTTTTCCTACGTCGTAAGTCGCCCGTAGGTCTTACCCTTCTGCTACTTTTCTTAGGTCGTAGGTCGCCCGTAGGTCTTACCCTCGTGTTATCTTTTCTTATTCCATAGGTCGTTCGTAGGTCTTACCCTCATGTTATATTTTCCTGGGTCGTAGGTCTCCCGTAGGTCTTACCCTCATGTTATATTTTCATGGATCTTAGGTCTCCCGTAGGTCTTACCCTCGTGTTATCTTTTCTTGGGTTGTATATCTCCTGTAGGTCTTACCCTCATGTTATCTTTTCTTGGGTCGTAGGTCGACCGTAGGTCTTACCATCATGTTATCTTTTCTTGGGTCGTAGGTCGTCCGTAGGTCTTACCCTTATTTTATCTTTTCTTGGGTCGTAGGTCATCGGTAGGTTTTATCCTCGTGGTATTTTTTCTTGGGTCGTAGGTCGCTCGTAGGTCTTACCCTTGTGTTATCTTTTCTTGGGTCGAAGTTCGCCCATAGTTCTTTCCCTCCCGTTATCTTTTCTTGAGTCGTAGGATATATGTAGGTCTTGCCCTCGCATTATCTTTTCTTGGGTCATAGGTCGCCCATAGGTCTTACCCTCTTGTATTATTTTCTTGGGTCGTAGCTCACACGTAGGTCTTACCCTCATGTTGTCTTTTCCTGAGTTATAGGTCAACCGTAGGTCTTACCCTTAAGTTTTTTTTTTCCTGGGTCGTAGGCCTCCTATAGAGCTTACCCTCTTGTTAACTTTTCTTGGGTTGTAGGTCACATGTAGGTGTTACCCTTATGTTATCTTTTCCTGGGTTTTAGGTCTCCCGTAGGTCTTACCCTTACGTTATCTTTTCTTGGGTCGTCGGTTGTCCGTAGGTCTTACCCTCGCGTTATCTTTTCTTGGGTCATAGTTCGCCCGTAGGTCTTAACCTCATGTTATCTTTTCTTTGGTAGTAGGTCGACCGTAGGTCTTACCCTCATGTTATGTTTTCCTTGGTCATATATCGCCCATACTTCTAACCCTCGTGTTATCTTTTTCTGGGTCGTAGGTCGCCCGTAGGTCATACCCTCCTGCTACTTTTCTTGGGTCGTAGGTCACCCGTAGGTCTTACCCTCATGTTATCTTTTCTTAGATCGTAGGTCTCTGGTAGGTCTTACCCTTTTGTTATATTTTCTGGGGCCGTAGGTTGTTCGTAGGTCTTACCCTCATGTTATCTTTTCCTGGGTCGTAGGTCGCCCGTAGGTCTTACCCTCATGTTATTTTTTCTTGGATCGTAGGTCTCCCGTAGGTCTTACCCTTGTGTTATCTTTTCTTGGGTCGTATATCTCCCGTAGGTCTTACCCTCAGGTTATCATTTCTTGGGTCGTAGGTTGTCCGTAGGTCTTACCCTCATGTTATCTTTTCTTGGTTCGTAGGTCATCGGTAGGTCTTACCCTCATTTTATCTTTTCTTGGGTCGTAGGTCAACCGTAGGTCTAATCCCTCGTGTTATCTTTTCTTGGGTCGTAGGTCGCCCGTAGGTCTTACCCTTGTGTTATCATTTCTTGGGTCGTAGTTCGCCCATAGTTCTTACCCTGCCGTTATCTTTTCTTGGGTCGTAGGATGTCCGTAGGTCTTACCCTCGTGTTATCTTTTCTTGGGTCATAGGTCGCCCATAGGTCTTACCCTCTTGTATTATTTTCTTGGGTCGTAGCTCACACGTAGGTCTTACCCTCATGTTGTCTTTTCCTGAGTATTAGGTCGCCCATAGGTCTTACCTTTAAGTTATCTTTTCCTGGGTCGTAGGTCTCCTATAGAGCTTACCCTCTTGTTAACTTTTCTTGGGTCGTAGGTCACATGTAGGTGTTACCCTTATGTTATCTTTTCTTGGGTTTTAGGTCTCCCGTAGGTCTTACCCTTACGTTATCTTTTCTTGGGTCGTAGGTTATCCGTAGGTCTTACCCTCGCGTTATCTTTTCCTGGGTCATAGGTCGCCCGTAGGTCTTAACCTCATGTTATCTTTTCTTTGGTAGTAGGTCACCGTAGGTCTTACCCTCATGTTATGTTTTCCTTGGTCATATATCGCCCATAGTTCTAACCCTCATGTTATCTTTTTCAGGGTCGTAGGTCGCCCGTAGGTCTTACCCTCCTGCTACTTTTCTTGGGTCGTAGGTCACCCGTAGGTCTTACCCTCATGTTATCTTTTCTTGGATCGTAGGTCGCTCGTAGGTCTTACCCTCTTGTTATCTTTTCTGGGGCCGTAGGTCGTTCGTAGGTCTTACCCTCATGTTATCTTTTCCTCGGTCGTAGGTCGCCCGTAGGTCTTACCCTCATGTTATTTTTTCTTGGATCGTAGGTCTCCCGTAGGTCTTACCCTTGTGTTATCTTTTCTTGGGTCGTATATCTCCCGTAGGTCTTACCCTCAGGTTATCTTTTCTTGGGTCGTAGGTTGTCCGTAGGTCTTACCCTCGTGTTATCTTTTCTTGGTTCGTAGGTCGCCGGTAGGTCTTACCCTTATTTTATCTTTTCTTGGGTCGTAGGTCAACCGTAGGTCTTACCCTCGTGTTATCTTTTCTTTGGTCGTAGGATGTCCGTAGGTCTTACCCTCGCGTTATCTTTTCTTGGTTCATAGGTCGCCCATAGATCTTACCCTCTTGTATTCTTTTCTTGGGCCGTAGCTCATACGTAGGTATTACCCTCATGTTGTCTTTTCCTGAGTCGTAGGTCGCCCGTAAGTCTTACCCTCAAGTTATCTTTTCCTGGGTAGTAGGTCTCCTATAGGTCTTACCCTCTTGTTATCTTTTCTTGGGTCGTAGGTCGCCCATAGGTATTACCCTCATGTTATTGTTTCTTAGGTCGTAGGTCACCCGTAGGTCTTACCCTTGTGTTATCTTTTCATGGGTCGTAGGTCACCCGTAGGTCTTACCCTTATGTTATCTTTTCCTGGGTTTTAGGTCTCCCGTAGGTCTTACCCTTACGTTATCTTTTCTTGGGTCATAGGTTGTCCGTAGGTCTTACCCTCGCGTTATATTTTCCTGGGTCATAGGTCGCCCGTAGGTCTTAACCTCATGTTATCTTTTCTTTGGTAGTAGGTTGACCGTAGGTCTTACCCTCATGTTATGTTTTCCTTGGTCATATATCGCCCATAGTTCTAACCCTCATGTTATCTTTTTCAGGGTCGTAGGTCGCCCGTAGGTCTTATCCTCCTGCTACTTTTCTTGGGTCGTAGGTCGCCCGTAAGTCTTACCCTCAAGTTACCTTTTCCTGGGTAGTAGGTCTACTATAGGTCTTACCATCTTGTTATCTTTTCTTGGGTCGTAGGTCGCCCATAGGTATTACCCTCATGTTATCTTTTCCTCAGTCGTAGTTCGCCCATAAGTCTTACCCTCACGTTATCTTTTCTTGGGTCGTAGGACGTCTGTAGGTCTTACACACGCGTTATCTTTTCTTGGGTTGTAGGTCGCTTGTAGGTCTAACCCTCTTGTTATCTTTTCTTGGGTCGTAGGTCACCCGTAGGTCTTACCCTCATGTTGTCTTTCCCTGGGTCGTAGGTTGCCCGTAGGTCTTACCCTTAAGTTATCTTTCCCTAGGTTGTAGGTCTCCTATAGAGCTTACCCTCTTGTTAACTTTTCTTGGATCGTAGGTCACATGTAGGTGTTACACTTATGTTATCTTTTCCTGGGTTTTAGGTCTCCCTTAGGTCTTACCCTCACGTAATCTTTTCTTGGGTCGTAGGTTGTTCGTAGGTCTTACCCTCACGTTATCTTTTCCTGGGTCATAGGTCTCCCATAGGTCTTAACCACATGTTATCTTTTCTTGGGTAGTAGGACGGCCGTAGGTCTTACCCTCATGTCATCTTTTCCATGGTCATAGATCGCCCATAGTTCTTACACTCATGTAATCTTTTCCTGGGTCGTAGGTCGCCCGTGGGTCTTACCCTCATGTTATCTTTTCCTGGGTAATAGGTCGCTCGTAGGTCTTTCCCTCCTGCTATTTTTCTTGGGTCGTAGGTCGCCCGTAGGTCTTACCCTCATGTTATCTTTTCTTGTTCTGTAGGTCGTTCGTAGGTCTTACCCTCATGTTATCTTTTCCTGGGTCGTAGGTCTCCCATAGGTCTTACCCTCATGTTATATTTTCTCTGATCGTAGGTCTCCCATAGATCTTACCCTCGTGTTATCTTTTCTTGGGTCGTATATCTCCTGTAGGTCTTACCCTTATGTTATCTTTTCCTAGGTTTTAGGTCTCCTGTAGGTCTTACCCTCATGTTATCTTTTCTTGTGTCGTAGGTTATCTGTAGGTCTTACCCTCGCGTTATCTTTTCCTGGGTCATAGGTCGCCCGTAGGTCTTAACCTCATGTTATCTTTTCTTGGGTAGTAGGTCGGCCATAGGTCTTACCCTCATGTTATCTTTTCCTTGGTCATAGATCGCCCATAGTTCTTACCCTCATGTTATCTTTTCCTGGATCGTAGGTCGCTTGTAGGTCTTACCCTCCTGCTACTTTTCTTGGGTCGTAGGTCGCCCGTAGGTCTTACCCTCATGGTATCTTTGCTTGGGTCGTAGGTCGGTCGTAGGTCTTACCCTCATGTTATCTTTTCTTGGGTTGTAGGTCATTCGTAGGTCTTACCCTCATGTTATCTTTTCCTAGGTCGTAGATCGTCTGTAGGTCTTACCCTCATGTTATATTTTCTTGGTTCGTAGGTCTCCCGTAGGTCTTACCCTTGTGTTATCTTTTCTTGGGTCGTATATCTCCCGTAGGTCTTACCCCCATGTTATCTTTTCTTGGGTCGTAGGTTGTCTGTAGGTCTAACCCTTATGTTATCTTTTTTGGGTTGTAGGTCGTCCGTAGGTCTTACCCTCATTTTATCTTTTCTTGGTTTGTAGGTCAACCGTAGGTCTTACCCTCATGTTATCTTCTCTTGGGTCGTAGGTCGCCCGTGGGTCTTACCCTGGTGTTATCTTTTCTTGGATCGTAGTTCGCCCATAGTTCTTACCCTCACGTTATCTTTTCTTGGGTCGTAGGATGTTTGTAGGTCTTACCCTCGCGTTATCTTTTATTGGGTCGTATGTCGCCCATCGGTCTTACCCTCTTATATTCTTTTCTTGGGTCATAACTCACACGTAGGTCTTACCCTCATGTTATGTTTTCCTGAGTCGTAGGTCGCCCGTAAGTCTTACCCTCAAGTTATCTTTTCTTGAGTAGTAGGTCTCCTATAGGTCTTACCCTCTTGTTATCTTTTCTTGGGTCGTAGGTCGCCCGTAAGTCTTACACTCATGTTATCTTTTCTTAGGTCCTAGGTCACCCGTAGGTCTTACCCTTGCGTTATCTTTTCATGGGTCATAGGTCACCCATTGGTCTTACCCTCGGGTTATCTTTTCTTTAGTCGTAGTTCGTCCATAAGTCTTACCCTCACGTTATCTTTTCTTGGGTCGTAGGTTGTTCGTAGGTCTTACACTCGGGTTATCTTTTCTTAGGTTATAGGTCGCCCGTAGGTCTTACCCTCTAGTTATCTTTTCATGGGTCATAGGTCACCCGTAGGTCTTACCCTCATGTTGTCTTTCCAAGGGTCGTAGGTCGCCCGTAGCTCTTACCCTTAAGTTATCTTTCCCTGGGTCGTAGGTCGCCCGTAGGTCTTACCCTCCTGCTACTTTTCTTGGGTCGTAGATCGCCCGTAGGTTTTACCCTCATGTTATATTTTCTTGGATCGAAGGTCGTTTGTAGGTCTTACCCTCATGTTATCTTTTCCTGGGTGTAGGTCTCCCGTATGTCTTACCCTCATGATATATTTTCTTGGATCGTAGGTCTCCCGTAGGTCTTACCCTCGTGTTATCTTTTCTTGGGTCGTATATCTCCCGTAGGTCTTACCCTCATGTTATCTTTTCTTGGGTCGTAGGTCGTCCGTAGGTCTTACCCTCATGTTATCTTTTCTTGGTTCGTAGGTCATTTGTAGGTCTTACCCTCATTTTATATTTTCTTGGGTCGTAGGTCTTACCCTCGTGTTATCTTTTCTTGGGTCGTAGGTCGCCCGTAGGTCTTACCCTTGTGTTATCTTTTCTTGGGTCATAGTTCACCTATAGTTCTTACCCTCACGTTATCTTTTCTTGGGTCGTAGGATGTTCGTAGGTCTTACCCTCGCGTTATCTTTTCTTAGGTCATAGGTCGCCCATAGGTCTTACCCTCTTGTATTCTTTTCTTGGGTCGCAGCTCACACGTAGGTCTTACCCTCATGTTGACTTTTCCTGAGTTATAGGTTGCCCGTAAGTCTTACCCTCAAGTTATCTTTTCCTGGGTAGTAGGTCTCCTATAGGTCTCACCCTCTTGTTATCTTTTCTTGGGTCATAGGTCGCCCGTAGGTCTTACCCTCATGTTATCTTTTCTTAAGTCGTAGGTCACCCGTAGTTCTTACCCTTGCGTTATCTTTTCATGGGTCGTAGGTCACCCGTAGGTCTTACCCTTTTGTTTTCTTTTCTTAAGTCATAGTTCGGCCATAAGTCTTACCCTCATGTTATCTTTTCTTGGGTCATAGGTCGTCCATAGGTCTTACACTCGCGTTATCTTTTCTTGGGTTGTAGGTCGCCCGTAGGTCTTACCCTCTTGTTATCTTTTCTTGGGTCGTAGGTCACCCGTAGGTCTTACTCTCATGTTGTCTTTCCTTGGTTCGTAGATCGCCCGTAGGTCTTACCCTCAAGTTATCTTTTCTTGGGTCGTAGGTCTCTTATAGAGCTTACCCTCTTGTTAACTTTTCTTGGGTCGTAGGTCACATGTAGGTGTTACCCTTATGTTATCTTATCCTAAGTTTTAGGTCTCCTGTAGGTCTTACCCTCACGTTATCTTTTCTTGGATCGTAGGTTGTCCATAGGTCTTACCCTCGCGATATCTTTTCTTGGGTCATAGGTCGCCCATAGATCTTACCCTCCTGCTACTTTTCTTGGGTCGTAGGTCGCCCGTACCTCTTACCCTCATGTTATCTTTTCTTGGGTCATAGGTCGCTCGTAGGTCTTACCCTCATGTTATCTTTTCTTGGTTCGTAGGTCATTCGTAGGTCTTACCCTCATGTTATCTTTTTCTGGGTCGTAGGTCTCCCGTAGGTCTTACCCTCATGTTATATTTTCTTGGATCGTAGGTCTTACCCTTGTGTTATCTTTTCTTGGGTCGTATATCTCCCGTAGGTCTTACCCTCATGTTATCTTTTCTTGGGTCGTAGGTCGTCCGTAGGTCTTACCCTAATGTTATCTTTTCTTGGGTCGTAGGTCGTCTGTAGGTCTTACCCTCACTTTATCTTTTCTTGTGTCGTAGGTCACCCGTAGGTCTTACCCTCGTGTTATCATTTCTTTGGTCGTAGGTCACCCGTAGTTCTTATCCTTGTGTTATCTTTTTATGGGTCGTAGGTCACACGTAGAACTTACCCTCGTGTTATCTTTTCTTGAGTCATAGTTTGGCCATAAGTCTTACCCTCTTGTTATCTTTTCTTGGGTCGTAGGTCCCATGTAGGTGTTACCCTTATGTTATCTTTTCCTGGGTTTTAGGTCGCTTGTAGGTCTTACCCCCACATTTTTTTTCTTGGGTCGTAGGTTGTCCGTAGGTCTTAACTTCATGTTACCTCTTCTTGGGTAGTAGGTTTTCCGTAGGTCTTACCCTCATGTTATCTTTTCCTTGGTCATAGATCGCTCATAGTTCTTACCCTCATGTTATCTTTTCCTGGGTTATACGTCGCTCGTGGGTCTTACCCTCATGTTATCTTTTCCAGGGTTGGAGGTCGCCCGTAGGTCTTACCCTCCTGCTACTTTTCTTGGGTCGTAGGTCGCCCGTAGGTCTTACCCTCATGTTATCTTTTCTTGGGTCGTAGGTCGCTCGTAGGTCTTACCCTCATGTTATCTTTTCTTGAGTCGTAGGTCGTCTGTAGGTCTTACCCTCTTGTTATCTTTTCTTGGGCCGTAGGTCGTATGTAGGTCTTACCCTCATTTTATCTTTTCTTGGGTCGTAGGTCACATGTAGGTCTTACCCTCGTGTTATCTTTTCTTGGGTCGTAGGTCGCCCATAGGTCTTACCCTCTTGTTATCTTTTCTTGGGTCGTAGCTCACATGTAGGTCTTGCCCTCATGTTGTCTTTTCCTGAGTCGTAGGTCTCCCGTAAGTCTTACCGTCAAGTTATCTTTTCCTGGGTAGTAGGTCTCCTATAGGTCTTACCCTCTTGTTATCTTTTCTTGGGTCATAGGTCGCTCGTAGGTCTTACCCTCATGTTATCTTTTCTTGGGTCGTAGGTCACCTGTAGGTCATACCCTCGTGTTATATTTTCTTTGGTCGTAGGTCGCCCGTATATCTTACCCTTGTGTTATCTTATCTTGGGTCGTAGTTCTCCCATAGGTCTTACCCTCATGTTATCTTTTCTTGGGTCGTAGGATGTCCGTAGGTCTTACCATCGCGTTATCTTTTCTTGGGTCGTAGGTCACCCGTAGGTCTTACCCTCTTGTTATCTTTTCTTGGGTCGTAGGTCTCCCGTAGATCTTACCCTTGTGTTATCTTATCTTGGGTCGTAGTTCTCCCATAGGTCTTACCCTGATGTTGTCTTTTCCTGAGTCGTAGGTCGCCCGTAAGTCTTACCCTCAAGTTATCTTTTCCTGGGTCGTAGGTCACCCGTAGTTCTTACCCTCCTGCTACTTTTCTTGGGTTCTAAGTCAACCTTAGGTCTTACCCTCATGTTATTTTTTCTTGGGTCGTAAGTCACCCGTAGGTCTTACCCTCATGTTATCTTTTCTTGGGTCCTAGGTCACCCGTAGGTCTTACCCTCGTGTTATCTTTTCTACAGTCATAGTTCGGCCATAAGTCTTACCCTCACGTTATCTTTTCTTGGGTCATAGGTCGTCCATAGGTCTTACACTCGCGTTATCTTTTCTTGGGTTGTAGGTCGCTCGTAGGTCTTAACCTCTTGTTATCTTTTCTTGGGTCGTAGCTCACATGTAGGTCTTGCCCTCATGTTGTCTTTTCCTGAGTCGTAGGTCTCCCGTAAGTCTTACCGTCAAGTTATCTTTTCCTGGGTAGTAGGTCTCCTATAGGTCTTACCCTCTTGTTATCTTTTCTTGGGTCATAGGTCGCCCGTAGGTCTTACCCTCATGTTATCTTTTCTTGGGTCGTTAGTCACCTGTAGGTCTTACCCTCCTGCTACTTTTCTTTAGTCGTAAGTCACCCTTAGCTCTTACCCTCATGTTATTTTTTCTTGGGTCGTAGGTCGCCCGTAGGTCTTACCCTCATGTTATCTTTTCTTGGGTCGTAGGTCACCCGTAGGTCTTACCCTCGTGTTATCTTTTCTTCAGTCATAGTTCGGCCATAAGTCTTACCCTCACGTTATCTTTTCTTGGGTCGTAGGTCGTCCATAGGTCTTACACTCGCGTTATCTTTTCTTGGGTTGTAGGTCGCCGGTAGGTCTTAACCTCTTGTTATCTTTTCTTGGGTCGTAGGTCAGCCGTAGGTCTTACCCTCATGTTGCCTTTCCCTGGGTCAAAGGTCGCCCATAGGTATTATCCTCAAGTTATATTTTCCTGGGTTGTAGGTCTCCTATAGAGCTTACCCTCTTGTTATCTTTTCTTGGGTCGTAGGTCGCATGTAGGTCTTACCCTTATGTTATCTTTCCCTGGGTTTTAGGTCGCCTATAGGTCTTACCCTCACGTTATCTTTTCTTGGGTCGTAAGTGGTCTGTAGGTCTTACCCTTGCGTTATCTTTTCCTGGGTCATAGGTCACCCGTAGGTCTTAACTTCATGTTATCTTTTCTTGGGTCGTAGGTCGTCTGTAGGTCTTACCCTCACTTTATCTTTTCTTGGGTCGTAGGTCACCCGTAGGTCTTACCCTCGTGTTATCATTTCTTTGGTCGTAGGTCACCCGTAGTTCTTATCCTTGTGTTATCTTTTTATGGGTCGTAGGTCACACGTAGAACTTACCCTCGTGTTATCTTTTCTTGAGTCATAGTTCGGCCATGAGTCTTACCCTCTTGTTATCTTTTCTTGGGTCGTACGTCCCATGTAGGTGTTACCCTTATGTTATCTTTTCCTGGGTTTTAGGTCGCTTGTAGGTCTTACCCCCACTTTTTTTTTCTTGGGTCGTAGGTTGTCCGTAGGTCTTAACTTCATATTATCTTTTTTGGGTAGTAGGTTTTCCGTAGGTATTACCCTCATGTTATATTTTCCTTGGTCATAGATCGCTCATAGTTCTTACCCTCATGTTATCTTTTCCTGGGTCATACGTCGCTCGTGGGTCTTACCCTCATGTTATCTTTTCCAGGGTTGGAGGTCGCCCGTAGGTCTTACCCTCCTGCTACTTTTCTTGGGTCGTAGGTCGCCCGTAGGTCTTACCCTCATGTTATCTTTTCTTGGGTCGTAGGTCGCTCGTAGGTCTTACCCTCATGTTATCTTTTCTTGAGTCGTAGGTCGTCTGTAGGTCTTACCCTCTTGTTATCTTTTCTTGGGTCGTAGGTCGTATGTAGGTCTTACCCTCATTTTATCTTTTCTTGGGTCGTAGGTCACATGTAGGTCTTACCCTCGTGTTATCTTTTCTTGGGTCGTAGGTCGCCCATAGGTCTTACCCTCTTGTTATCTTTTCTTGGGTCGTAGCTCACATGTAGGTCTTGCCCTCATGTTGTCTTTTCCTGAGTCGTAGGTCTCCCGTAAGTCTTACCGTCAAGTTATCTTTTCCTGGGTAGTAGGTCTCCTATAGGTCTTACCCTCTTGTTATCTTTTCTTGGGTCATAGGTCGCCCGTAGGTCTTACCCTCATGTTATCTTTTCTTGGGTCGTTAGTCACCTGTAGGTCATACCCTCGTGTTATCTTTTCTTGGGTCGTAGGTCGCCCGTAGGTCTTACCCTCCTGCTACTTTTCTTGGGTCGTAAGTCACCCTTAGCTCTTACCCTCATGTTATTTTTTCTTGGGTCGTAGGTCGCCCGTAGGTCTTACCCTCATGTTATCTTTACTTGGGTCGTAGGTCACCCGTAGGTCTTACCCTCGTGTTATCTTTTCTTCAGTCATAGTTCGTCCATAAGTCTTACCCTCACGTTATCTTTTCTTGGGTCGTAGGTCGTCCATAGGTCTTACACTCGCGTTATCTTTTCTTGGGTTGTAGGTCGCCCGTAGGTCTGAACCTCTTGTTATCTTTTCTTGGGTCGTAGGTCAGCCGTAGGTCTTACCCTCATGTTGCCTTTCCCTGGGTCAAAGGTCGCCCATAGGTATTATCCTCAAGTTATCTTTTCCTGGGTTGTAGGTCTCCTATAGAGCTTACCCTCTTGTTATCTTTTCTTGGGTCGTAGGTCGCATGTAGGTCTTACCCTTATGTTATCTTTCCCTGGGTTTTAGGTCGCCTATAGGTCTTACCCTCACGTTATCTTTTCTTGGGTCGTAAGTGGTCTG
Source organism: Vicia faba (assembly GCA_948472305.1). Classification (NCBI taxonomy): domain Eukaryota; kingdom Viridiplantae; phylum Streptophyta; class Magnoliopsida; order Fabales; family Fabaceae; genus Vicia; species Vicia faba. Next base: position 896,952,566 of record OX451739.1, read on the forward strand.
TAGGTCTTACCCTTGCGTTATCTTTTCCTGGGTCATAGGTCACCAGTAGGTCTTAACTTCATGTTATCTTTTCTTGGGTCGTAGGACGTTTGTAGGTCTTACCCTCACTTTATCTTTTCTTGGGTCGTAGGTCACCCGTAGGTCTTACCCTCGTGTTATCATTTCTTTGGACGTAGGTCACCCGTAGTTCTTATCCTTGTGTTATCTTTTTATGGGTCGTAGGTCACACGTAGAACTTACCCTCGTGTTATCTTTTCTTGAGTCATAGTTCGGCCATAAGTCTTACCCTCTTGTTATCTTTTCTTGGGTCGTAGGTCCCATGTAGGTGTTACCCTTATGTTATCTTTTCCTGGGTTTTAGGTCGCTTGTAGGTCTTACCCCCACATTTTTTTTCTTGGGTCGTAGGTTGTCCGTAGGTCTTAACTTCATGTTATCTTTTTTGGGTAGTAGGTTTTCCGTAGGTCTTACCCTCATGTTATATTTTCCTTGGTCATAGATCGCTCATAGTTCTTACCCTCATGTTATCTTTTCCTGGGTCATACGTCGCTCGTGGGTCTTACCCTCATGTTATCTTTTCCAGGGTTGGAGGTCGCCCGTAGGTCTTACCCTCCTGCTACTTTTCTTGGGTCGTAGGTCGCCCGTAGGTCTTACCCTCATGTTATCTTTTCTTGGGTCGTAGGTCGCTCGTAGGTCTTACCCTCATGTTATCTTTTCTTGAGTCGTAGGTCGTCCGTAGGTCTTACCCTCTTGTTATCTTTTCTTGGGCCGTAGGTTGTATGTAGGTCTTACCCTCATTTTATATTTTCTTAGGTCGTAGGTCACATGTAGGTCTTACCCTCGTGTTATCTTTTCTTGGGTCGTAGGTCGCCCATAGGTCTTACCCTCTTGTTATCTTTTCTTGGGTCGTAGCTCACATGTAGGTCTTGCCCTCATGTTGTCTTTTCCTGAGTCGTAGGTCTCCCGTAAGTCTTACCGTCAAGTTATCTTTTCCTGGGTAGTAGGTCTCCTATAGGTCTTACCCTCTTGTTATCTTTTCTTGGGTCATAGGTCGCTCGTAGGTCTTACCCTCATGTTATCTTTTCTTGGGTCGTAGTTCACCTGTAGGTCATACCCTCGTGTTATCTTTTCTTTAGTCGTAGGTCGCCCGTAGATCTTACCCTTGTGTTATCTTATCTTCGGTCGTAGTTCTCCCATAGGTCTTACCCTCATGTTATCTTTTCTTGGGTCGTAGGATGTTCGTAGGTCTTACCCTCGCGTTATCTTTTCTTGGGTCGTAGGTCACCCGTAGGTCTTACCCTCTTGTTATCTTTTCTTGGGTCGTAGGTCTCTCGTAGATCATACCCTTGTGTTATCTTATCTTGGGTCGTAGTTCTCCCATAGGTCTTACCCTAATGTTGTCTTTTCCTGAGTCGTAGGTCGCCCGTAGGTCTTACCCTCATGTTATCTTTTCTTGGGTCCTAGGTCACCCGTAGGTCTTACCCTCGTGTTATCTTTTCTACAGTCATAGTTCGGCCATAAGTCTTACCCTCACGTTATCTTTTCTTGGGTCATAGGTCATCCATAGGTCTTACACTCGCGTTATCTTTTATTGGGTTGTAGGTCGCTCATAGGTCTTAACCTCTTGTTATCTTTTCTTGGGTCGTAGCTCACATGTAGGTCTTTCCCTCATGTTGTCTTTTCCTGAGTCGTAGGTCTCCCGTAAGTCTTACCGTCAACTTATCTTTTCCTGGGTAGTAGGTCTCCTATAGGTCTCACCCTCTTGTTATCTTTTCTTGGGTCATAGGTCGCCCGTAGGTCTTACCCTCATGTTATCTTTTCTTAAGTCGTAGGTCACCCGTAGGTCTTACCCTCGCGTTATCTTTTCATGGGTCGTAGGTCACCCGTAGGTCTTACCCTTTTGTTATCTTTTCTTAAGTCGTAGTTCGGCCATAAGTCTTACCCTCATGTTATCTTTTCTTGGGTCATAGGTCGTCCATAGGTCTTACACTCTCGTTATCTTTTCTTGGGTTGTAGGTCGCTCGTAGGTCTTAACCTCTTGTTATCTTTTCTTGGGTCGTAGCTCACATGTAGGTCTTGCCCTCATGTTGTCTTTTCCTGAGTCGTAGGTCTCCCGTAAGTCTTACCGTCAAGTTATCTTTTCCTGGGTCGTAGGTCTCCTATAGGTCTTACCCTCTTGTTATCTTTCCTTGGGTCATAGGTCGCCCGTAGGTCTTACCCTCATGTTATCTTTTCTTGGGTCGTAGGTCACCCGTAGGTCTTACCCTCGTGTTATCTTTTCTTCAGTCATAGTTCGGCCATAAGTCTTACCCTCACGTTATCTTTTCTTGGGTTGTAGGTCGTCCATAGGTCTTACACTCGCGTTATCTTTTCTTGGGTTGTAGGTCGCCCGTAGGTCTTAACCTCTTGTTATCTTTTCTTGGGTCGTAGGTCAGCCGTAGGTCTTACCCTCATGTTGCCTTTCCCTGGGTCAAAGGTCGCCCATAGGTATTATCCTCAAGTTATCTTTTCCTGGGTTGTAGGTCTCCTATAGAGCTTACCCTCTTGTTATCTTTTCTTGGGTCGTAGGTCGCATGTAGGTCTTACCCTTATGTTATCTTTCCCTGGGTTTTAGGTCGCCTATAGGTCTTACCCTCACGTTATCTTTTCTTGGGTCGTAAGTGGTTTGTAAGTCTTACCCTTGCGTTATCTTTTCCTGGGTCATAGGTCACCCGTAGGTCTTAAATTCATGTTATCTTTTCTTGGGTCGTAGTTCGCCTGTAGGTCTTACCCTCATGTTATCTTTTCCTTGGTCAAAGATCTTCCATAGTTCTTACTCTCATGTTATCTTTTCCTTGGTCATAGGTCGCCCGTGGGTCTTACCCTCATGTTATCTTTTCTTGGGTCGTAGGTCTCTTGTAGGTCTTACCCTCATGTTATCTTTTCTTGGGACGTAGGTCATCCATAGATCTTACCCTTGTGTTATCTTTTCTACAGTCATAGTTCGGCCATAAGTCTTACCATCACGTTATCTTTTCTTGGGTCATAGGTCGTCCATCGCGTTATCTTTTCTTAAGTTGTAGGTCACTCATAGGTCTTAACCTATTGTTATCTTTTCTTGGGTCGTAGTTCACATGTAGGTCTTTCCCTCATGTTGTCTTTTCCTGAGTCGTAGGTCTCCCGTAAGTCTTACCGTCAACTTATCTTTTCCTGGGTAGTAGGTCTCCTATAGGTCTCACCCTCTTGTTATCTTTTCTTGGGTCATAGGTCGCCCGTAGGTCTTACCCTCATGTTATCTTTTCTTAAGTCGTAGGTCACCCGTAGGTCTTACCCTCGCGTTATCTTTTCATGGGTCGTAGGTCACCCGTAGGTCTTACCCTTTTGTTATCTTTTCTTAAGTCGTAGTTCGGCCATAAGTCTTACCCTCATGTTATCTTTTCTTGGGTCATAGGTCGTCCATAGGTCTTACACTCGCGTTATCTTTTCTTGGGTTGTAGGTCGCTCGTAGGTCTTAACCTCTTGTTATCTTTTCTTGGGTTGTAGCTCACATGTAGGTCTTGCCCTCATGTTGTCTTTTCCTGAGTCGTAGGTCTCCCGTAAGTCTTACCGTCAAGTTATCTTTTCCTGGGTAGTAGGTCTCCTATAGGTCTTACCCTCTTGTTATCTTTTCTTGGGTCATAGGTCGCCCGTAGGTCTTACCCTCATGTTATCTTTTCTTGGGTCGTTAGTCACCTGTAGGTCATACCCTCGTGTTATCTTTTCTTGGGTCGTAGGTCGCCCGTAGGTCTTACCCTCCTGCTACTTTTCTTGGGTCGTAAGTCACCCTTAGCTCTTACCCTCATGTTATTTTTTCTTGGGTCGTAGGTCGCCCGTAGTTCTTACCCTCATTTTATCTTTTCTTGGGTCGTAGGTCACCCGTAGGTCTTACCCTCGTGTTATCTTTTCTTCAGTCATAGTTCGGCCATAAGTCTTACCCTCACGTTATCTTTTCTTGGGTTGTAGGTCGTCCATAGGTCTTACACTCGCGTTATCTTTTCTTGGGTTGTAGGTCGCCCGTAGGTCTTAACCTCTTGTTATCTTTTCTTGGGTCGTAGGTCAGCCGTTGGTCTTACCCTCATGTTGCCTTTCCCTGGGTCAAAGGTCGCCCATAGGTATTATCCTCAAGTTATCTTTTCCTGGGTTGTAGGTCTCCTATAGAGCTTACCCTCTTGTTATCTTTTCTTGGGTCGTAGGTCGCATGTAGGTCTTACCCTTATGTTATCTTTCCCTGGGTTTTAGGTCGCCTATAGGTCTTACCCTCACGTTATCTTTTCTTGGGTCGTAAGTGGTCTGTAGGTCTTACCCTTGCGTTATCTTTTCCTGGTTCATAGGTCACCCGTAGGTCTTAACTTCATGTTATCTTTTCTTGGGTCGTAGGTCTTACCCTCATGTTATCTTTTCCTTGGTCAAAGATCTTCCATAGTTCTTACTCTCATGTTATCTTTTCCTTGGTCATAGGTCGCCCGTGGGTCTTACCCTCATGTTATCTTTTCTTGGGTCGTAGGTCTCTTGTAGGTCTTACCCTCATGTTATCTTTTCTTGGGACGTAGGTCATCCATAGATCTTACCCTCATGGTATCTTTTCTTGGGTCGTAGGTCTCCTATAGGTCTTACCCTCATGTTCTCTTTTCTTGGGTCGTAGGTCACCCGTAGGTCTTACCCTTGTGTTATCTTTTCATGGGTCGTAGGTCGCCCGTAGGTCTTACCCTCGTAATATCTTTACTTGGGTCGTAGTTCACCCATAGGTCTTACCCTCACGTTATCTTTTCTTGGGTCATAGGTCGTCCGTAGGTCTTACAATCGTGTTATCTTTTCTTGGGTCGTAAGCCGCCCGTAGGCGTTACCCTCTTGTTATCTTTTCTTGGGTCATCGGTTGTCTGTAGGTCTTACCCTCCTTTTATCTTTTTTGGGTCGTAGGTTACCCGTAGGTGTTACCCTCGTGTTATCTTTTCTTGGGTCGTAGGTCTCCCGTAGGTCTTACCCTCTTGTTATCTTTTCTTGGGTCGTAGCTCACACATAGGTCTTTTCCTCATGTTGTCTTTTCTAGGGTCAAAGCTCACATGTAGGTCTTACCCTCATGTTGCCTTTTCCTGAGTCGTAGGTCACCCGTAAGTCTTACCCTCAAGATATCTTTTCCTTGGTAGTAGGTCTCCTATAGGTCTTACCCTCTTGTTATCTTTTCTTGGGTCGTAGGTCACCCGTAGATCTTACCCTCATGGTATCTTTTCTTGGGTCGTAGGTCTCCTATAGGTCTTACCCTCATGTTATCTTTTCTTGGGTCGTAGCTCACCCGTAGGTCTTACCCTTGTGTTATATTTTCATGGGTCGTAGGTCGCCCGTAGGTCTTACCCTCGTAATATATTTTCTTGGGTCGTAGTTCGCCCATAGGTCTTACCCTCACGTTATCTTTTCTTGGGTCATAGGTCGTCCGTAGGTCTTACAATCGTGTTATCTTTTCTTGGGTCGTAAGCTGATCGTAGGCGTTACCGTCTTGTTATCTTTTCTTGGGTCGTAGGTCACCCATAGGTCTTACCCTTAAGTTATCTTTCCCTGGTTCGTTGGTCACTCGTAGGTCTTACCCTCAAGTTATCTTTTTCTGGGTCGTAGGTCTCCTATGGGTCTTACCCTTTTGTTATTTTTTCTTGGGTCGTAGGACGCATGTAGGTGTTACCCTTATGTTATATTTTCCTGTGTTTTAGGTCTCCCGTAGGTCTTACCCTCACGTTATCTTTTCTTAGGTCGCAGGTTGTTCGTAGGTCTTACCCTCGCGTTATCTTTTCCTGGGTCATAGGTCACCCGTAGGTCTTAACCTCATGTTATCTTTTCTTGGGAAGTAGGTCGGCCGTAGGTCTTACCCTCATGTTATCTTTTCCTTGGTCATAGATCGCCCATAGTTCTTACCCTCATGTTATCTTTTCCTGGGTCGTAGGTCGCCCGTGGATCTTACCCTCAAGTTATCTTTTCCTGAGTCGTAGGTCGCCCGTAGGTCTTACCCTCCTGCTACTTTTCTTGGTTCGTAGGTCACCTGTAGGTCTTACCCTCATGTTATTTTTTCTTGGGTCGTAGGTCGCCCGTAGTTCTTACCCTCATGTTATCTTTTCTTGGGTCGTAGGTCATCCATAGGTCTTACCCTCATGTTATCTTTTCCTGGGGTGTAGGTCTTCTGTGGGTCTTACCCTCCTGTTATCTTTTCTTGGGTCGTCGGTCGTCTGTAGGTCTTACCCTCCTTTTATCTTTTTTGGGTCGTAGGTTACCCGTAGGTCTTTCCCTCGTGTTATCTTTTCTTGGGTCGTAGGTCTCCCGTAGGTCTTACCCTCTTGTTATCTTTTCTTGGGTCGTAGCTCACACGTAGCTCTTTTCCTCATGTTGTCTTTTCTAGGGTCAAAGCTCACACGTAGGTCTTACCCTCATGTTGCCTTTTCCTGAGTCGTAGGTCACCCGTAAGTCTTACCCTCAAGATATCTTTTCCTTGGTAGTAGGTCTCCTATAGGTCTTACCCTCTTGTTATCTTTTCTTGGGTCGTAGGTCACCCGTAGATCTTACCCTCATGGTATATTTTCTTGGGTCGTAGGTCTCCTATAGGTCTTACCCTCCTGTTATCTTTTCTTGGGTCGTAGGTCACCCGTAGGTCTTACCGTTGTGTTATCATTTCATGGGTCGTAGGTCGCCCGTAGGTCTTACCCTCGTAATATATTTTCTTGGGTCATAGTTCTCCCATAGGTCTTACCCTCACGTTATCTTTTCTTGGGTCGTAGGTTGTCCTTAGGTCTTACACTCGCGTTATCTTTTCTTGGGTCGTAAGTCTCCCTTAGGCGTTACCCTCTTGTTATCTTTTCTTGGGTCATAGGTCACCCGTAGGTCTTACCCTCAAGTTGTCTTTCCCTGGTTCGTAGGTCACACGTTGGTCTTACCCTCAAGTTATCTTTTTCTAGGTCGTAGGTCTCCTATAGGTCATTCCCTTTTGTTATTTTTTCTTGGGTCATAGGTCGCATGTAGGTGTTACCCTTATGTTATCTTTTCCTGTGTTTTAGGTCTCCCGTAGGTCTTACCCTCATGTTATCTTTTCTTAGGTCGTAGGTTGTTTGTAGGTCTTACCCTCGCGTTATCTTTTCCTGAGTCATAGGTCACCCGTAGGTCTTAACCTCATGTTATCTTTTCTTGGGTAGTAGGTCGGCCGTAGGTCTTACCTTCATGTTATCTTTTCCTTGGTTATAGATCGCCCATAGTTCTTACCCTCATGTTATCTTTTCCTGGGTCGTAGGTCGCCCGTGGGTCTTACCCTCATGTTATCTTTTCCTGGGTCGTAGGTCGCTCGTAGGTCTTACCCTCCTTCTACTTTTCATGGGTCTTAGGTCGCCCGTAGGTATTACCCTCCTACTACTTTTCTTGGGTCGTAGGTCGCTCGTAGTTCTTACCCTCATCTTATCTTTTCCTGGGTCGTAGGTCTTACCCTCATGTTATATTTTCTTGGATCGTAGGTCTCCCGTAGGTCTTACCCTCGTGTTATCTTTTCTTGGGTTGTATATCTCCCGTAGGTCTTACCCTCATTTTATCTTTTCTTGGGTCGTAGGTCGTCCGTAGGTCTTACCCTCATTTTATCTTTTCTTGGGTCGTAGGTCACCTGTAGGTCTTACCCTCGTGTTATCTTTTCTTGGGTCGTAGCTCGCCCGTAGGTCTTACCCTTGTGTTATCTTTTCTTGGGTCGTAGTTCGCTCATAGTTCTTACCCTCACGATATCTTTTCTTGGGTCGTAGGATGTCTGTAGGTCTTACCCTCGCGTTATCTTTTCTAGGGTCGTAGGTCGCCCATAGGTCTTACCCTCTTATATTCTTTTCTTGGGTCGTAGGTCACACGTAGGTCTTACCCTCGTGTTATCTTTTCTTGAGTCGTAGTTCGGCCATAAGTCTTACCTTCACGTTATCTTTTCTTGGGTGGTAGGTCATCCGTAGGTCTTACACTCGTGTTATATATTCTTGGGTTGTAGGTCGCCCGTAGGTCTTACCCTCTTGTTATCTTTTCTTGGGTCGTAGGTCACATGTAGGTCTTACCCTCATATTGTCTTTCCCTGGGTCGTAGGTCTCCCATAGGTCTTACCCTCAAGTTATCTTTTCCTGGGTCGTAGGTCTCCTATATAGCTTACCCTCTTGTTATATTTTCTTGGGTCGTAGGTCTCATGAAGGTGTTACCATTATGTTATCTTTTCTTGGGTTTTAGGTCTCCCGTAGGTCTTACCCTCACGTTATCTTTTCTTGGGTTATAGGTTGTCCGTAGGTCTTACCCTCGCGTTATCTTTTCCTGGGTCATAGGTCGCCCGTAGGTCTTAACCTCATGTTATCTTTTCTTGGGTAGTTTGTCGACCGTAGGTCTTACCCTCATGTTATCTTTTCCTTGGTCATAGATCGCCCATAGTTCTTACCCTCATGTTATCTTTTCCTAGGTTGTAGGTCGCCCGTGGGTCTTACCCTCATGTTATCTTTTCCTGGGTCGTAGGTCGCCCGTAGGTCTTACCCTCCTGCTATTCTTCTTGGGTCGTAGGTCGCCCGTAGGTCTTACCCTCATGTTATCTTTTCTCGGGTCGAAGGTTGCTCGTAGGTCTTACCCTCTTGTTATCTTTTCTGGGGCCGTAGTTCGCCCATAAGTCTTACCCTCATGTTATCTTTTCCTGGATCGTAGGTCACCCGTAGGTCACCCGTAGGTCACCCGTAGGTCTTACCCTCGTGTTATCTTTTCTTGGGTCGTAGCTCGCCCGTAGTTCTTACCCTTGTGTTATCTTTTCTTTGGTCGTAGTTCGCTCATAGTTCTTACCCTCACGATATCTTTTCTTGGGTCGTAGGATGTCCGTAGGTCTTACCCTCGCGTTATCTTTTCTAGGGTCGTAGGTCGCCCATAGGTCTTACCCTCTTATATTCTTTTCTTGGGTCGTAGGTCACCCGTAGGTCTTACCCTCGTGTTATCTTTTCTTGAGTCGTAGTTCGGCCATAAGTCTTACCTTCACGTTATCTTTTCTTGGGTGGTAGGTCATCTGTAGGTCTTACACTCGTGTTATATATTCTTCGGTTGTAGGTCGCCCGTAGGTCTTACCCTCTTGTTATCTTTTCTTGGGTCGTAGGTCACATGTAGGTCTTACCCTCATATTGTCTTTCCCTGGGTCGTAGGTCTCCCATAGGTCTTACCCTCAAGTTATCTTTTCCTGGGTCGTAGGTCACCTATAGAGCTTACCCTCTTGTTATATTTTCTTGGGTCGTAGGTCACATGTAGGTGTTACCATTATGTTATCTTTTCTTGGGTTTTAGGTCTCTCGTAGGTCTTACCCTCACGTTATCTTTTCTTGGGTTATAGGTTGTCCGTAGGTCTTACCCTCGCGTTATCTTTTTTTGGGTCATAGGTCGCCCGTAGGTCTTAACCTCATGTTATCTTTTCTTGGGTAGTTGGTCGACCGTAGGTCTTACCCTCATGTTATCTTTTCCTTGGTCATAGATCGCCCATAGTTCTTACCCTCATGTTATCTTTTCCTAGGTCGTAGGTCGCCCGTGGGTCTTACCCTCATGTTATCTTATCCTGGGTCGTAGGTCGCTCGTAGGTCTTACCCTCCTTCTATTCTTCTTGGGTCGTAGGTCGCCCGTAGGTCTTACCCTCATGTTATCTTTTCTCAGGTCGAAGGTTGCTCGTAGGTCTTACCCTCTTGTTATCTTTTCTGGGGCCGTAGTTTTCCCATAAGTCTTACCCTCATGTTATCTTTTCCTGGGTCGTAGGTCACCCGTAGGTCTTACCCTCATGTTATATTTTCTTGGATCGTAGGTTTGGTGTATGTCTTACCCTCGTGTTACCTTTTCTTGGGTCGTATATCTCCCGTAGGTCTTACCCTCGTGTTATCTTTTCTTGGGTCGTATATCTCCCATAGGTCTTACCCTCATGTTATCTTTTCTTGGGTCGTAGGTCATCCATAGGTCTTACCCTCCTATTATCTTTTCTTGGTTCGTCGGTCGTCGGTAGGTCTTACCCTCATTTTATCTTTTCTTGGGTCGTAGGTCAAACGTAGGTCTTACCCTCGTGTTATCTTTTCTTGGGTCGTAGGTCGCCTGTGGGTCTTAATCTTGTGTTATCTTTTCTAGGGTCGTAGTTCGCCCATAGTTCTTACCCTCACGTTATCTTTTCTTGGGTCGTAGGATATCCGTAGGTCTTACCCTCGCGTTATCTTTTCTTGGTTCGTAGTTCGCCCATAGGTCTTACCATCTTGTATTCTTTTCTTGAGTCGTAAGTCTCCCGTAAGTCTTACCCTCAAGATATCTATTCCTGGGTAGTAGGTCTCCTATAGGTCTTACCCTCTTGTTATATTTTCTTGGGTCGTAGGGCGCCCATAGGTATGACCCTCATGTTATATTTTCTTAGGTCGTAGGTCACCTGTAGGTCTTACCCTCGTGTTATCTTTTCTTGAGTCGTAGTTCGGCCATAAGTCTTACCCTCACGTTATCTTTTCTTGGCTCGTAGGTCGTCCGTATGTCTTACAATCGTGTTCTCTTTTCTAGGGTTGTAGGTCGCTCGTATGTTTTACCCTCTTGTTATCTTTTTTAGGGTCGTAAGTCACCCGTAGGTCTTACCCTCATGTTGTCTTTCCCTGGGTCGTAGGTCGCCTGTAGGTCTTACCCTTAAGTTATCTTTTCCTGGTTCGTAGGTCTCCTATAGAGCTTACCCTCTTGCTAACTTTTCTTGGGTCGTAGGTCACATGTAGGTGTTACCCTTATGTTATCTTTTCCTGGGTTTTAGGTCTCCCGTAGTTCTTACCCTCACGTTATCTTTTCTTAGGTCGTAGGTTGTCCGTAGGTCTTACCCTCGCGTTATTTTTTCTTGGGTCATAAGTCGCCCGTAGGTCTTTACCTCATGTTATCTTTTCTTGGGTAGTAGGTCGGCCGTAGGTCTTACCCTCATGTTATCTTTTCCTTGGTCATAGAACGCCCATAGCTCTTACCCTCATGTTATCTTTTCCTGGGTCGTAGGTCGCCTGTGGGTCTTACCCTCATGTTATCTTTTCCTAGGTCGTAGGTCGCCCGTAGGTCTTACCCTCCTGCTACTTTTCTTGAATCGTAGGTCTCCCGTAGGTCTTACCCTCGTGTTATCTTTTCTTGGGTCGTATATCTCCCGTAGGTCTTACCCTCGTGTTATCTTTTCTTGGGTCGTAGGTCGTCCGTAGGTCTTACCCTCATGTTATCTTTTCATGGTTCGTAGGTCGTAGGTAGGTCTTACCCTCATTTTATCTTTTCTTGGGTCGTAGGTCAACCGTAGGTCTTACCCTCGTGTTATCTTTTCTTGGGTCGTAGGTCGCCCGTGGGTCTTAACCTTGTGGTATCTTTTCTTGGGTCGTAGTTCGCCCATAGTTATTACCCTCACGTTATGTTTTCTTGGGTCGTAGGATGTCCGTAGGTCTTACCCTCGCGTTATCTTTTCTTGGTTCGTAGGTCGCCCATAGGTCTTACCCTCTTGTATTCTTTTCTTGGGTCGTAGCTCACACGTAGGTATTACCCTCATGTTGTCTTTTCCTGAGTCGTAGGTCGCCCGTAAGTCTTACCCTCAAGTTATCTTTTCCTGGGTAGTAGGTCTCCTATAGGTCTTACCCTCTTATTATCTTTTCTTTGGTCGTTGGTCGCCCATAGGTATTACCCTCATGTAATATTTTCTTAGGTCGTAGGTCACCCGTAGGTCTTACCCTCGTGTTATCATTTCTTGAGTAGTAGTTCGGCCATAAGTCTTACCCTCACGTTATCTTTCCTTGGATCGTAGGTCGTCCGTAGGTCTTACACTCGCGTTATCTTTTCTTGGGTTGTAGGTCGCCCGTAGGTCTTACCCTTAAGTTATCTTTTCCTGGGTCGTAGGTCTCCTATAGAGCTTACCCTCTTGTTATGTTTTCTTGGGACGTAGGTCACATGTAGGTGATACCCTTATGTTATCTTTTCCTGGGTTTTAGGTCTCCCTTAGGTCTTACCCTCTTGTTATCTTTTCTTGGTTCGTAGGTTGTCCGTAGGTCTTACCCTCGCGTTATATTTTCCTGGGTCATAGGTCTCCCATAGGTCTTAACCTCATGTTATCTTTTCTTGGGTAGTAGGTCGGTCGTAGGTCTTACCCTCATGTTATCTTTTCCATGGTCATAGATCACCCATAATTCTTACCCTCATGTTATCTTTTCCTGGTTCGTTGGTCGCCCGTGGGTCTTACCCTCATGTTATATTTTCCTGGGTCGTAGGTTACCCGTAGGTCTTACCCTCCTGCTACTTTTCTTGGGTCGTAGGTCGCCCGTAGGTCTTACCCTCATGTTATCTTTTCTTGGATCGTAGGTCTCTCGTAGGTCTTACCCTCATGTTATATTTTCTTGGATCGTAGGTCTCCCATAGGTCCTACCCTCGTGTTATCTTTTCTTGGGTCGTATATCTCTTGTAGGTCTTACCCTCACGTTATCTTTTCTTGTGTCATAGGTGGTCAGTATGGCTTACCCTCGCGTTATCTTTTCCTGGGTCATAGGTCGCCCATTAGTCTTACCCTCATGTTATCTTTTCTTAATTCGTAGGTCACTCGTAGGTCTTATCCTCGTGTTATCTTTTCTTAGGTCGTTGGTAATCCATAGGTCATACCTTCATGTTAACTTTTCTTGGGACGTAGGTCGCCCGTAGGTCTTACCCTCGCGTTATCTTTTCTTTGGTCGTAGGTCGCACGTAGGTCTTACCCTCATGTTATCGTTTCCTGGGTTTTAGGTTGCAAGTAGGTCTTACCCCCATGTTATCTTTTCTTGGGTCGTAGGTCGTCCATAGGTCTTACCCTCGCGTTATCTTTTCCTGGGTCATAGTTCGCCTGTAGGTCTTACCCTCATGTTATCTTTTCTTGGGTCTAAGGTCGCTCGTAGGTCTTTTCCTCATGTTATCTTTTCTTAGGTCATATGTCATTCATAGGTCATACCTTCGTGTTATCTTTTCTTGGTTAATAGGTCGCCCGTAGGTCTTAGCCTCGTGTTATCTATTCTTGGGTTGTAGGTCGACCTTAGGTTTAACCCTCACGTTATCTTTTCCTGGGTCGTAGCTCGTCCGTAGGTATTACCCTCGCGTTATCTTTTCCTGGGTCGTAGCTCGTCCGTAGGTCTTACCCTCAAATTATCTTTTCCAGGGTTATAGGTTGCCCATAGGTCTTACCCTCATGTTATCTTTTCCTAGGTCATAGGTCGCCCGTAGGTCTTACCCTACTGCTACTTTTCTTTGTTTGTAGGTCACCCGTAGATCTTACCCTCATGTTATCTTTTCTTGGATCATAGGTCGCCCATATGTCTTACCCTCATGTTATCCTTTCGTGTGTCATAGGTCGTCCGTAGATCTTACCCTCATGTTATCTTTTCATGTGTCATAGTCTCCCATAGGTCTTCCCTTCTTGTTATCTTTTCTTGGGTCGTAGGTCACCCATAGGTCTTACCCTTGTGTTATCTTTTCTTGGGTCGTAGGTCACCCGTAGGTCTTACCCACATGTTAACTTTTCTTGGGTTGTAGGTCATCCATAGGTCTTATCCTCATGTTATCTATTCTTAGTTCATAGGTCGCTCGTAGGTCTTACCCTCATGTTATCATTACTTGGGTCGTAGGTCGTCCGTAGGTCTTACCCTCGCGTTATCCTTTTTGGGACATAGGTTGCTCGTAGGTCTTACCCACTTGTTATCTTTTCTTGGGTCGTATTTTGTCCGTAGATCTTACCCTCATGTTATATTTTCCTGGGTCATAGTCTCCCATAGGTCTTACCTTCTTGTTATCTTTTCTTGGGTCGTAGGTCACCCGTAGGTCTTATCCTCGTGTTATCTTTTCTTGTGTCGTAGGTCACTCGTAGGTCTTACCCTCATGTTATCTTTTCTTGGGTCGTAGGTCATCCGTAGGTCTTACCCTCATGTTATCTATTCTTGATTTATAGGTCGCCCGTAGGTCTTACCCTAATGTTATCATTTCTTGGGTCGTAGTTCGTCCGTAGGTCTTACCCTCGCGTTATCTCTTTTGGGTCATAGCTCGCTCGTAGGTCTTACCCACTTGTTATCTTTTCTTAGGTCGTAGGTCACCCGTAGTTATTACCCTAGCGTTATCTTTTCCTGGGTCGTAGGTCTCCTATAGGTCTTACCCTCTTGTTATCTTTTCTTTGGTCATAGGTCGCACGTAAGTCTTACGCTGATGTTATCTTTTCCTGGGTTTTAGGTCGCCCGTAGGTCTTACCCTCAGGTTATCTTTTCTTGGGTCATAGGTGGTCCATAGGTCTTCCCCTCGCGTTATCATTTCATGGGTCATAGGTCTCCCATTGGTCTCACCCTCATGTTATCTTTTCTTAGGTCGTTGGTCATCTGTAGGTCATACCTTGATGTTATCTTTTCTTGGGTCTTAGTTCACCCATAGGTCTTACCCTCACGTTATCTTTTCTTGGGTCGTAGGTCGCCCTTAGGTCTTACCCTCACGTTATCTTTTCTTGGCTTGTAGGTCGTCCGTAAGTGCTACCCTCGCGTTATCTTTTCCTGGGTCGTAGATCGCCCGTAGGTCTTACGGTCATGTTATCTTTTCTTGAGTCATAGGTTTCCCGTAGGTCTTACCCTCATGTTATCTTTTCCTGTGTCATAATTCGCCCATAGTTCTTACCCTCATGTTATCTTTTCCAGGGTCGTAGGTCGTCCATGGGTCTTACCCTCATGTTATCTTTACCTGGGTCGTATGTCACCCGTAGATCTTACCCTAATGTTACCTTTCCTTAGGTCATTGGTCGTCCGTAAGTCTTACCCTCATGTTATCTTTTCTTGGGTCGTAGGTCTTACCCTCATGTTATCTTTTCTTGGGTCGTAGGTCGTTCATAGTTCTTACCCTCGTGTTATCTTTTCTTGGGTCGTAGGTCGCCCGTAGGTCTTACCCTCGTGTTATCTTTTCTTGGGTCGTACTTCGTCCATAGGTCTTACTGTCATGTTATCTTTTCTTGGGTCTTAGGTCGTCCGTGGGTCTTACCCTCGCGGTATCTTTTCTTGGGTCGTAGGTCGCCCGTAGGTCTTATCCTTATTTTATCTTTTCTTGGGTCGTAGGTAACCCGTAGGTCTGACCTTCGTTTTACCATTTCTTGGGTCGTAGGTCACCCGTAGGTCTTACCCTCGTGTTATCTTTTCTTGGGTCGTAGTTCGCCCATAGGTCTTACCATCATGTTATCTTTTCTTGGGTCGTAGGTCGTCTGTAGGACTTACCCTCGCGTTATCTTTTATTCGGTTTTAGGTCTCCCTTAGGTCTTACCCTCTTGTTATCTTTTCTATGGTCGTAGGTCACCCATAGGTCTTACGCTCATGTTGTCTTTTCCTAGGTCACAGTTCGCCTGTAGGTCTTACCCTCAAGTTATCTTTTCCCTAGTCGTAGGTCTCCTGTAGGTCTTACCCTCTTGTTATCTTTTCTTGGGTCGTAGGTCGCACGTAAGTCTTACCCTGATGTTATCTTTTCCTGGGTTATAGGTCGCCCGTAGGTCTTACCCTCATGTTATCTTTTCTTGGGTCATAGGTGGTCCATAGGTCTTACCCTCGCGTTATCTTTTCATGGGTCATAGGTCGCCCATTGGTCTTACCCTCATGTTATCTTTTCTTAGGTCGTAGGTCATCCGTAGGTCATACCTTCATGTTATCTTTTCTTGGGTCGTAGGTCGCCCTTAAGTCTTACCCTCGCGTTATCTTTTCCTGGGTCGTAGATCGCCCGTAGGTCTTACGGTCATGTTATCTTTTCTTGAGTCATAGGTTTCCCGTAGGTCTTACCCTCATGTTATCTTTTCCTGTGTCATAGGTGGCCCATAGTTCTTACCCTCATGTTATCATTTCCAGGTTCGTAGGTCGTCCATGGGTCTTACCCTCATTTTATCTTTTCTTGTGTCGTAGGTCACCCGTAGGTCTTACCCTCATGTTATCTTTTCTTGGGTCTTAGGTCGTCCGTGGGTCTTACTCTCGTGTTATCTTTTCTTGGGTCGTAGGTCGCCCATAGGTCTTACCCTTATTTTATCTTTTCTTGGGTCGTAGGTAACCCGTAGGTCTGACCTTCGTGTTACCATTTCTTGGGTCGTAGGTCACCCGTAGGTCTTACCCTCGTGTTATCTTTTCTTGGGTCGTAGTTCGCCCATAGGTCTTACCGTCACGTTATCTTTTCTTTGGTCGTAGGTCGTTTGTAAAACTTACCCTCGCGTTATCTTTTATTCGGTTGTAGGTCTCCCTTAGGTCTTACCCTCTTGTTATCTTTTCTTGGGTTGTAGGTCACCCGTAGGTCTTACCCTCGTGTAGTCTTTTCCTGGGTCGCAGGTCCCCTGTAGGTCTTACCCTCAAGTTATCTTTTCTTGGGTCGTAGGTCTCCTATTGGTCTTACCCTCTTGTTATCTTTTCTTGGGTCGTAGGTCGCACGTAGGTCTTACCCTCATGTTATATTTTCTTGGGTTTTAGGTCGTTCATATGTCTTACCCTCACGTTATCTTTTCTTGGGTCATAGGTGGTTCGTAGTTCTTACCCTCGCGTTATCTTTTCCTGGGCCATAGGTTGCCCTTAGGTCTTACCCTCATGTTATCTTTTATTGGGTCGTAGGTCCCTCGTTGTTCTTACCCAAATATTATCTTTTCCTGGGTTTTAGGTCGCCTGTAGGTCTTACCCTCATGTTATCTTTTCTTGGGTCATAGTTCTTCCGTAGGTTTTACCCTTGCGTTATCTTTTCTTGGGTCGTAGGTCACCCATAGTTCTTACCCTTATGTTGTCTTTTCCTGGGTCGTAGGTCGCCTTTAGGTCTTACCCTCAAGTTATCCTTTCTTAGGTTGTAGGTCTCCTATGGGTCTTACCCTCTTGTTATCTTTTCTTGGGTCGTAGGTCGCACGTAGGTCTTGCCTTCATGTTATCTTTTCTTGGGTCATAGGTCGCCCGTAGGTCTTACCCTCATATTATCTTTTCATGGGTTTTAGGTCTCCCATAGGTCTTACCCTCACGTTATATTTTCTTGGGTCGTAGGTGGTCCGTAGGTCTTACCCTCGCGTTATCTTTTCCTGGATCGTAGGTCGCCCGTAGTTCTTACCCTCATGTTATCTTTTCTTGGATCATAGGTCCCTCGTAGGTCTTACCCTCATATTATCTTTTCCTGGGTTGTAGGTCACTCATAGGTCTTACCCTCATGTTATCTTTTCCTAGGTTGTAGGTCGCCCGTAGGTCTTATAGTCATGTTATCTTTCCTTCCGTCGTAGCTTGCCCGTAGATCTTACCCTCATGTTATATTTTCCTGGGTTGTAGGTCGCCCATGGGTCTTACCCTCATGTTATCTTTTCATGGGTCATAGATCGCCCGTAGGTCTTACCCTCATGTTATATTTTCCTGTGTCGTAGGTTGTCCGTAGGTCTTACCCTCATGTTATATTTTCCTAGGACGTAGGTCGCCCGTAGGTCTTACCCTTATGTTATCTTTTCTTGGGTCGTAGGTCACCTGTAGGTCTTACCCTCATATTATCTTTTTCTGGGTTTTAGGTCGCCCATAGGTCTTTCGTAGGTCTTACCCTCATGTTATCTATTGTTGGGTCATAGGTCGCATGTAGGTCTTACCCTCTTGCTAACTTTTCTTGGATCGTAGGTCACCCGTAGGTCTTACCCTCATGTTGTCTTTTCCTAGGTTGTAGGTCGCCCGTAGGTCTTACCCTCAATTTATCTTTTCTTGGGTCGTAGGTCTCCTACAAGTCTTACCCACTTGTTATATTTTCTTGGGTCATAGTTTGCATGTAGGTCTTACCTTCATGTTATCTTTTCCAGGGTTTTAGGTCGCTCGGAGGTCATACCCTCACGTTACCTTTTCTTGGGTCGTAGTTCGTCCGTAGGTCTTACCCTCGCATTATCTTTTCCTGAGTCGTAGGTCCCCCGTAGGTCGTACCACCATGTAATCTTTTTTTAAGTCATAGAACGCCCATAGGTCTTACCCTCATATTATATTTTCCTATGTTGTAGGTCCCCCGTAGGTCTTACCCTCATGTTACCTTTTCCTGGGTTGTAGGTCGCTCGTAGGTCTTATCCTCATGTTATATTTTATTGGTTCGTAGGTCGCCCGTAGGTCTTACCCTCTTGTTATCTTTTCTTGGGTCGTAGGTCACCCGTAGGTCTAACCCTCATGTTGCCTTTTCCTGGATCGTTGGTTTCCCGTAGATCTTACCCTAAAGTTATCTTTTCTTGGGTCGTAGGTCTCTTATAGGTGTTACCCTCTTGTTATATTTACTTGGGTCGTAGGTCGCACGTAGGTCATACCCTCATGTTATCTTTTCCTGGGTTTTAGGTTGCCCGTAGGTCTTACCCTCACGTTATCTTTTCTTGGGTCGTAGGTGGTCCGTAGGTCTTACCCTCACTTTATCTTTTCTTGGGTTGTAGGTCGCCCATAGGACTTACCCTCATGTTATCTTTTCTTGGGTCGTACATCGCCTGTAGGTCTTACCCTCATATTATCTTTTCATGGGTCGTAGGTCGTCCGTAGGTCTTACCCTCATGTTATCTTTTCTTGTGTCGTAGGTCACTTGTAGGTCTTACCCTCGTGTTATCTTTTCTTGGGTCGTAGGTCGCCCGTAGGTATTACACTCACGTTTTTTTTTTGGGTCGTAAGTTATATGTAGGTCTTACCCTCATGTTATCTTTTCTTTGGTCGTAGGTCATCTGTAGGTCTTACCCTCATGTTATCTTTTCTTGAGTCGTAGGTCGTCCATAGGTCTTACCCTCAAGTTATTTTTTCTTGGGTCGTGGGTTGTCCGTAGGTATTACCCTCACGTTATCTTTTCTTGGGTCGTATGTTATCTGTTGGTCTTACCCCCATGTTATCTTTTCTTGAGTCATAGGTCGCCCATAGGTCTTACCCTCATATTATCTTTTCCTATGTTGTAGGTCCCCCGTAGGTCTTACCCTCATCTTACCTTTTCCTGGGTTGTAGGTCGCTCGTAGGTCTTATCCTCAATTTATATTTTATTGGGTCGTAGGCCGCCCGTAGGTCTTGCCCTCTTGTTATCTTTTCTTGGGTCGTAGGTCACCCGTAGGTCTTACCCTCATGTTGTCTTTTCCTGGATCGTTGGTTGCCCGTTGATCTTACCCTAAAGTTATATTTTCTTTGGTTGTATGTCTCATATAGGTCTTACCCTCTTGTTATCTTTTCTTGGGTCGTAGGTCGCACATAGGTCATACCCTCATGTTATCTTTTTTGGGGTTTTAGGTTGCCCGTAGGTCTTACCCTCACGTTATCTTTTCTTGGGTCGTAGGTGGTCTGTAGGCCTTACCCTCGCTTTATCTTTTCTTGGGTTGTAGGTCGCCCATAGGACTTACCCTCATGTTATCTTTTCTTGGGTCGTACATTGTCGGTAGGTCTTACCCTCATATTATCTTTTTCGGGGTTGTAGGTTGCCCGTAGGTCTTACCCTCATGTTATCTTTTCCTGGGTCGTAGGTCGCTCGTAGGTCTTACCCTCAAATTATCTTTTCCTGGGTTATAGGTCGCCCTTAGGTCTTACCCTCGTGTTATCTTTTCCTGGGTCCTAGGTCTCCCGTAGGTCTTACACTCATGTTATCTTTTCCTGGGTCGTAGGTCGTCCGTAGGTCTTACCCTCATGTTATCTTTTCTTGTGTCGTAGGTTGCTCATAGGTCTTATCCTCGTGTTATCTTTTCTTGGGTCGTAGGTCCCTCGTAGGTATTACCCTCGCGTTATCTTTTCTTGGGTCGTAAGTTATCTGTAGGTCTTACCCTCATGTTATCTTTTCTTTTGTCGTAGGTCATCCTTAGGTCTTACCCTCATGTTATCTTTTCTTGGGTCGTAGGTCGCACGTAGGTCTTACCCTCGTGTTATCTTTTCTTGGGTCGTAGGCCGCCCGTAGGTCTTACCCTCGTGTTATCTTTTCTAGGGTCGTAGTTCACATAAGAGTTTTACCCTAATGTTATCTTTTCTTGGGTCGTAGGTCGCCCGTAGGTCTTACCCTCTTGTTGTATTTTCTAGGGTCCTAGGTCTCTCGTAGGACTTACCCTTATGCTATCTTATCCAGGACCGTAGGTCTCCCGTAGGTCTTACCCTCACGTTATATTTTCTTGGGTCGTAGGTCGTCCATATGTCTTACCCTTGCATTATCTTTTCTTGGGTCGTATCATGTTATCTTTTCTTGAGTCGTAGGTCACCCGTAGGTCTTACCCTCGTGTAGTATTTTCCTGGTACGTAGGTCACCCATAGGTATTACCCTCATGTTATATTTTCTAGGGTCGTAGGTGGCCCATAGGGCTTACTCTCATGTTATCTTTTCCAAGGTCGCAGTTCGCCCGTAGGTCTTACCCTCATGTTATCTTTTCCTGGGTCATAAGTCATCCGTAGGTCTTACCCTCATTTTATCTTTTCCTTGGTCGTAGGCCGCCCGTAGGTCTTACGCTCGTGTTATCTTTTCTTGGGTCGTAGGTCGCCCGTAGGTATTACCCCCACATTATCTTTTCTTGGGTCGTAAGTTATCCCTAGGTCTTACACTCATGTTATCTTTTCCTGGGTCGTAGGTTGTCTGTAGGTCTTACCCACATGTTATCTTTTCTTGGGTCGTAGGTCCCACGTAGGTCTTAGGCTCGTATTATCTTTTCCTGGGTCGTAGGTCGCCTGTAGGTCTTACCCTCATATTATCTTTTCCTGGGTTGTAGTTCGCCCGTAGATCTTACCCTCATGTTATCTTTTCCTGGGTTGTAGGTCGCACGTAGGTCTTATATTCATGTTATCTTTTCTTGGGTCGTAGGTTCCCGTAGATCTTACCCTCATGTTATCTTTTCCTGGGTTGTAGGACGCCCATGGGTCTTACCCTCATGTTATCTTTTCCTGGGTCATAGATCGCCCGTAGGTCTTACCCTCATGTTATATTTTCCTGTGTCGTAGGTCATCGGTAGGTCTTACCCTAATGTTAAATTTTCATAGGGCGTAGGTCGCCCGTAGGTCTTACCCTTATGTTATCTTTTCTTGGGTCGTAGGTTGCATGTAGGTCTTACCCTCATATTATCTTTTCCTGGGTTTTAGGTCGCCCATAGGTCTTACCTTCATGTTATCTTTTCTTGGGTCATAGGTCGTCCGTAGGTCTTACCCTCATGTTATCTTCTCTTAGGTCATAGGTCGCCCGTAGGTCTTACCCTCTTGCTACCTTTTCTTGGATCGTAGGTCACCCGAAGGTCTTACCCTCATGTTGTCTTTTCCTAGGTTTTTGGTCGCCCGTAGGTCTTACCCTCAATTTATCTTTTCTTGGGTCGTAGGTCTCCTACAAGTCTTACCCACTAGTTATCTTTTCTTGGGTCATAGTTTGCACGTAGGTCTTACCTTCATGTTATCTTTTCCTGGGTTTTAGGTCACTCGTAGGTCATACCCTCACGTTGCCTTTTCTTGGGTCGTAGGTCGTCCATAGGTCTTACCCTCGCATTATCTTTTCCTGGGTCGTAGGTCGCCCATAGGTCGTACCCCCATGTTATCTTTTCCTGGGTTATAGGTCTCTCATAGGTCTTACCTTCGTGTTATCTTTCCCTGGGTCCTAGGTCGCCCGTAGATCTTACACTCATGTCATCTTTTCCTGGGTCGTAGTTCGTCCGTAGGTCTTACCCTCATGTTATCTTTTCTTGTGTCGTAGGTCGCTCGTAGGTCTTACCCTCGTGTTATCTTTTCTTGGGTCGTAGGTCACCCGTAGGTATTACCCTCACGTTATCTTTTCTTGGGTCATAAGTTATCTGTAGGTCTTACCATCATGTTATCTTTTCTTTTGTCGTAGGTCATTCGTAGGTCTTACCCTCATGTTATCTTTTCTTGGGTCGTAGGTCACACGTAGGTCTTACGCTCGTGTTATCTTTTCTTGGGTCGTAGTTCGCCCTTAGGTCTTACCCTCGTGTTATCTTTTCTAGGGTCGTAGTTCGCATGAGGGTCTTACCCTAATGTTATCTTTTCTTGGGTCATAGGTCGCCTGTAGGTCTTACCCTCTTGTTGTCTTTTCTAGGGACCTAGGTCTCCCGTAGATCTTACCCTCATGTTATCTTATCCAGGACCGTAGGTCGCCCGTAGGTCTTACCCTCATGTTATCTTTTCTTGGGTCGTAGGTCGTCCATAGATCTTACCCTTGCATTATCTTTTCTTGGGTCGTATCTCGCCTGTAGGTCTTACCCTCATGTTATCTTTTCTTGATTCGTAGGTCGCCCGTAGGTCTTACCCTCGTGTAGTGTTTTCCTGGGTCGTAGGTCACCCATAGGTCTTACCCTCATGTTATATTTTCTAGTGTCGTAGGTGGCCCGTAGGGCTTACTCTCATGTTACCTTTTCCAAGGTCGCAGGTCGCCCGTAGGTCTTACCCTCATGTTATCTTTTCCTAGGACGTAGGTTGCCCGTAAGTCTTACCCATATGTTATCTTTTCCTGGGTCGTAGGTCACCCGTATGTCTTATCCTCATGTTATATTTTCATGGGTCGTAGGTTGCTCGTAGGTCTTACCCTCATGTTATCTTTTCGTGGGTCATAAGTCGTCCATAGGTCTTACCCTCATTTTATCTTTTCCTGGGTCGTAGGTCGCACGTAGGTCTTACGCTCGTGTTATATTTTCTTGGGTCGTAGGTCGCCCGTAGGTATTACCCCCACATTATATTTTCTTTGGTATCCCTATCTTACCCTCATGATATCTTTTCATGGGTCGTAGGTTATAAGTAGGTCTTGCCCACATGTTATATTTTCTTGGGTCGTAGGTCGCACTTAGGTCTTACCCTCGTATTATCTTTTCTTGGGTCGTAGGTCGCCCGTAGGTCTTACCCTCATATTATCTTTTCCTGTGTTTTAGGTCGCCTGTAGGTCTTACACTCATGTTATCTTTTCTTGGGTCATAGGTCGTCCGTAGGTCTTACCCTCGTGTTATCTTTTCTTAGGTCATAGGTCGTCTGTAGGTCTTACCCTCTTGTTATCTTTTCTTGGGTCGTAGGTCACCAGTAGTTCTTACCCTCATGTTGTCTTTTCCTAGGTCATAGGTCTCCCATAGGTCTTACCCTCAAGTTATCTTTTCTTAGGTCGTAGGTCTCCTATAGGTCTTACCCTCTTGTTATCTTTTCTTGGGTCGTAGGTCACACGTAGGTCTTGCCTTCATGTTATCTTTTCTTGGGTCATAGGTCGCCCGTAGGTCTTACCCTCATATTATCTTTTCCTGGGTTTTAGGCCTCCCGTATGTCTTACCCTCACGTTATCTTTTCTTGGGTTGTAGGTGGCTCGTAGGTCTTACCCTCGCGTTATCTTTTCCTGTGTCGTAGGTCGCCCGTAGGTCTTACCCTCATATTTTCTTTTCATGGGTTGTAGGTCTCCCGTAGGTCTTTCCCTCATGTTATCTTTTCCTGGGTTGTAGGTCGCCAGGAGGTCTTATATTCATGTTATATTTTCTTGCGTCATAGGTTACTCGTAGATCTTACCCTCATGCTATCTTTTCATGGGTTGTAGGTCGCCCATAGGTCTTACCCTCATGTTATCTTTTCTTGGGTAATAGATAGCCCGTAGGTGTTACCCTCATGTTATCTTTTCCTATGTCGTAGGTCATCCATAGGTCTTACCCTCATGTTATATTTTCCTAGGATGTAGGTCGCCCGTAGGTCTTACCCTCATGTTATCTTTTCTTGGGTCGTAGGTCGCCTATAGGTCTTACCCTCATATTATCTTTCCTTGGGTTTTAGGTCGCCCGTAGGTCTTACCCTCATGTTATCTTTTCTTGGGTCATAGGTCGTCCATAGGTCTTAACCTCACGTTATCTTTTCTTGGGTCATAGGTCGCTTGTAGATCTTACCCTCTTGCTAACGTTTCTTGGATCGTAGGTCACCCGTAGGTCTTACCCTCATGTTGTCTTTTCCTAGGTTGTAAGTCTCCCGTAGGTCTTACCCTCAAGTTATCTTTTCTCGGGTCGTAGGTCTCCTATAAGTCTTACCCACTTGTTATCTTTTCTTGGGTCATAGTTTGCACGTAGGTCTTACCTTCATGTTATCTTTTCCTGGGTTTTATGTCGCCCGTAGGTCATACCCTCATGTTACCTTTTCTTCGGTCGTAGGTCGTCCGTAGGTCTTACCCTCGCATTATCTTTTCTTGGGTCGTTGGTCACCCGTAGGTCTTACCCCTATGTTATCTTTTCTTGGGTCATAGGTCGCCCATAGGTTTACCCTCATATTATCTTTTCTTGGGTTGTTGGTCCCCCGTAGGTCTTACCCTCAAGTTACCTTTTCCTGGGTTGTAGGTCGCTCGTAGGTCTTATCCTCATGTTATATTTTATTGGGTTGTAGGTCGCCTGTAGGTCTTACCCTCTTGTTATCTTTTCTTGGTTCATAGTTCACCCGTAGGTCTTACCCTCATGTTGTCTTTTCCTGGATCGTTGGTTGCCCGTAGATCTTACCCTAAAGTTATCTTTTCCTTGGTCGTAGGTCTCCTATAGGTCTTACCCTCTTGTTATCTTTTCGTGGGTCGTAGGTCACACTTAGGTCATACCCTCATGTTATCTTTTCCTGGGTTTTAGGTTACCCATAGGTCTTACCCTCAGGATATCTTTTTTTGGGTCGTAGGTGGTCCGTAGGTCTTACCCTCGCTTTATCTTTTCCTGGGTTGTAGGTCGTCAATAGGACTTACCCTCATGTTATCTTTTCTTGGGTCGTACATCGCCTGTATGTCTTACCCTCATATTATCTTTTCCTGGGTTATAAGTCGCTCGTAAGTCTTACCCTCATGTTATCTTTTCCTTGGTCGTAGGTCGCCCGTAGGTATTACCCTCATATTATCTTTTCCTGGGTCATAGGTCGCCCATAGGTCTTACCCTCATGTTATCTTTTCCTGGGTCCTAGGTCGCCCGTAGGTATTACACTCATGTTACCTTTTCCTGGGTCGTAGGTCGTCTGTAGGTCTTACCCTCATGTTATCTTTTCTTGGGTCGTAGCTCGCTCATAGGTCTTACCCTCGTTTTATCTTTTCAAGGGTCGTAGTTCTCCCTTAGGTATTACCCTCACGTTATCTTTTCTTGGGTCGTAAGTTATTTGTAGGTCTTACCCTCATGTTATCTTTTCTTGGGTCGTAGGTCATCCATAGGTCTTACCCTCATGTTATCTTTACTTGGGTCGTAGGTCGCACATAGGTCTTACCCTCGTGTTATCTTTTCTTGGGTCGTAGGTTGCCCGTAGGTCTTACCCTCGTGTTATCTTTTCTAGGGTCCTAGGTCGCATGAGGGTCTTACCCTAATGTTATCTTTTCTTAGGTCGTAGGTCGCCCATAGGTCTTACCCTCTTGTTGTCTTTTCTAGGGTCCTAGGTCTCTCGTACGTCTTACCCTCATGCTATCTTATCAAGGACCGTAGGTTTCCCGTAGGTCATACCCTCACGTTATCTTTTCTTGGGTCGTAGGTCGTCCATAGGTCTTACCCTTGTATTATCTTTTCCTGGGTCGTATGTCGCTCGTAGGTCTTACCCTCATGTTATCTTTTCTTGAGTCGTAGGTCGCCCGTAGGTCTTACCATCATGTAGTGTTTTCCTGGGTCGTAGGTCACCTATAGGTATTACCCTCAGGTTATATTTTCTAGGGTCGTAGGTGGCCCATAGGGCTGACTCTCATGTTATCTTTTCGTAGGTCGCAGGTCGCCCGTAAGTCTTACCCTCATGTTATCTTTTCCTGGAACGTAGGTTGCCCGTAGGTCTTACCCTCATGTTATCTTTTCCTGGGTCGTAAGTCGTCCGTAGGTCTTACCCTCATTTTATCTTTACCTTGGTCGTAGGTCACCCGTAGGTCTTACACTCGTGTTATCTTTTCTTGGGTTGTAGGTCGCCTGTAGGTATTACCCCCACATTATCTTTTCTTGGGTCGTAAGTTATCCCTAGGTCTTACCCTCGCGTTATCTTTTCTTTGGTCGTAGGCCGCCCGTAGGTCTTACCCTCATCTTATCTTTTCTTGGGTCGTAGGTCGCCTGTAGGTATTACCCTCGCGTTATCTTTTCCTGGGTCATAGGTTTCCCGTAGGTCTTACCCTCATGTTATCTTTTCTTGGATCGTAGGTCGCCCGTAGGTCTTACCCTCGTGTTATCTTTTCTTTGGTCGTAGGTCGCATGTGGGTCTTACCCTCATGTTATCTTTTCATGGGTCGTAGGTCGCCTGTAGGTCTTACCCTCTTGTTATCTTTTCTTGGGACGTAGGTCGCCCGTAGATCTTACCCTCATGTTATCTTTTCCTGGACCGTAGTTCGCCCGTAAGTCTTACCCTCACGTTATCTTTTCTTGGGTCGTGGGTAGTCCGTAGGTCCTACCCTTGAATTATCTTTTCCTGTGTCGTATGTCGTCCATAGGTATTACCCTCATGCTATATTTTCCTGTGTCGTAGGTCGCCCGTAGGTATTACGCTCATGTTATCTTTTCCTGGTTTGTAGGTCGCCCATAGGTCTTACCCTCATGTTATCTTTTCCTTGGTCATAGGTCGCTCGTAGGTCTTACCCTCATGTTATCTTTTCCTGGGTCGTAGGTCGCCCGTAGGTCTTACCCTCATGTTATCTTTTCTTGGGTCGTAGGTCGCTCGTAGGTCTTACCCTCGTGTTATTTTTTCTTGGGTCGTAGGTTTCCCGTAGGTATTACCCTCAAGTTATCTTTTCTTGGGTCTTAAGTTATCCGTAGGTCTTACCCTCATGTTATCTTTTCTTGGGTCGTAGGTCATCCGTAGGGCTTACCCTCATGTTATCTTTTCTTGGGTCGTAGGTCCCACGTAGGTCTTAACCTCGCGTTATCTTTTCTTTGGTCGTAGGTTTCCAGTAGGTCTTACCTCATGTTATCTTTTCCTGGGTCGTAGGTTTCCCGTAGGTCTTACCATCATGTTTTTTTCTTGGATCGTAGGTCGCCTGTAGGACTTACATTCGTGTTATATTTTCTTGGGTCGTAGGTCGCCTGTGGGTCTTACCCTCATGTTATCTTTTCCTGGGTCGTAGGTCTACGATAGTTATTACCCTCTTGTTGTCTTTTCTTGGGCCGTAGGTCGCCCGTAGATCTTACCCTCATATTATCATTTCCTGGACTGTAGGTCGTCCATAGGTCTTACCCTCACGTTATCTTTTCTTGGATTGTAGATCGTTCGTAGGTCTTACCCTTGCATTACCTTTTCCTGGGTCGTATGTCATCCGTAGGTCTTACCCTCATGTTATATTTTCCTGGGTCGTTTGTCACCCGTAGGTCTTAACCTCATGTTATCTTTTGCGGGGTTATAGGCTGCCCATAGGTCTTACCCTCATGTTATCTTTTCCTGGGTCATAGGTCGCCCGTAGGTTTTACCCTCATGTTATCTTTTCCTAGGTCGTAGGTCGCACATAGGTCTTACCCTCATGATATATTTTCTTGGGTCGTTGGTCACTCGTAGGTCTTACCCTCGTGTTATCTTTTCTTGGGTCGTAGGACGCCCGTAGGTATTAACCTTACGTTATCTTTTCTTGGGTCCTAAGTTATCCGTAGGTCTTAACCTCATGTTATCTTTTCTTGGGTCGTAGGTCATCCGTAGGTCTTACCTTCATGTTATCTTTTCTAGGGTCGTAGGTCGCACGTAGGTCTTACCCTCGTGTTATATTTCATTGAGCCGTAGGTCTCCCGTAGGTCTTACCATCGCGTTATCTTTACTTTGGTCGTAGGTCTCTCGTAGTTTTTACCCTCGCGTTATCTTTTCTTGGGTCGTAGGTCGCCCGTAGGTTTTACCTCATGTTATCTTTTCTTGTGTCGTAGGTCGTTTGTAGGTCTTATCCTCGCGTTATCTTTTCCTGGATCGTAGGTTCCCGTAGGTCGTACCCTCATATTATCTTTTCTTAGATCGTAGGTCGCCTGTAGGTCTTACCATCGTGTTATCTTTTCTTTGGTCGTAGGTCGCCTGTGGATCTTACCCTCATGTTATCTTTTCCTGGGTCGTAGGTCGCCCGTAGGTCTTACCCTCTTGTTGTCTTTTCTTGGGTCATAGGTCACCCGTACATCTTACCCTCATGTTATCTTTTCCTGGACTGTAGGTCTGCCGTAGGTCTTACCCTCACGTTATCTTTTCTTGGGTCGTAGGTAGTCCGTAGGTCTTACCCTTGCATTGTCTTTTCCTGGGTCGCATGTCATCCGTAGGTCTTACCCTCATGTTATCTTTTCTTGGGTCGTAGGTCACCCGTAGATCTTACCCTCATGTAATGTTTTCCTGGGTCATAGGTCGTCCATAGATCTTACCCTCATGTTATCTTTTCTTGGGTCGTAGGTCGCCCGTAGGTCTTACCCTCATGTTATCTTTTCCTGGATCGTAGTTCGCCAGTAGGTCTTACCCTCGTGTTATCTTTTCCTAGGTCTTGGTTCGCTCGTAGGTCTTACCCACATGTTATCTTTTCCTATTTTGTAGGTCATATGTAGGTCTTATCCTCATGTTATATTTTCATGGGTCATAGGTCGCCCGTAGGTCTTACCCTCATATTATCTTTTCCTCGGTCGTAGGTCGTCCGTAGCTCTTACCCTCATTTTATCTTTTCCTTTGTTGTAGGTCGCCCATAGGTCTTATGCTTCTGCTATCTTTTGTTGTGTTGTAGGTCGCCAGTATGTCTTACCCTTATTGTATTATGGTGGGAGAACTGACTTGGTTTGTTTTCCTTTTGATCGCAATTGTTGCAGATAGCAAGAAGTCGCCACCGAATTTTCTTTTATCAAATAATGAAAGGGTGAAAAGAACAGGAAAGACCTTTGAGATGTTTTCTTGTGTTCGGGGGGTAGATCATGAAAATGAAAGGTGTTAGCACCCTTTTCATCCATAGTTATCTATGGGCTCTTAGTTGCCTGCTAGATCACATTGATAATGCTTTGTTTGAAAAAGTGTTTGTGGTGGGTTTTGAAAATATTTTTGAAAAGCGCCTTCCCTTAGGCAAACTTTGTAATGATTCTCGTCTCTATAAGAATATATACAAAGTGTTTGTACTTTTGAAAATATTTCATGCTTTGGACGTGTTTGGGTGTGTTTGAAAAAATGTTTTGTTATTGAAAATAGATTGTGAGCAAGCAACTAAGAACGTTCTATCTACTCAAAAGTCTTTTGTTCATTTCTCCTTTCCTTTGATATTGTTATCTTACCATTGATTGGTAAGCAACCTTATCTTTGGATGTAGAGGGACGGGTGTGGGTCAATTGTATAGTCATAGAAGGCAACCTATGAGACGTTTTAGCAATTTTCGTTTAGGGACTGGATCGTTTACCGAAGGCAACATTGAGGGACATCGAGGGACTATGATCTTTTTATCGAGGGTCTTTGCTAAAACTCCCATATTCGAGGGACGTGACTATTATCCGAGGCAACAAGTGAGGTTATCCTAGAGGTGCATTTGTGTGAATAGTGTGTTTAAGTGCATGCGTTTTTGTCTAGAACTTAAAGTTGTCTACTTGTTGATTTTATCTTGCCATACATCCTAATTACTAACATTTCTATAAAGCAATAAAAATGTTTAAAATAAATATCCTACACTATTACAACCATATTGAATAGCGAGAAAAAAGCAAAACAAAATAAAGGAAAGGAAAACAAGTCCTTCGATCCAGGCAGTAAGCGCCCTTCGATTTAACTCTTCCTGGGTTCTTTCGATTGGACCTGTACAACAGCATGAATATGAATCCTTCAATCATACCCTTTTCTATGCTTCCTTCGATTGAACCTGTAAAACAGTATGAATATGTATCCTTCGACCATACCCCTTTTGTTTGAGGTTAGATAGCAGCATGGGGTGAAGCCTAAAGCTTCGATTCACATATCCTTCTTCCTATTTTCTTTCGTTTAGGCTTAAATAGCAGCATGGGTTGAGGCCATGCTAATATTGTTTCATGGCCAGATTAGTTCTTAAAACATATTTGGTAAACAAAGAAAATAAAACAAAAGATTGGCAAAGAAAACAAACAGAGAAGGTGAAAACGAAAACAAACGAAAGGGTAATGATAATGCTTGAAACGAAAAGAAATGGTTATTCACATATTATGCTTGAAACAAAAAGAATGGTTATTCACATGTTATGCTTGAAACAAAAGGTTTACGGATAAGAGGACTTACCTTGCTTGAACCTGAAATGTGGGTCTTGGACTTGAGTGATTCCCTGGGTGTTCTTGGATTTGAAGGGGAAGAAACAAGTGTGATGTTTCTTTAGATTCTGGGTTTGAGAAGATATTAAGTGTTTGAGAGTTTTGAGAGTTTTTGAGAGTTTGAGAGTTTTTTTTTTTTTTGAAGATTCCTCCAGACGGCCAAAATCTCCTCTTAATCTTTGCAAAGGATCTCTCTATTTATAGAGAAAGGTTTTTGGAAGTTTGGGAGTAAAATACTAATATAAGGCTTAGCTGGAAGGAAAATTATCCACTTGTGTCATGATCCCAAGATGAGATAGCAAGATTAATAGTTTAGATGGATTGCTTTCTGCAGAAGGAAAACAGGCGCTAGGCTCAAGAAAGACTTTTTTCTAAAAGTAGTATTATACTATTAAGGGCAAGTTGTCTTGGACAACAAATGGGTAAAATCCTAATTTAATTGTATTAACAATTAAATATAGAGTGAGTCATAGGTTTGAGGCCTAAAAAGAAGAAACACATAGCCTAGCCTATGGGTCTAATTTTCAACTTGATCCTTTGAATTGAATCCTCCATCCTTCCACAACTTTCGACCAGACTGAAACAACATTCGTTCCCACCAATTATGTGTCCTTTGAATCGATCAACCATATATTCTTCGAATGGACTCTCTTCAGCTGAATATGTCACTTTAAGTCCTTCTACTTCGACCACTTAGGTCCAAACCTTCGACCAAACTCAAAAGCATGCAAAACTAAATGTTCAACCATGTCAAGTCCTTCGAATGGGCCACCAAATTGTGTGTCATAGTGTAGAAGATATGTGTGTTGAAGGGTTTGCAAATGTATTCGAAGGTGATATGAAGGTGATAATACCTTGTGAATGCTAGCATGAGAAAAACCCATGCGATGTGAATAGAAGCAAACAATGAAGGAGGCCATTTCCTTCTAAATCAAAGCAAACCAGTAGGAGGCCATTGCCTTGTGCCTGTTTAGCATGAGGGGAACCCCTGGTTTGTGAATTAAAGTAAACACGTAAGGAGCCAATGGTACAATCGAAACTTGCATGCAGGAGGTCCCTGCTTTGTGTCAAAGGAAAACCTTCAGAAGGCCATTGCCCTATGAATCGAAGGAAGCTTTCAGAAGGTCATTTCGTTCTGAATCGAAAGAAACCATTAGGAAGTTACTAACTTTCTTAATCGAAGGAGACCAACAGGAGGCCTTTCTCTTCTGAAACGAAGGAAGCTAGTATGAAGGTCATCTCCTTCTGAATTGAAGGAAGATTTTCAGAAGGTCATTTCCTTCTGAATCAAAGGAAGCATTTCAGAAGGTCATTTCCTTCTGAATCGAAGGAAGCTTTTCCGAAGGTCACAATGCCCAGTCAAAGTTAGCATGTAGGAGGTAACTGCTTTGCGAGACAAACATTCATGAGGTCATTTCTCTCTGAATCGAAGCTTACATGCAGGGGCCATTTTAGTGAATCAAAGCAAAGATGTAGGAGGCCACATGATTCGTGAATCAACGCAAGCATATAGAAAGCCATAAGCCCAAATGAAGCCTGTGGACCAAAGCTTGTTCGAAGAGGCCAAATGCCCAAATGAAGGATGTAAATCAAGCTAGATCGAAGAAAGCAACAATGTCCAATCGAAGGATGCAAACCAAGCTTACATCGACGGGGGCCAAATTTTCCATCGAAGCTTGTGAACTAAAGCTTGTTTGAAGGAGCCAAATGCTCCATCGAAGCTTATGGATCAAAGCATACTTGTTCTTCTTTAATTTGATGATTGAGAGCCCAATTGTACTTGTGCAAATTTGAACTTTTGAAAATCCTTGTGAAAAAATTCCTTGAGAAATGAGAGGGAAAATTTTGTTGGAAATGTGCTTACAGATACCAACTATAGTGACAGGAAAGGTCTTTGTTTCGCCTGTCTTTTCCTGTAAGGAAGAGGGTTAGTTGCATGCAGAAGTATGCATGGCGTAATGATGTTCTCAAAATAAATGAGTTTATGTTGTATGTGTATGCTATATGATGTATGAAGGTGAATTATGATTGAAGTGTATCTTTGTCTAGGAAAAGAAATCCTTGACAAATGTTGGGGAGCTTTGGGAAGCTGAATCTCGGAGTGCTGCTGGGAATGAAGAGTATGCTCCTCTTCAGACTTTGTTTTAGGATGTTTCTACTGGGAATGTTGACTTGTTTGAGAAGACTCTATGAAGAGTGTTGATTCCTGCTTGGGGAAAAGAGTTCATGAGTTTTAGTTGTTTGTTTCTCTACTGGGGAGTTATCTCTTGAAAGTTAGTTGTTATCTGGTCCGATTCTAGGCTTCATAACAACTTGTTGGGGATAAAGAAGTTAACTGTTATCTGGTCGAGTCCAGGCTTTAGTAACTTAAAAATGAGATTAAATGTTATCCAGTCGGGTCCGGGTTTCAGAAACTCAAACTATTATCTGGTCGGGTCCAGGTTTCAGCAATTGAAGAAGTTAAACTTAAAAATGAGATTGACTATTATTCGGTCAGGTCCGGGTTTTAGAAACTCAAATTGTTATCTGCTTGGGTCTAGGTTTCAGCAATAGGAGAAGTTAAACTGTTACCTGGTCGGGTCCAGGCTTTAGTAACTTAAAAATGAGATTGACTGTTATCCGGTCGGGTCCGGGTTTCAGAAGCTCAAGTTGTTATCTGGTTGGGTCCAGGTTTCAACAATAAGAGAAGTTAAACTGTTATTTGGTCGGGTCCAGGCTTTAGTAACTTAAAAATGAGATTGGTTGTTATCCGATCGGGTCTGGGTTTCAGAAACTTAAACTGTTATCCGGTCGGGTCCAGGTTCCAGCAATAGGAGAAGTTAAACTATTATCTAGTCGGGTCCATGCTTTAGTAACTTAAAAATGAGATTGATTGTTATCTGGTCGGGTCTGGTTTTCAAAAACTCAAACTGTTATCTGGTCAGGTCCAGGTTTCAGCAATAGGAGAAGTTAAACTATTATCTAGTCAGGTTCAGGCTTTAGTAACTTGGTATTATGGTTTACTGTTATCTGGTCGGATCCAATCTTCACAGTAAGTTGGGAGTAGGGTGAATTTGAACTAGTATCTAGTCGGGTCCAGGCTTCGTAGTAACTTGCTTGAAAGGATGAAGTTGAATGTTATCTGGTCGGGTTCCAGGCTTTTCAGCAACTTTCGTAGATAGCAAAGACTCTATTGGAGACTTCACTGGGGATTAGGGGTTGTGGTCCCTTAATTCGTAATAGTCTGAGAGGTAAACTAAAGCTGGAGAGGAAAGACTTAGCTAGGGAAGACAGACTCAGGTAGGGAATGTTGTTGTTTGTTGGGGAAATAAACCCTGTTGAGGAATATTTGATGAGTTGTTGGGGGAGATGTATTCTTTGGACAGAACTCCTCAAGACTTCTTCTTATGACCAACTCAGCTGGGAAGAGGGTTTTCCAATGATTGAAACTCTGGTTGGGGACTTTATGAATCCAAATTTGTGAGGATATTGCTAATGGAATAACTCTGTGGGGATGTCTTGAATGCAATTAAGGATATGTTTGTCACTGTTTTGAAGCATATGTTTGCTAAAAGTTTAATCATGTTCATATGCATATGTTCATTCAATTTTAGTCATTGGACATCTTCGCACTCAAAACAGAAAAACAAAAGGTTTGTACTTCAAAGTATATTTGTATTGATGTTTTGCCCATGAATAGGCTTTTTGTACAAAGAGACAGAAATCCTAGTAAGAGGAAATCGCCAAAAGAAATGAAAAGTGTACAGAGTGAAAACAAAAATAATAGCCATGTGAAAGTGATCTCATTGTCCTCACTCTGCTATTTCCTTTATGTCTTCGAGTAAATCTTTGTCGTTGATTGAAGTCGATTGGATTGATTTTGGACCATTTGAACTTCGGACTTATGGTAATAAAACTGGCTGTAGGGATCCCACGGGACATAATCATACGCTTTAATCCTTAACTTTTGCCTGGATCGCCCTTTCGGATTTTAAGCCCACCAGGATACCCATTTTTGCCCAAGTCTCCCTTTCAGGTTTTCGACTTTCCGAGTGTACAATATTTTTTATATATCCCTAATTTTTGCCGGAACCTCTTTGGTTTAACGGGATGCCCATATTTTTGCCTAGGTGTGTCAACCTAGCGGGTCATTTTATGCGTAGTATTTTTTAACTATGTCCGTGTTTATGGGATGTGAGAAATCTTCACCATCCATAGTAGTCAGCATCATGGCACCACCAGAGAAGACTTTCTTTACAACAAATGGTCCTTCGTAAGTGGGATTCCATTTTCCCCTGGGGTCACCTTATGGAAGAATGATGCACTTTATTACCAATTCGCCAGCTTGATACACTCGAGGCTTGATTTTTTTGTTGAACGCCTTGATCATATGCTTTTGATACATCTGACCATGGCAAACGGAAGCCAATCACTTCTCGTCAATAAGGTTCAGCTGATCCAACCTAGTCTGAATCCATTCATGTTTTCCTAGACCTGCTTCTTTCATTATCCTTAAAGAACGAATTTTAATTTCTATAGGTAAGACGGCTTCAATGCCATAGACCAAAGAGAAAGGAGTTTACCCAGTTGACGTGCGAGCCAAAGTACGATAGCCATGGAAATAAAATGGTAACATCTCATGCCAATCTTTGTAGGTTACCACCATCTTTTACACAATCTTCTTAATATTTTTATTGGCAGCTTCCACTGCACCATTCATCTTGGGTCTGTACGGAGAAGAATTGTGATGCTTGATTTTGAATTGAGTACAAAGTTTCCTAATCAAACCATTGTTTAGGTTGGTTCAATTGTATGTGATGATCCTCTCAGGGATACCATAACGACAAACGAGGTTATGCTTGATGAACCTGGCTACAACGTTCTTGGTAACTGAAGCATATGAAGCAGCTTCAACCCACTTGGTAAAATAATCAATGGCAACCAGGATGAAACGGTGACCATTTGAGGCAGTAGGTTTGATCTCTCCAATCATGTTAATGCCCCACATTGCAAACGGCCACGGGGAAGTCATGGCATTTAGAGGAATGGGAGGTACATGGACCTTGTCAGCATAGATTTGACACTTATGGCAAGTTCTTGAGTGATGATGACAATCAGTTTCCATTGTGGATCAATAGTAACTAGCCCTCAGGATTTTCTTGGTCATAGTATGTCCACTAGAGTGGGTCCCGGAGAGGCCATCAAGAATGTCTTCTATAATTGTCCCTGCCTCCTTCTTGTCCACACATCAGAGTACAGTAGAATCATGGTTGCGCTTATATAGGATTATGTTGCTTAGAAAGAATTTGGCTAAAAATCTTCGCAAAAATTTCTTGTCGTTGATGGAAGCTCCTTCAGGATATTCTTGTGCTTCAAGATATTTTTTCACCTCATGGTACCATGGTTTCTCTTTGTTAGTGTCAAGCTCATAGCAGTGTGCAGGTTCGTCGAATCTTTGGATTGTTATCATAGGAGCTTCGTTGTTCCATTTTACCTTGAACATGGAAGACATTGTGGCCAAAACGTCGGCTAACTTATTTTCCTCCCTAGGGAAATGCTCAAAGGTGATCTCCTCAAAGTATGGAATCAGAGTTAACACAAGCTCTTTATATGGAATTAGGTTAGGATGCTTGGTGTCCCATTCTCCCTTTACTTGGCTAATTACCATAGCAGAATCTCCAAATACACCCAAATGTTTGATCCTCAAGTCAATGGCAGCCTTCAGACCTAAGATGCATGCTTCATACTCAGCCATGTTATTCGTACAATCAAAGCATAATCTAGCAGTGAAAGGAGTGTGGCAACCTTTAGGAGAAATTATCACAGTACCAATTTCGTTACCTAGAGCGTTGGAAGCCCCATAAAAAACCATAGTCCATCGGGATCCTTGTTCAGGTTCGTCATACGGTCCGGGTTTTGCACTGTCGGTCACTAAAATGATATTCTCATCCGGGAAGTCAAAGTTCATAGATTGATAGTCATTAACAGCTTGGTGAGCCAAATGATCTTCTAATATACTTCCTTTGATGGCCTTTTGTGTTGTATACTGGATGTCATATTCAGTCAGAATCATTTTCCATCTAGCTATCCGTCCAGAGAGAGTGGGCTTTTTGAAGATGTATTTGATAGGGTCCATTTTAGAGATCAAAAGAGTGGTGTGAGTCAAAAAATATTGTCTTAGTCGGCGAGCAGCCCACGCTAGAGCGTAGCAAGTTTTCTCGAGTAATGAATATCTGGTTTCACAGTCGGTAAACTTTTTGCTCAGGTAGTAAATTACATGCTCTTTTCGGCTAGACTCGTCATGTTGGCCCAACACACACCCCATAGAATTCTCTAGCACAGTCAAGTACATGATCAAGGTTCTTCCTTCAACTGGAGGCATGAGGATAGGAGTCTCTTGCAAATATTCCTTGATTTTTTTGAATGCAGCTTGGCAATCGTCGTTCCATTTGACTACTCGATATTTCTTCAAGAGTTTGAATATTGGCTCGCAAGTGGCAGTTAAGTGAGAGATAAAGCGAGCAATGTAATTCAGACGACCTAAGAATCCTCTGACCTCCTTTTCAGAATGGGGGACTAGCATTTCTTGAATGGCTTTTACCTTTGCAGGATCGACTTCGATGCCTTTGCCACTGACGACAAATCCTAGAAGCTTTCCAGACCTTACTCCGAATGTGCGTTTATTAGGGTTCAACCACAATTTGTATTTCTTCAGTCTCTCAAAAATAGCTTGTGTAGGTGATCGAGATGCTCTTCTTCAGTTTGCGATCTTGCAATCATATCATCCATATAGACTTCTATTTCATGATGAATCATATCATGAAATAAAGCTACCATATCTCTTTGATATGTTGCCCCTGCATTCTTTAATCCGAATAGCATAACTTTGTAGCAAAAGGTGCCCCATTATGTAAAAAAGGTGGTCTTTTACATGTCTTCGGGAGCCATCTTGATTTGGTTGTAGCCAGAAAGTCCATCCATGAAGGAGAAGACTTTTTGTTGAGGGGTGTTGCCAACCAAGACGTCAATATGTGGTAGAGGGAAATCATCCTTGGGGCTTTCCCTATTCAGATCTCTATAATCCACACACATGCGAACCTTTCCATATTTCTTTGGCACGGGGACCACGTTTGCCACCCATTGAGGATAAGACGTGACAAGACAGCCAGAAAACCTGCATCAAAGTGCTTCATTACCTTGGCTTTTATCTTTTTGGACATGTCAGGCCACATGCGACGAACCCTTTGCTTAACAGGAGGACAATCTTCCTTCGTTGGCAAACGATGAACCACAATATTGGTATCCAACCCAGGTATATCTTCATATTACCAAGCAAACACTTCAACATAGTCATGTAAAATCTGAACCAATCTACTCTTAATATCATTTTTTAGGTTGGATCCAATCTTGACCTCTCTTTTATCTGTCTCTGTACCTAAGTTGATAGCTTTGACCAACTCTTTATGAGGTTGAATAGCTTTCTCTTATTGTATTAGGAGTCTGGGTAGTTCTCCTAGTATTTCACAATCTTCCTCGCCTTCGGCTTGGTTAACTGGATATCCGAAATCATAACTGACAATAGTAGAGTCATGGGCAATGAGATCCAGAGTGGATGAAAATCTGCAAGTGTGTGTGTGTGTGTGTGTGTGTGTGTGTGTGTGTGTGTGTGTGTGTGTGTGTGCGCATGTAAGGTACATGGCTATTTGAGAAAAAATGCAATAAAGGGAAAGAAAGACAATGAACGCGAAAATTTGAATGCCCAAAGGTCCAATGGTTTATCTTAAATGATCATATGATAGATGAACATGAACAAAACCCTTTAAAAAAATGGACCAAAGTGCCCCGGGCAAGGCACATGGCTTAAAAGTCATTAATTTGGAAATTAAGATTACAGACAGAAATTCTTGAATTGACAGAAAATGGTAAACAGTAATTACTCATCAATGAAGGAGATAGGTGTGAAATCCTTTTCATGCCAGTTGGTGAGCTTTCCTTTGACCGTAGGGTAGATCCATTCTTCGAAAGGGCATTCATCATCAGAATCTTATACAACATTCACTTCATGATTTCCGATGCGGAGAGGTATCTTTCCCATGCGAGCACGCCTAACTTCTTTTTGAGATTGAATGGTGAAACCCAATCTGAATTTTTCTATTTTAAACGGGATGACGGGAAGCTGGCCCCAGATAGTACAGTCTCCCTCTTCGACCACGGCACGGGAATCCTTGAGCGAAATCATTCTTGGTATAACTTCATCAGCTTTTGATATGTTGGAGGAGGCTTTTGTGACGGCAACCATAGGAGGAACAATTTCAAAGGCCTGGCATGGAGTCTCTATGAATTTGCCATCCATTTTCACATATTTTAAGGAATTAAGATGGCTCACCATAAATTCTTCTTCGCTGCTAACAGTAACGATCTTTCCTTTGATTGGATACTTTAGTTTTTTATGAAGGGTGGATGTTACTGCCCCTGCCCCATGGATCTAAGGGCATCCAAGAAGACAAGAATAGGTGGGACGTATGTCAATCATGTAAAAGGTAGATTTGAAAGTCTGTGAGCCAACTTTAATTGGGAGATCCACCTCTCCATGAACCAATCTCTTAGTCCCATCGAAAGCCCTCATGACAATATCGCTTGGCTTTAAAACCAGTCCTTCACAATCTAGCCGGTCCAAAGCACCCTTGGGTAGCACATTTAACAATGAGCCAGTATCAACTAAGATATGAGCTAGGGTGGTTCTCTTGCATTCAACAAAGATATGTAAGGCTTTGTTGTTGTTTCTTCCCATAGGAGTCAAATCAGCGTTAGAGAATCCTAATCCATTATCAGCCGTTAAAAGTGCCACACAATTCTCAAACTGGTCAGTGGTGGTTTCCTGGGGCACATGGGACTTTTTCAAGAACTTGATCAGAGCATGGGCATGAACGTCCGAACAGAGTAATAATGACAACATGGAAATTTTAGAGGGGGTTTTCCCCAGCTGCTCCACTATTTTGAAATCGCTCTTCTTTATTATTTTCATAATTTCCTCCATCTCGTGAGTGGAGGGATCCTCAGCATTAGCCTCTTTGGTAGGTGCCTCTATCCTAGCAGGCTCACCTTCTCTCTCTTTGTCTTTAGTGTTGGTACTGGACTTGTTATTGGTTATGTGGGCAGGAATCGTTGTAGTGATGGGTGGTGAAATATCAGGGGAAAAGATCCTCCATGTTCTCGTCACTTTACTAGAACCGGCAATGTTGATGACATCAGCTTCATTTTTGTCGATCCAAGAATATTGTTTTATCTCGTGATAATAAATCTCAGCACCATAGTTCCATGGAACTGCTTTGTCAGAGGAATAGGTGATGGGCCCAGCGGCAGTGATTATTAAAGGAGAAATGGTTGGTTCATTTGAAATCCTAATAGGACCCTTTGAGGGGATCTTAAAAGGCTTATTGTAAATTGTTATTACGGATAGGTCTTGAATTTTGTTGGTCAAACTCTTGATGGCAAGAATCTTTTCAAACAGAATCTCGCGACTATTTACTAGGCGTTGCACACCTTCCTTCAATCACTCGCACCTACTTACTTGTTGATCACAGTAGATACAATTTTAGAACAGCCGGGGAATACTCTGGGTTTTAGAAAGTTAACCTTCACAGTAGTTAACGGAGTTGTTAAATATTCAATGGAGGAAATGAAAGTGGTATCATCAATTGCATTAACACCTTTGGTATGGTTCGGCATCAGTGCGGTTATCACATTAGGAGTAGTAGGTGGATCAAATTTAATTGTCTTGTTGTCTATCAGATATTGAATCTTATTCTTCAGAGCGCAACACTGATCAGTTTCATGCCCAGGATTGTTTAAATGATACGCGCACTTGGCATTTGGATTGTATTTCGGTGATGAAGTGTTCGGATTGGATGGTGGATCACGCAGTGTCACTAGATTATCCTTCAACAGATGTTGCAAGGCTTGGGAAAGTGACATGCTAATCTTTATGAATTGTCTTTGTTGAATTTCGAGTTATTGATTGTTGAAGGATTGCCTTTGAGCAGATGGAGGGTTGGATATTATCACAGCATTAACAGAGGGTTGATGATTCTTCTTGGCATGGGCCCTTGCCCCATACACAACATTTACTTCCTTCTTTCCAGTGAAAGGCTTCTTTACAGCATTGGAAGTGGAAGTAAATGTCATTGGGATTTTTCCGCTCTTAATTCCGCTTTTTACCCTTTCACCAGTTAGTATCAACTCGGTGAAACCAGACGAGGAGCTGCCAATCAATAGGTTGAAAAATTGGCCAGCCAATGTACCCATTAACATGTCAATTAGTTTTCTGTCAGTAAGTGGTGGTTGGACCATACCAGCAAGATCCCTCCATTTTTGTGCGTACTCCTTGAACCACTCATTGGTACCCATTGTCATACCTTGAAGTTGGACTCAGGTTGGAGCCAAATTGGCATTGTATTGATACTGATGATAAAAAGTAGTGGCTAGATCTTCCCATGTGTGGATGCGGGAACCCTCCAATTGATAGAACCATTCTATTTGACTCCCAGCCAGACTCTCTTGGAAGAAATGGATCTAGAGCTTTTTGTTGGTGGTATGCGGTTGCAGCTTACGCACGTAAGACCTTGGGTGAAGTTTTAGGCAAGAGACCCCATCATACTTGTCGAAGACTGGTACTTTGAATTTACGGGGAACGACGACCCCAGGAACTAAACCCAAATCGCCAAAATCCAAACCAGGTTTGGCTTGAATCTCAACAACTTTTAGCCTATCCTCCAACTGCTTGTATCTATACTCAGCAGGTGGGTATTGCTTATCAAAGTAGTCTTCATCTTCAGAAGCTTGATTATTTTCACCCTTAGCATGGGTGTTACTTACCTCCTTGTCTTGATTTTCGTCCTCTTTAGACGACTCTTCAACTATTTGTACTTGACGAACCAGACCTTTGAATCTCTTACCCATGTTAATGAGGGCCTTCTTTTTGGTCTTCTTTTTGGTTGTTAGCATCGCCATTATATCTTGCGGTCCCTTGGCCAGAGTTAACAAGGTTTCTTAGAATTAGGAATTTTGCGCTTGCAAGTCCTTCACTCTTTGTTCGATATCCATCTTACTGAAATAAACAGTAGAGAGATAAGGAAACTTGTTGTGGAAAACCTATTTATGTCATGATGCATGAAAATGCGTATGCAAATGATTTCAAGGACTTGGAAGATTTAAGTTTGTTTAGACCAAAGGAATAAACATCATTTGTATTAATAAGTTCAGTTTGATTACAATATGCCTCTCGGGCTTATATTGAAACAAAAGAAACAAAATGAGTTGAAATAAAATAATAATGGCTCAAACTTCCTATGAATGCTTCCTCTTTAGAGAGATATAGGCATTCAGGCTCCTCGCCTCATGAAGTTGTCTCGTGAGTTCTAATGTCTTCTTCTTGCTTGCATAAAACTGGGCTTCAAAGGTGTCTCGCTCCTCCTTTAGATGAATTCAAGCTCTTTGCAAATCTTCAAGAGAAGTTGGCATATTAGGATAAAGGACAGTATATGGAACATCTCCTTCAGCGACAGGCTCTATGATGATAGGTAAGATGGTGGGGTATAGCATCATGAGGTTTTGGGCGCAAGATCGCACCCACTTGAGATAAGACTCCAAAGGAATGGAGTTCTTATGTCCCAACGTGCTGCTATCAACCTTGTTAATCATGCCCCAAGCTCGTATGAATCTCTGACGATAGCCTTGGACATCATTCTCATAGTCAAATGTGATTCCTTATACAAGTGCGTCATGAGGGCCATCCTTCCTAGCATACCCAAACTGTCTCAGAGCCAAACAAGGATTGTAAGTGATACCTCCCTTAATGCCAAGTAGAGGGACATTAGGGAATTCCCCACAACAGTCAATAATAGTAATGATTTCCATAGATCGCGCGCACCAATAGATATCTGAATATGTGAGCGACATAAACCTACTAGACCATCTTAAACCTTGCTCATTTTTTACAGCAGATCAGGGTAGGTGA
This sequence comes from Vicia faba, assembly GCA_948472305.1. NCBI lineage: Eukaryota > Viridiplantae > Streptophyta > Magnoliopsida > Fabales > Fabaceae > Vicia > Vicia faba. The sequence continues at coordinate 896,994,669 of OX451739.1, forward strand.
GAAATAAACCACCTAACCAAAAGAGGAGTGCAACACATCAGGAGTCCTCTTCTCTTCATGGTGCGAGAGTGAAAAGAATGCAACATATCCCCAAGTAAAGTGGGCACCGGATTGTGAGATAGAAATTTTTTTATAGTTTTCACGTCTATAAGCTAGTCCAAATTGGGAAACAGAACCATCCCATTGATGAGAAGAGCTAACACTTCTTCAAAGGCTTGTAAATCCAAAGCATCCCAAAATAATTGAGCCCTTTCCAACAAAAACTTGGCCAAAAATCCTTTGACGCCACTTCTCGTTTCCCAATTGGACACAACGGCAGATCGTTGCAAACGTAAAGCTCGAGCAATAACCTCAGGTCTTGGGTATCTTTCAATATATTTGAAGGGTAGTTGATCAAGGATAGGGATCCCCAAGAGTTGAGAAAATTCTTCCATAGTGGGCACAAGCTGGTAATCAGAAAAGGTAAAGCAATGGTGCAAAGGGTCGAAGAATTGCAAGAAAACCTTCATCATGTCTTCATCATAGCTTGAAGTAACCAGATTGAGAAGTCGACCATGTCTCTCGGTGAACAAATAATTCTCAGGAACCCTTGACACTAATTCTTTGATTTGAGGAGGTACTCTCACGAGATTGATTGGAATAGTATTTCTTCGAGTGGGAGTCATGTCCTACAAAACAGAACAAAAGTAAATCTCTAGGTCCTTGAAATGGTTAGTGCCAAATGCCATTGTATGATGTCATGATGTTTATGCACAAGCAAAGAAAACAAGTCCTTAGGTTTAGGCTTGCATGGAGTTCACAGGCAAGTAACCTCTTGAAGTTTAGTTGGCTTAACCTGTCCTAGAAAGTAACCGGGTTCTAGGGAATCTCAATATCATTGATCTTTCTTCATTGGGCATTATTTCAGCGCAAGCCTCTTTATTAGTGACCAAAATATCCCAAGAGTCGGATCTCAATGAGTGTAGTATCAAGTATCAACCAACTTCGTACTGCACCAAAGTCGGCTATCTCACTACTCCCTAATGGACAAGTTGTTCAATTAAAGGTTCTAAGTGTCAGTTAGTGTTTCATGACACTATACAGCAGCCCCGTATTCTCCTTGACTACTCAAGGGATACCGGTACCAACAAATTTGTCACACTAACATAGCCATCGCTTCAACCATGTCGGTATACCCCACACAGTTTCAACAATCTATTGCTACTTCCCTAAAAGGTGTTCCCCGATCCAGTTAGAGGATCAATACAAACCCAACGAGGACCCATAAATGCAAAGCAAACAAATCAAACAATGAAATCAAGTAAATGTGATATAACTCTAAGGTAACCCCACTTTTAAGATTCGTCCCCAGCAGAGTCGCCAGTTCTGCAATACGCTGGGGACTGACTTGGTTTGTTTTGCGTTTGATTGCAATTGTTACAGATAGCAAGAGTTGCCACCTACTTTTCTTTTATCCAATAAGGAAAGGGTGAAAAGAACAGAAAAGACCTTTGAGATGCTTTCTTGAGTTCGGGGGGTAGATTATGAAAAGGGAAGGTGTTATCACCCTTTTCATCCATAGTTATCTATGAGCTATTAGTTGCTTGCTAGATCACTTTGAAAATGCTTTGTTTGAAAATGTGTTTGTGGTGGATTTTGAGAATATTTTTGAAAAGAGCCTTCACTTAGGCAAACTTTGTAATGATTCTCGTCTCTATAAGAATGTATACAAAGTGTTTGGACTTCTGAAAATATTTCATGCTTTGGACGTGTTTGGGTGTGTTTGAAAAAATGTTTTGTTTTTCAAAATGGATTGTGAGCAAGCAACTAAGAACATTCTACCTACTCAAAAGTATTTTGTTCATTTCTCTTTTCCTTTGATATTTCTATCTTACCATTGATTGGTAAGCAGACTTATCTTTGGATGTAGAGGGACGGGCGTTGGTCAATTGTATAGTCATAAAAGGCAACATGTGAGACATTTTAGCAATTTTCGTTTAGGGAATAGATTGTTTACCGAAGGAAACATTGAGGGACATCGAGGGACTACGATCTTTTTATCGAGGGTCTTTGCTAAAACGCCCATATTCGAGGGGCATGACTATTTTCCGAGGCAATAAGTGAGAATACCCTAGAGGTGCGTGTGTGAATAGTGTGTTTGATTGCATGCATTTTTGTCTTGAACTTAAAGTTGTCTACTTGTTAATTTTATCTTGCCATACATCCTAATTACTAACATTTGTATAAAGCAATAAAAATGCAGAAAATAAATGTCCTACACTATTACAACCATATTGAATAGCGAGAAAAAAGCAAAACAAAATAAAGGAAAGGAAAACAAGTCCTTCGATCCAGGAAGTAAGCGCCCTTCGATTTAACTCTTCTTGGGTTCTTTCGATTGGACCTGCACAGTAGCTTGAATATGAATCCTTCAATCACACCCTTTTCTCTTCTTCCTTTGATTGGACCTGTAAAACAGTAAGAATATGTGTCCTTCGACCACACCCCTTTCGTTTGAGGTTAGATAGCAGCATTGGGTGAAGCCTAAATCTTCGATTCACACATCCTTCTTCCTGTTTTATTTAGTTTGGGCTTAAGTAGAAACATGGGTTGAGGCCATACTAATATTGTTTCATGGCCAGATTAGTTCTTAAAATATATTTGGTAAACAAAGAAAACAAAACAAAATATTGGCAAAGAAAACAAACGGAGAAGGTGAAAATGAAAACAAACCAAAGGGTAATGATAATGCTTGAAACAAAAAGAAATGGTTATTCACATATTATGCTTGAAACAAAAAAAAATGGTTATTCACATGTTATGCTTGAAACAAAAGGTTTAAGGATAAGAGGACTTACCTTGCTTGAAGCTGAAATGTGGGTCTTGGACTTGAGTGATTCCCTGGGTGTTCTTGGATTTGAAGGGGAAGAAACAAGTGTGATGTTTCTTTAGATTCTAGGTTTGAGATTTGAGAGTTTGAGAGTTAAGTGTTTGAGAGTTTAGAGAGTTTTTGAGAGTTTGAGAGTTTTTTTTTTTTTGAAGATTCCCTCTACACAGCCAAAATCTCCTCTTGATCTTTGCAAAGGATCTCTCTATTTATAGAGAAAGGTTTTGGGAAGTTTGGGATTAAAATAATAATATAAGGCTTAGCTGGAAGGAAAATTATCCACTTGTGTCATGATCCCAAGATGAGATATCAAGATTAATGGTTTAGATGGATTGCTTTCTGCAGAAGGAAAACAGACGCAAGGCTCAAGAAAGACTTTTTTCTAAAAGTAGTGTTATACTATTAAGGGCAAGTTGTCTTGGACAAAAAATGGGTAAAAGCCTAATTTAATTGTATAAACAATTAAATAGAGTGAGTCATAGGTATGAGGCCAGAAAAGCCGAAACACATAGCCTAGCCTAAGGGTCTAATTTTCAACTTGATCCTTTGAATCGAATCCTCCAGCCTTCCACAACTTTCGACCAGACTAAAACAACATTTATTCCCACGAGTTATGTGTCCTTCGAATGGACCAACCATGTATTCTTTGAATGGGCCCTCTTTAGCTAAATATACCACTTTGAGTCCTTCTGCTTTGACCACTTAGGTCCAAACCTTCGACCAAACTCAAAAGCAGGAAAAACTAAATGTTCAACCATGGCGAGTCCTTTGAATGGGCCACCAAATTGTGTGTCATAGTGCATAAGCTATGTGTGTTGAAGGGTTTGTAGATGGATTCGAAGGTGATATGAAGGTGACAATTCCTTGTGCATGGTAGCATGAGAAAACCCCCTGCCTTGTGAATAGAAGAAAACAATGAAGGAGGACATTGCCTTCTGAATCAAAGCAAACCATCAGGAGGCCATTGCCTTATGCCTGTTTAGCATGAGGGAAACCCCTGCTTTATGAATCAAAGCAAACACGTAAGGAGCCAATGGTGCAATCGAAACTTGCATGCAAGAGGTCCCTGCTTTGTGTCAAAGGAAAACCTTCAGAAGGCCATTGCCCTTTGAATCGAATGAAGCTTTTAGAAGGTCATTTCCTTCTAAATCAAAAGAAACCAGTAGGAAGTCACTCACCTTATGAATTGAAGGAGACCAACAGGAGGCATTTCTCTTCTGAATCGAAGGAAGCTAGTATGAAGGTCATCTCCTTCTAAATTGAAGGAAGCTTTTCAGAAGGTCATTTCCTTCTGAACTGAAGGAAGCTTTTCAGACGGTCATTGCCTTTTGAATCAAAGGAAGCTTTTTAGAAGGTCACAATGCCCAGTCGAAGCTAGCCTGCAGGAGGTAACTGCTTTGTGAGATAAACATTCAGGAGGCCATTGCTCTCTGAATCGAAGCTTTTATGCAGGGGCCATTTCAGTGAAATAAAGCAAACCTACAGGAGGCCACATGCTTCGTGAATCAATGCAAGCATGTAGAAATCCATAATCCCAAATGAATCTTATGGACCAAATCTTGTTCGAAGAGGCCAAATGCCCAAACGAAGGATGTAAATCAAGCTAGCTCGAAGAAAGCAACAATGTACAATCGAAGGATGCAAACCAAGCTTGCATCGACGGGGGCCAAATGCTCCATCGAATCTTGTGAACCAAAGCTTTTTCGAAGGATCCAAATGCTCCATCGAAGCTTATGGATCGAAGCATACTTGTTTTTCTTTAATTTTATGATTGAGAGCCCAATTGTACTTGTGCAAACTTGAAGTTTTGAAAATCCTTGTGAGAAAATGCCTTGAGAAATGAGAAGGAAAATTTTGGGGTACAACACTCATGTTATGTTTCAATGGATCGTAGGTCGCCCATAGGTCTTACCCTAATGTTATCTTTTCTTGGGTCGTAGATCGTCCGTAGGTTTTACCCTCATGTTATCTTTTCTTGGGTCGTAGGTCTTACCCTCGTGTTATCTTTTCTTGGGTCGTAGGTCGTCCGTAGGTCTTACCCTCATGTTGTATTTTCTTGGGTCGTAGGTCGTCCATAGATCTTACCCTCGCGTTATTTTCTCTTGGATCATAGATCATACACCTATTTTTACCCGTTATCTTTACCTTTCTTTTTGAGCCGTGGATCCCACACGATTTTTTCAGTCACCACGACATCATCAACCATATATTTTCAATCACTATGACACCCACTTCCACAAGAACTTTGTATTGGCACCGTTACCTCGTTACAAGCTATCACTACTCAACCACATTTATCCATCATGACCGGTTCACCAGAAAATGAATCTTCTATCTCTAGCAGACATCACAAATAATAACACTTACACCATCTCTCCAGGACAAATTTCAGGTATTGGTATTTAATCTTCTTCTACCTTAAATGATCGAAAGGCTGATGCCAATCTCACCTTCAGGTTTAAGACGATTAAATAGGGGCAGTTGTTATGCCCCAAATTTGTCCTACCTTTTCACTTTTATCTGGCTTAGGCTTTGCATTCCATTTGCATCATTCTCATTAGGTCATTCACACATCATTCCTTCATTTAAATAAGGCAGTGGTTTAAAGCATCAATGGTTGTTCTAACTAGGGTTCAATTTTGGTTTGAGGCTTCTACATTCTACAGTTGATTTCCTTGGCTCCTCCTCGGGTAGTGGACAATGGAATCAGGTTTTGAAGTATGGTTATCATGAGTTTCTTATTCATCCGTATACAAGGCCTTTTCTCATTCAAATTCATCAATATCTTGGATTAGGGTTTATTTCTCTATGTGCGACTAAAAATCAGGGTTTGCTCCTCAATTACCATATTCTAAGTTGTTTAGTCGGAAATTAGGTTTTCCTTATGCTTTGAGGCTTTTTACTTCATTCAAGATGAATTCAATTGGTTTCTTTATAAAATATGGTTGGACTAGGGTTTTTGAATTTCTTTCCCATCTTAAACCATCTTCTTATCACTGGGCTTTTAAGAAAATTCTCAGGATTTTATCAAGGGTCTAATTGAAAAGCTAGGGTTTTGTTTCTTTCCATCACCTCAAGAGTTTCATGTCGAAGAACGTCTTGGCGGTCATTTTATTTCTAAACTTCAAGGTGTACTTTAATCTTCAAGCATTCAAGGCACTGATATTTTATTGCTCGTTAAAGTCAAGGCATTCTTACTCCCTCAAGTAATTTTTGTTTCTAATGCAAGAGCATTTGGACTTAAATTTGAAGATAGTTTTGAATTTGGATTCATCCGAGTAATTGATTTGAGATTCATCCATGTTTTATTCATTCATCATCATCCAATTTATTCAAAGTCCGTCTTGATTCAAGGTTCTTTTCAAAAGGGGCTTGTATCAAGCATTTCATCACCAAAGGATTTCAGTCGAGATTCAAGATTCAAATATCATTTAAGAGTCAATTATTATTCAAGTGCATCATAAATCCAAATTTATTCCAAAGCTCATTCAGGATTCAAGCCACTTAAGTATCCATTCAAACTCTAGGTACAATTACATCTACAAGATTCAAGTTCCATACATCATCTCAAAATACAAAAGCCAAAGGGGGTGATAGTAAATACATTAAAATCAAGAGTTTTGAAGGAAAGAGGAAGTTTGTACAAAGTATGATACAAGTAACTTCATTCAAGTTTCAATTCAAGAAGAAAAAATCTCTAAATATCAAAAACACCCAAAGTTTCTTTTCATTCAAGATTCAAGATACCAAGTGGAATTACAATTCAAGGCTTATAAACCAAGTTTCAAGATTACATCACAAGTGTATAGACATTCTAATCCTAATCTAACTTAACCTATGCCTAAAAATTTCAAGTTCTTCATCTTTTTCATGTCCATAAACAGTAAAAAATCATACATAAAACCAGCCCTATTGTAGCCTTATCTTGCTTTCTGAAACAGCCCAAAAAACCTGCATAAAGTCTAATACTAAACAAAAAATTCTATGCTCCAATACCAAAAGAAATATTGTTGTCCAAACCTGCAAAACCTTGCCAAAACAGCCATGTGCATACCTGCATCCATAATAAAATAAAACAATCCAAAATTTGCACAAATAGCCCTGCGAAAACAGCTTGCTATTGCTACATAAACCTGCAAAATCCTTCTACAAAAATAGTCCAGAAGACCTGCTCTCAAAGAAGTCATATGCTTCCCACAACAATCCAAACCCAACCCTGCATAAGCCTGTCCAAAACCTGAGATAATAAGCCATAAAAAATAATCCAAATGCTTCCCTGCATAACCTGTACATATCAGTCCAAAAACCTATAAAACCATACTTGTTTCCCTGCATCAAAGAATCTCAAAAAATCATATCACACAAACCTGTATCGTAAAAGCTTTAAAATTAGGCTATCAAAAATGTTCAAATATCTCAGACAGGGACACAAACGATCCAAAACTCTAACCTATGCTCACACTACTACAACCTTCAACCCATTTTCGTTGTAAATCCCATAAATCTTCCATAATCCATTTCCACTGAATTTGTTCCTCCATTCAACATCCCTTCAACTACCTTGCCACAAACTCCCTATATTCATATCATTCCACTGGTATCCACACAACTATGTTAACACCTCATTTCCTGCAAATAATCTTCAGCTTCGTAAACCAACACAAACTCCATAAATCACCAGCATCCCATAATCCCTTCGTTCTCCAGAACCTCAACCTTGCAAACCTTACTGCACTCAATTGAACCTTCAATCGATCTCACCAGACCCTTCGTACAACATACAAATTGACTTACAATCCCCAGAAAAGAGTAAACACGAGTGGAAGCAAAGAGATTCAAAGACTTTACCTCAATAATCCCCTGAGAAATTATCCTCTCTGTTGGTAATCTTTTTTGCTTCACTTTGTCATCTTTTTATTGTTTGAGTATTTATGTTTAGGTTGTTGACGAAGCGATTTTGTGAGGTTGAATAGCATAATCTAAGACTGAGACAAAGAACCTAAGAGATGGATGAGTTCGCGTGAGAGAAATGAAAATAGCGAGGTTGAGGGAAGAGAATAGCATATCTTTTCTGTTTTAATTGAGGTTATGGAAAATAAAAAACAATTAATTACAACTTTCCCTTCCCAATGCAGAGCCAATCTGTGGCGCCCTTCACTCTTCAATTAGGGTTTTCAAACCCTTTCTATTTCCCTAAATAATAGATCCGGTTTTAAGCTTATATTTTGGCCCAACCCTTTTCATAACTTTATTTTATATATCAATTGAAGCACAAAATAAATGAATGAAACAGCGTGGCGCGATGGTTAGTGTGTGCGTTTGAATTCGTGAGGTCCCGGGTTCGAGCCTCCTTTGGGACATTTTTTACCATTATTCTGTTTTTTTTTCCTTTTAACTCAAACTATTTTATTTTATTTTTAATTAAAACTGTAAATATAACAGAAAAGTGAGCATGGCTTAGTGGCAAGGCAAGAAGGCTCTAACTTAGAGGGAATTAGTTCAACTCCTCATTTTACTTCTTTTTCTTTAATTTTCTAAGTTTCAACTTTTTTTGTTGTTTCATTTTAAATTCATACAAAAAATCATAAAAATAGAATTAAGGTTTAATTTTATTTTAATTTTCCTTATATGATAAAAATACCAAAAATATTATAATTAGGTTTTAATATTTTATTTTCACAAAAATCATAAAAACATTATATTATTACTTTCTTTTATTTATTTGATAAAAAATCATAAAAAATATTAAGAACTTAATTTCTTTGTTTGATTACTTGGTTGCATGTTACCTTAAGTGATTCCATGAATCGATTAAATTCATGTTGATCGTTTTGTGTTGAATTGGACATTAGGGTCTAAATTATGTACGATAACTTTAGGATAGAATTTCCCTTTTACACTCAATGTTAGGTGCATATTTGTACATGACAACAATTAGGATCTTTTTAGTCTCCCCTTTGACCCTTTCTTCTTTTTTAAATTAAAACTAAAACTTCCTTTCTCAATCAAAAAATCCAAAAACACTAATTCATCATTCAAACTCGTTTCACACTTAATAAAAACACTCAACCAATCAAACATCAAAAAGGGCATGTTATCTCCATTCAACCGTGATACAGGTTGTGCCTATTTCTAGAATGTGTGCGTTAACGTCTCCCACTAAAAAGCACCAACATACCAACATTTTCAAGAATAACTACGGTGTTCTGATTCCTTCACGGGACACGTCGGTAAAGGGTTGTGAGACCCTCACGAACGCACTAATAAAAACCACTTCATTCCCCCCTTATCAAATATAGTTATAAATAGACACACCCTTAGATGCAAATAATCAAAATGGATCCCGTTGAGTATAAAGGATGTGAGGGGTGCTAATACCTTCCCCTTGCATAATCGACTTCCTTACCCTCTCTTTTGGTTGCAAGACCATCTTATCCATCCTCTTGTGGTTTTCTCGATATTTCCCTTTCCTTCGGGATAAATAAAGTTTGGTGGCGGCTCTGTGTTTTTTGTCGGCAGCTTCAAACCCATTCATAATCATGTCTGTCAAGAGCATCCTTCGGTAGCACATTTAGTGAGGAACTGGTACCAATCAGTACATGGGCCAAGGTAGTGCCTCTGCATTCAATGGAGACATACAGGGCCTTGTTATGATTTCTTCCTTCCAGAGTCAGGTCAGCATCAGAAAAACCTAATCCATTGTCAGTCGTTAAGCTAGCAACATAACTTCCAAATTGATCGGCATAGATCTCTTGCGGTACGTGAGCAGTCTTCAAAAATTTCACTAAAGCCTGTGCATGGACTTCAAAACACAATAACAGGGATAACATAGAGATCTTGAATGGGGTTTGCCCCAGTTGTTCAACAATTTTATAATCACTCTTACGGATAATCTTCAATACCTCTTCCAAATCTTTTCTAGAGGTGTCTTCAAATGTAGCTTCCTTAGGTGCCCCCGTCTGTACAGGCTCTTTCATTTTCTCTTTATCCGAAGAATACATGATAGGTCCAAGTGTGGTGATGATCAGAGGAGCAACTATCGGATTGGTAATAATCCTAACAAGACCTTTAGAGGTGATCCTGACAGGAGGGCCAAAAATTACAGATAAGTCTTGACACAAATTCTCAGCATAAGGAACCTTCTCGGTCAGAATTATAAGATTGTCCATTAGGCGTTGAATTCCTTCCTTCAGTAATTTGAATTCATTTGGTTGGACTACCCAGTAGTAAAAAATTTCAATAGAGCCCGAAAATAAACCGGCCCGCGGCAGATTCTTCTTGATAATTGATAGAGGAGTCACTAATTCACTTACTATAGCAACATAAAGAACATTGTCAATAGCATTTATGACTTTTTCATGCTTTGTCATAGGCACAGTAATCACATTTGGGGTCTCCGAAGGATCAAACTCAATTTTCTTATTGTCAATCATGTCTTGAATTTTTTTTCAGGCTCCAGCAGTTATTTGTGTCGTGCCCAGGACTGTCGGAATGATTTTCACACTTTGCATTCGCATTGTAATTAGGAGAGGAGGTGTTAGGGTTCTGAGGACGGTCCCTCAGCGTAATCAGCTCCACTTTTAATAAACGTTGTAATGTGTGAGACAATGGCATATTAATCTTGGTAAACTGCCTTCTCAGAGCGTCTGACCTACGCCTGTTGCCCTGTTGTTATTGTTGAATAGGAGCTAGATTAGAAATCAATACCACTCCCACAGACTAATTGCAGTCATTTTTACCACGGCCCTTCTGGCCATAAACAATATTGGTCTCCTTCTTACCATTGAATGTCTTCTTCACAGTACTCAAAGACGCAGCCACTTGAATTTTTCTGCTCTTAAGACCACTTCCGACTCATTCTCCAGTTAGAATCAGTTCAGTAAAATCATATGAAGAACTCACAATCAAATGATTAAAGAATGGACCTGTTAGAGTACCCATGAACATATCAACTAGCTCCCGGTCAAACAAGGAAGGTTGCACCCTTCTAGCTAAGTCTCTCCACTTATGGGCATATTCTTTGAACCCTTCATTCGAGCCCATGGTCATGTTTTGTAGTTGCACACGAGTTGGTGCAAGGTCGGCATTATATTGATACTGCTTGTAAAAAGCAGCAGCCAAGTCTTCCTTAGTACAGATGTTAGTTCCCTCTAGATGATAGAACCACTCGAGTTGTGTACCAGACAAACTTTCTTGAAAGAAGTGAACTTGTAACTTTTTGTCAGCAGTATGGGGTTGGATCTTCCGAACATAAGATCACAGATGAAGTTTTGGACAAGACACACCATCATATTTAGTGAAAATAGGGACTTTGAACTTGTGAGGGATAACTACCCCCAGAATAAGACCCATCTCTCTGAAATCCAATCCAGAGACTTTCTGGATTTCCATAGCCTTAAGATGGTCTTCTAACTGTTTGTATCTGTCATCAGCAGGAGGATATTGTTCATTAGAATAGTCTTCCTCCTCAAGCATCTTACCAGAACCAATGTTGCTTCCACCTTCAGCCCTGACACTTCTACCATCCTCCTCTTGGTTGTCATCTTCATCAGAGGTGATATCAGTAGTTTGAACTGGTTTATCAGGGCCTTTGAATCTTCTTCCCATGTTGAGGATAGCAATTGGCTTCCGAGTCTTCTTCTTTTTGGCAATGAGCGCCATCATATCTTTTTGTCCTTGAGCAAGATTCAGGAGGGACTCCTGGAACTGGGCATTCTGAGCTTGGAGTTCCTTAACAGTTTGTTCAAGAGCCATCTTTTACTAAAATAAATAACAAGAAGATGAGAAAACCTGTATGGGAAATCCATTTATGTAATGATGCATGATATGCATATGCAATGTTTTCAAGGATCGCTGCGGGATTTAAATTTGTTTAAATCAAAAGGAAACAAGAGAAATTTTAGTAATAAACTCAAATTATAATTTCTTTTAATAAAAAGAGTTACAAAATAGCAAAAATATAAATTCAATTCTCCCATGGACGCTTCCTCTTTGTGTTGACATATGAGTTAAGGCATTGTTCTTCATGGAGTTGTTTTGTCAGCTTCAGAACTTTCTTCTCACTAGCATAGAACTGAGCTTCGAAGGTATCTCTTTCTCTGTCTAGCTGAATCCATGATTTTTGTAGTTATTCGAAGTCGGTAGGCATATCGGGATGAAGAACGGTATGAGAAACATCTCCTTCAACAACATGCTCTACGATCACTGGTAAGATAGTAGGATATGGAATTTTAAGATTCTGGGCACGAGACCGCACCCATCTAAGGTAAGGCTCTAGAGGAATGGAATTCTTGTGTCCCAAAGTATTGTTATCAATTTTGTTGATTATGCCCCAAGCACGTATAAACCTTTGATGGTAGTTTTGAGGATCATTCCCATAGTCGAATATAATACCCTGGATGAGCATATCACGGGGACCATCCCTTCGAGCATAACTAAACTGACGCAGAGCTAGAGAAGGGTTGTAGGTGATGCCCCTCTTATACCAAGGAGTGGTACATTAATGAATTCCCCATAGTGATTAATAATAGTGGCATTTTCTTGAGATCGAGAACACTAATGAATGTATGCATGAGTGAGTAACATCAACCTTTGAGACCACCTCAAACCTTGTTCGTTCTTAATCATTGATCAGGGCAGGTGCGAAATAAACCACCTAGACAATAAAGGTATGCAACACATTAGAATTCACTGCTTCTTCATAGTACGAGTATGGAGGTAATACAGGACATCTCCAAGCAAAGTAGGTAGCGAATTATGAGTGAGAAATATTTTGATGGCATTCACATTTATGAATTGGTCCAGATTAGGGAATACTACCAACCCATAGATCAGCAAAGCCAACATATCCTTAAAAGCATGAAGGTTCATGGCATCTAGAAATCCCTGAGCCTTCTCTATCAGAAATTTAGGAGAGAAACCCTTGACTATATTCCTTGTTTCCCAATTAGATAAAATGTCTGGTCATTTCAGATGTAAGGCTACTGCAACGTCTTCAAGTTTCGAACCTTACTCTAGACTTGTGAAAGGTATCTCATCAAGAATAGGCACTTCTAGTAATTTTGAGAATTCTTCCATTGTGGGAACCAACTGATAATCCTGGAATGTAAAGAAATGATGCTTCAGATCAAATAACTGGAAAAGAATGCTCATCATGTCTTCTTGAAAACTAGTAGTAACCAAACTGAGTAGGTGACTGTGTCTCTTGATGAATTGAGAATTGTCATGAACCTTTGAGACTAATTCCTTAATCTGAGAAGGAATCCTTACGAAGTTGATCCGGATGGTATTCCTACAACTGGAAGCCATGACCCTGCAACACAGAACAAAGATAAATCCCCTAGATCCTTGAAATGGTTAGTCATGATGCTATGATGTTATGATGTCATGATATCATGTTCAAATAGATAATCAAACACAAGCAAAGAACACAAGGGCCTTAGGTTTAAGGCTTGCATGGGGTTTGTAGGTAAGTTCAGTTGGCTCAACCTGTCCTAGAGAAGTAACCGAGTTCTAGGGATCTCAATATCATTGTTTTCCCACAAGCTTCGTCTAGCACGAAAACCGACTTGCCACCAAACAAAACTCGAGATTCAAATATTAATGAGTGTAGTATCGAGTATCTACCAATTTCGGATTGGACCAAAGCCGGATATCTCACTACCTTCTAATGGCTAAGTTGGGTCAATTAAGGTTCTAAGGTCAGTTACTGCTTATGATACCACGTGGCATCCTGGTATGCTCCCTGACTAACTCGAGGGATACCAGTACAAACCAATGTATCGCACTAACGTATCCATCATCTCAACCATATCGGTATACGCCGTATAGTTTCCATGATCTATTGCTACTTACCTAAAATGTTCCCCAGATCCGGGTATAGGATCTTTGCAAGAAATAACCCAAACAACCCTTTAAAAATAAAACAGAAAAATCAAACAAGGAAAGCATTTAAAAATGATCTAACTCTAAGGTAACCCCACTTTTAGCATCTCCCCAGCAGAGTTTCCAGTTCTGTAACACAGTGGGAGAATTGACTTGTTTTATATTTTATCGCAAATGTTGCGGATAGCAAGAGTCGCCACTGATTTTTCTTTTATCCAATAAGGAAAGGGTGAAAAGAACAGGAAAGGTCTGGGGGGGGGGGGGGTAGGTTATGAAAAGGGAATGTGATTTGATACTTGAAATCAACTGAGAGTGGCTAGAGATAAGGGTTTTCTTTTGTCCTAATCTTTGGAATTTTGAGAATTTCTTTTAGGAGTGTTTGAGGCAGCTTGCACGTGTGTTTTGGTTATCTCTTTGTTGTCTGGATATATAGAGAAAAATACGGCAAAGATATGGTGGGTTTGGACTCTTTTAATTTAATTTTATTTATTTTATATTATTAATGAATTAAATCAAAAATAATTAAAATAAAACAAGGTCAAGTGGTGTAATAACAAGTTTTGAGGTGTGGGAAGAGTATAATACACGTTTGGACTCTTAAACCATGGCCCAATAGTCCAAAATATCAAGCTTGCTCATTTTGAACTTCATGCATTTGCTTAAAATTTCCCAACTTGCAATGGTCATAACTCACTCAATTTTTATCTTTCGAAGATTATATTGGACCTTTTGGAAAGCTCAAGATGTTCTCTACAACCTTTATGTTGATCATTTTTGCTTTTGAAGACTTTATCTTGATGTAAGTTGCCTTGACAAAAAGTGTCTTTTTGTTGACTTTTGAAATGACCTATAATGTATTGGCTCATATCTCTCAAATAAAGCACTTTTTGGACTTGGGAATAAAGATTCCAAGTTGTAGAGAATTGAATTTTTTTAAAATGGGATTTGTTTTCGGAAAAGTTGATGAAGCATGTGAAAGTTATGCTTGGTCAAAGTTTAGTTGACTTCTCCTAAGGAAACCCTAATTTGGCAACTTTTGACTTTTGATGATTTGAGGGCTTTCCTTGAGGAATCATGATTAACCCTTGATAAAATGTTGAATGTGACTTCATTTTGATGTTGACCAAAATTCTTGAAGTTTGACTATATGTTGACCACAGTTGACTTTTTACCCAATACAGTTGGTTTTCAGCCATCTGAGCCATTGACTTATTAACCTTGTGATGCAAAGCATGAAATTTGACATGAGCATTGTTGAATACATATGAGGACCCATGAAAAACAATTGATACCTTTGAAACCCAATCTTCTTTGTGAAACACAAAACCCTAGTTGTGGACCCATTGATTAGGAGGAGAATTTGTCTGATCAATTCTTGAGTCACCTTGAGAATTTGAGAAGCTTATGAGAATATCTTGCATGAGAAATGGGAGGGAAAATTTTGGGGTACAACAACTATTTTTCCATATTTTAATCAATATTATAGCTCAATTAGGTACCAATTTTAACAAAACCTAATCTTATGTAATAAATCGGTACCAACAAAAATTAATGATAAATTACACTAAAAATGATAACCTAAGCATGCAATATCATATGAAAATTAAAATTCAAGAGTGTGTGTGTGTGTGTGTGTGTGTGTGTGTGTGTGTGTGTGTGTGTGTGTGTGTGTGAGAGAGAGAGAGAGAGAGAGAGAGAGAGAGAGAGAGAAAGAGAGAGAGTACAGTGGTATATATAGTGTTTCACCTATATTGTCCTCGTAGAAGCATACTTCACTCTTCAATGGTTTACCTTTGGAATTTAATTTCTTCTACTATGATTTGACTAATATTATAAGAGTTCATACAATCACCAATCTTTAATAATGCTTAGAAAAATAAATATCCTATCTGGATATTGACTTGTATACAACTTAATGTCAAACTCTTTAGCGATACCTTTACTTGATTCTAGATTCTTGAATCTTCCACCTTCACCAATCTACTCACAATCTTCGTGTGTGGTAATCACCCCTGATCCCACTGATTTATTAGGCGATGAGTCATCTGAAGATTGAAAATAAGTCCACCTTGTTTGTATCTTTCTACAAAGTCACTACCAAGGTCTACTGGAGAGAAGAACCTCCTTTTTTTTCATTGGAATTTGTCAGTACCAATGACGACAACCACAGTCTTGCGAGATTCCTAGAAATTTAAACAAACTCTTCAAGAAAGTTTAGTTTCAAGACATGTATCCCTCAACAATTACATATTTCCATAATTAAACTATGAATCTAAACTATAGGTTAAAGAAGAAATAAATTCTATTTGCAAGAGATTTTGATTTATCAAAACTGAAGGTTGTTGATTCTCACAAAATCACTCTGAAAAATGTTACCAATTATATCAGTTGTTGTTGAAATGAAAATGACAAAATAAATTAATATGTGCTTGAGATTAAGCACAAAAATGGATGGAAAAAGTTAGTTAGATTTGAGTCAAGAACATTTCATGATTTGATTCAAATGACCAAGTAAAGTGAAACAAGATCTCATAAATAAAAGCTACCCATGTTCCTATGATTCAAGTCAATTGTAAATTTGATCTGAGTCATGAACGCTCATAATTCGGGTCATGAATGCTCATGATTCGAGTCA
Organism: Vicia faba; assembly: GCA_948472305.1. Taxonomy (NCBI): domain Eukaryota; kingdom Viridiplantae; phylum Streptophyta; class Magnoliopsida; order Fabales; family Fabaceae; genus Vicia; species Vicia faba. Next base: position 897,011,054 of record OX451739.1, read on the forward strand.
TGTAAAAAGCTTGATCCAAACCAATTTGCACAGATCCAAACAAGAAAAACACGGAAAGCATTATGATTCGAGTTAGTTGAAAGTGTGACTCAAATCAAACTGTGTTGTGGCTAATATGAGGTGTGTGATTCAAGTCGGTGTAACTCGTGATTCGAGTCACAGTGTTGCATGATTCGAATCTATGTAAGCTATGATTTGAATCACAAAAACCAAAAACTTCATGTTTTCCTCTATTTGATTTGATTCAAGTCATAGATTGTGAGTGACTCAAGTCACCCACAATAAATCTCAAATTTTCAAATTTTACAAAATATTTTGAGATTTCATTTCCCATATAACTTGAAACAAAACCAAATATGGTTCTTGTTCCATTAAACCAAGAAATTAACTCAAAACATCATGAATAAACTCAAATCAAATCAATTGAATTATGCATGCTAAAAAAATGAATTGATTCAAAACTCAATTCAAAGATGTGAAATTTATAAGGAGATTCATTAAACAAAAGTAAATGAAAAGAAATCTTCGAAAATAAGCAACAAACTTGTATTAGGATTTACCACCTAAATATATTAGGGACATGCAACTTTAGGGTGCTTTGGTTGCACCTAATCCAGGTGAATTTCTACTTGAACTGGGATGGAAGCATGAACTGGGGTGCTTTGATGTTTTTTACTTCTATGCCAATTTTTTGAATAGGGATCCTCGTCTCTTTTTGTCCCGATTGACTCCGGGATGGTAAGACGAGTCTTTCTTGAATTGTGTTTTCACGGGAATGGGTGTTATGGAGGCTCTCTTCAGGGAGTTGAATCCTTTATTCGATAGCGTGTGATTTTTCTTTTCAAACAATGTTAAACACATTATTTAATACCTCATTGGCGCCTTTTGCCTCAAGGTTTTCTTGTAGACTGTGAAGGACAACTATGAATTCATGTTAGAAGGCTAGAAGGGGAATTGGAGTTTCTATTGGATTGACTTGAATTGATCTGGCCACTTGTGAAGCTCGAACTAGATTTGGATGTAGAAAAACTACTGATCTAGGATCTGTGGCTTTTTTATGGTGGAGGAAGAGGCGGTTGATTACTTGCTGCTAAGGTATGAGTGACAGGTCCTCGTGCAACAACGAGTTTGGTAGCCTTAGATCCAACTATCTCCATTGAAGGTGAAAATTGATGATCTAAAAATCTTGAAGGAATGATATTGAAATTGTACCAAGTCGAATTAGAACATGAAAGATCTTTGTGTTCAATTGTAAGTACTTGTTTCGGTTATCAAAAAGAATTATGAACTGTGAAAGTTGAATATTGATTGCGAATTTGTTGAATTCTTAGGAATCAAAAGTCGACTGCCACAGACGACAACGGTGTTCTGTTCTACAACTAGAAATGAGAAGTTGAATGGAGGTTACAATGGATCATAGTCTCTGAAGTAGTGGAGTGGGGGGGGGGGGGGGGTGGGGGGGGCTGAAAGGTCAGCACTCTAACGCTTAAGTTAGTATATGGAGAAGAAGAGTGAAATAAATTTTTTTTATAAATTTGTTACCTCATTTTGGCACACACACACACACGCACACACGCACGCACACACACACACACACACACACACACAACAAGGCAAAAATCCATAACATATGATCTTTGTTTTCTGACCATCTCAAGTCCTCAAACCTATTTCCTATAAATTAGGACATCATTTGCAACACAAGACACGATTTTGCAAGCCTGAAAACTCCCTAAGACACAAAATCACCAAAAATATCTCAAAACTTGCCATTTCTGAGTTTTGAATCCAATCTCCAATTTCACTCGTGTGTTCTTGTTCTTTTTTCTTTCAAAAGATTCTAAATATCATATACAAACAATCCCAACACCTTTCAAAGTTCTGTAACACCATTTTACTCAAACTCCATAACCAAAAAACAGAGCTTGCATCTTGACTTCTCTAGCACGACTCAGACACTCCCAACATCAAGTAAGGGTTTCATTAGCTTCCTGGGAACTTGAGGAAGCTAACCTGATCATCACCATCACTTGAAACAACCTCTAACTCAAAACACGATCTCCAGTTGTAAGGTGAGTTTTCTGATTTTCAAACTCTTCATATAGGCATTGTTAGGCTTCCATTTTCAAAGATAAAATGTAGACATCATTGCCTCAAAACTGACCATGTCCTTAAATTTCATTTATATTGCTTGAATAGTTAGAATTTTGAATCTGAATATCCTGAAAAAGTTAGGTCAAAATTTGGTACCATTAGAAATTCTCATTCATCTTTGACTTATAGCTTTAGTTATTTACATTTCTGGAATCGTGATGAAATTTTACACAACTTTCATGTTTACATTTTCCATTTTGGATGAGAAATGAATGAGTTACATGGATTTTGGCTCGAGGTTGAAGATGAAGTGAATATTCAGAACTTAGTTTATTTTAAGTTTATTGATTGTTGTCATTATACCGGATGAAACAGCCACCCCAATGGCAAGAGAAACACGCTAAAGGTATTGTTGTGTGAGGACCTGGGTTCGAGCCCCAGCGCGTCCCATTTTTTTTCCTTTTTTATGTTTTTCTTTCTTCCAAGTGCGCATGGGCCCTAAGGCTATTGGGCCTCTCCTTTTACTTCCATCATCACCCCCATTTACTTGTTTCAGCAAAGGCCCATGTGATACGGTGGGAGAACTGACTTGGGATTTTACGTTTGTGTTCGCAAATGTTTCAGTTTAGCAAGAGTTGCCACCGACTTTTTATTTTATCCTAAGGAAAGGTCAAAAAGCACAGGAAAGACCTTTGAGATGTTTTCTTGGGTTCGAGGGGTAGATTATGAAAAGGGAAGGTGCTAGCACCCTTTTCATCCATGGTTTTCCATGGGCTCTTAGTTACTTATTTAGATCACTTGCTTTTGCTTTCCAATTGTATGAAATGGTGCTTTGTGTGTGTGGTTTTGAAAATGCTTTGAAAAAGAGGCCTTGACTAGGCAACCTTTGTAATGATTCTTGTTTGAATATATACAAAGGTGTGTGTCTTTTTGAAAAGATATTTCAATGTGTTGAAAGTTATTTTTGGAAAATGTTTTGAAGTTGTGTTGTGATGTGTGTTTGAAAGTAGCAAGGATGTTTTGCAAGCTTTTGATCAAGTAACTAAGAGTTGTCTACCCTATTTTACTCAAAGATCTTTCTTATGTTTTTAACCCTTTTGACAGTGTTATTTCACCATTGCATTTGGTGAACAACCTTGTGTTAGGATGTTAATACGGGACAAGCGCGGGTCATCGTATACAATCATTGAAAGCAACTTGTGAGACCCTCTAGCAATTTTGTAAGGGACGATATCATTTTATCGAAGGCAACATCGAGGGTCATCGAGGGACTACGATCTTTGTTTATCGAAGGGGCATTTGCTAGAGTGTCTCATATTCGAGGGACATGATTGCATTTTCCGGGGCAATAAGCGAGGTTACCCTAGAGGTGCAAGTGTGCATTGTGTTTGTCAATTTTCATGCTTTCAGATCTTGTGTTAGGTCATCTAGCGACTGATTTTAGATTTTCGCATACAAACCCTAATCTCTAGTCATGGCATATTTGAAAGAATAAAGTGCGAGAATTAAATTCTAAGCTATTACAAAAGTATCCGGGGATGGGGGTACAATTATTTACAGATGGGGATGAGTCTCACAAGAATAATAATGTCCCAAATATTATGGGTTACAACCAAATCGAATCGTTGCAATTCAAATATAAAGCTATAACAAAACATAAAAATAAAGAGAATCAAAAATTATGAAATGCATGTATTTGTTAACTTAAAAAATAAATAAATAAAACCTATTCTAAAAAAAGAAAGATTCAGTATTATATTATTATTTGTATGTGTCTTATTAATTTTAAAGAAAAAAAGTAGTTAAACAAAATTTCTATCTATTTTCATATTCTTTTAAAGAAAACAAAATTAATAAAATTTCTTTTATTCTTGTATTTTATTAATGTATGTGAAAAGAAAAAAAATGATTTAATGATTTAATTAAGAAGAGTATTTTGAACAAAAGAAAATAAAATGAAATGAGTTAATATGTGGGCTTTAGAATTTGAAATGTGTTTAAGGCCCAAGAAAAAGTCAGAAAGAAGGGGGGTGCAGGCAAAATGCATTATGGGCTCATGTTGTTTAGGCCCAAGGGCGAATTTTGTACAATTTCTTTTGGGATTTCAGAATTAGGGTTAGGGTGTTCCTTGTACAGCGGCGCCATTCTCTCACTCGCTTCTTCATCTTTCTCAATCACGCTTCTGATCTTTTCCTCTCAGGCCACCGGAGCGCCACCTCTCACTCTTTCATCCTCCTAACAGTGATCTAGGACTTTGCTTGTAAAATGGTACGATTTGTTTCTTGTCTTTTAGGGTTTTTACAGTTTCATGGTTTATTTGATTCTTCATGTTCAGTTTTGTTTTTTAATACATGGTTATCATGTGCTTGAAATGCAGTAAGAGTTTAAGGAAAGACTTACCTTGAGCTTTTCTGGGAAACTGGAGGGAGAGAAAAAAAGGGGGAGACGGAGGCGCGTCCTTGGTGGCCAGGCGGAGGAAGATAAGATGATGGCCACGCGTTTGCTTTGTTGGTAACCTTTGTCTTTTCTTTCTCAGATATTGATGTTGGTGATGAACGAATTCTGAAATTGTATTTTGTTGATGATGAACTTGATTCTAAAATTGGATTTTGTTGATTGTTGATGATGAACTTGATTCTTAAACTTTTGTTACTGATTTGCTTCTGAACCTCTTCCTCTTTCTTGGCTAATGATGTTTATGATGAAATCTGAAACTGTTTCTTTGTTATTGATAAGCTTGATGATTTGTTGGTTTTGTAGTTTGACCTGTTTGTTATAGTTTGTTAACAGTCTTTGCAAGTTTTGTGTTAGGCTTGCAGTTTGGCAAAGTTGCAAATTATGCGGGCCTTGGGGGTTTGCAATTTGTTGCTAGTAGGCTTGAGCTTGAAACTGTTTTGGTGCTTCCTACAGCTTGTTAGCAGGTTTGAGGTTTTGTTGGTTGTTTACTGAGTTTGTAGTTTGAACAACAGGCTTGTTGAATTTGTTTTGGGTAAGCTTGGCTGGCTTGGAGCAGTTTGTTGGTTCTTTGACAGATTTTTGAGTTTGTTTGTGGTGTGGAAACTTGGATAGGTTTTGGGCTATGCCAGTTTGCTGGCTTGGTTCCAATTGGTTTTTGTTGTTTTTTAGGCTTATGCAGGTTTTGGCTACTTGTTGAGCTTGTTTGCAGTTTGACCAAATAGGTTGCAGTTGGGTTTATGCAGCTTGTGCAGGTTTGAGGTTTTATTGCTAGCTTGACAGGTTTTGGCTACTTGTTGAGCTTGTTTGCAGTTTGACCAAATAGGTTGCAGTTGGGAAGGCTTGGTCTGTATTTGTTTATGGTTTGTTGCAGGTTTGAGAAAACTGGGCAGGCTTGCTTGGTTTGTCACAGATTGTGTAATTTGCTGTAGGCTTGGTTGTTCTACAGGTTTTGGCTATGCAGCTTGTGCAGGTTTGGCAAGCTTGGTGTTTTTGTGTAGCTTGCAGTTTTGTTGGTATGATAGCAGGCATGTGGTCTGTTGAGTTTGTAGTTTGTAGTTTGTTGAACTTGTTCAGTTCAGCAAGCTATGCAGGTTGGGGAGCTTTGCAAGTTTTTTGACCAAGTATTTTCTCCTTCTTGTTGTTTATGCAGTTAGATAGTTTTATATCCTTTTTGCTATTTTGTCTTGTGACAACCTATTTTTAGCCAAACTGCAAACTTCACCCAAGGTCCTCTCTTTCTCTCTTCCTCTCTCCATGAAATAAGAACTTTTTGCTTATTATATTATATTTTCTGAAAAGTTTGCTGTCTGGAAAATGAGGACAGCTATGACAAGTCTTTTTGGCTTGTAATTTGGTTTTCCTCTGCATTATATTTGCCTGCTGCATTGTGTACTTTTCTGACTGCATACTTTTTGCATTGTACTTGGTTGATTCCAATTGCTTTGTAACTCATTTTTCCTTAGTTGTTATGCTTCTTGACTTGTTTTGCAACTCAGTTTGAATTTTGGCGCCTTGGTTTGCCTTTAGTTTGGTCACTGTAGTTGGTATTCAGTTTGCCATAGTTTTGCTGCAAGTTTGATTTGTATGCAGCCTGTCTTTGTATGCATGCCTTGTATCTTGCTTTTGTACAGCATGGCCCATGTTTTGCATTTTTTATCTTTTACTTTTCTCTTTGTGAACCAAGAAGAGCAATCTTCTTGCGATTTGCAAAGAGAAAAATAAAAACATGATGAATCAAATAGCATTCTGATTCCGGGCGACAAACTTTAATGATGGTTTTTTCTTTTCTTTTTTGTTTGAAAATTATTTTTCCAATTAATTGTACTAATTTCTTTTTCTTTCTTCTTTTTCAGGTGAATGCAACTTGGACGATAGAAGAAGCAGAGGAAGCAAAAGACCTTGAGCATAGGAGCGAATGGAGTTTTAGGCTTAGACTTAGATTTATTTATTCATTGTAATAATTTATTCTTTAAATACTATAAGTTGTAAAACGTATAATATTCAAACATTAAATTATTTTTGTAACAATCATTTTCAATGAATGAAGAATCTTTTATGAGATCATCTGATACTTCAATAAATCCTTCTACTGTCAATATCTTTCAATTCTTCTTTTGCATCTTCACTCTTTATTTAAGATTCCTGATTTAAAATAACTGAAATTGCATTCCAGCATTTCCAATGTAGATAACTTAAAATCCAAGTAATCCCTAAAAACTATGTAATCTCATATTCTTGCAACAGTATCCTAATCACAATACGCATTGTATAATAAACAAGCAAGCATTCCATTAACCGGCAAACATTTCATTCCAATAACAAGCAGATGTTTTAACAGGCGCACATTATCTGGTTAATCTGGATTAGACAGTTTCATCTCCTATCTCTTATCCCAGATAAACAAAACTTGAGGACAAACAACAATCTTTCAGTAGGCTTAAAAGTGTGAAAACAATGTAACATGAAAGTGAATTTCTGTGGATTCAATTTCTTCGGAGAAATGCGAGAGAAACCCTGATTCTTGATTTACTGCTAAAGAAAAGTTTGTTTGATCGATTCCTGAGCCAATCTTAAAAATCAAAGAAAAACCCTAGGGTTGTGATTTCTTGTGAAAAAGGGAGAGAAAATTTTGGGGTACAACGGCTGCCCCTGTTCAATCTTCTTGAACCTGAAGAGTTAGATTGGCAAGTTTGTCGTTTGCGACTCGAAGGTAAAAGATGATTGGACACTAGAGTGCCCATAAATTTGCACTCGTCAAAGAATAGTTGAGGGAATGGGCTTAAAGATGCCATTTTGAGACGGGACAGAATCTTGTCGGAGATGGGCTTAAAGATGTCATCCAAGAACATTTACGGAATTGTATGTTGTAAGTTAGAAAATATGAGTGTCAGGATGGTATCCGTGTCTGGAACGTATCTGAACTCGATCTGGAGATTGAATCTGTACGAGCAAGGGTATAGCTACCGTGTCTGGAGCGTATTCAAGCTTGTAACTGGATCTGGAAGAGCAAGGGTATAGCTACCGTGTCTGGAGCATATTCAAGCTTGTAACTGGATCTGGAAGAGAAAGGGTATAGCTATCGTGGCGAGCGTATCCAAGCTAGGGAACATCAGCATGAGTGATCAGCATGGCTACCGTATTTGGAGCGTATCTGGATTGTATCTGAATCTGTAAGAGCAAGGGTATAACTGTCGTGGCGAGCGTATCCAAGCTAAGGAACATCAGCATGAGTGATCAGCATGGCTACCGTATTTGGAGCGTATCTGGACTATATCTGAATCCTTTGAATTTTGGTTAAAGATAGCTTTTAATCTCATCTTGAAAAGGGTAAAACGTTAGCTGAAACACAAAGTTATGTTGCATGATATGTATGATGCAATAGAACGTGTTTTATCCATGTTTATGATATATGACTGTAATGTATGCGCATGTAAGCTGATTAGCTGTCTTGCTGAGGAAAATAAATCCTAGATAGATGGAGAAAATAAAATCTTTGACTGTTGTCGGGGAAAATAAATCCTGGACCACTGTCGAAGAATAAGTGTGTCTTCAAGCTTTGTTGAGAGTACTTCTACCGGGGAGAAGCTATACTGCTGGGGAAATCAGGAGTTTGGGTTGTATGCCAATCTACTGGGGATTCCTGTTTTGTTGTTTGAGGAGAACTCCACTGGGGAATATCTGAAAACTCTTTGGGGAAATGAGAATGAGAATCTTCATTCTGCTAGGGGAACTTGCGCCGAGGAGCCAAGAACGAGAATCTTCGATCTGCAGGGGATTAAACTCTGACAGATTTATGCTGGGAGTAAAGAAGGCTCTGGCAACTTCACTGGAGAATCAAGGATGAGAATCTTGATTTTGTTAGGGAGTAAAAACTTTGTGGGGAACAACTGTACTGTTGGGGAGTAGCTATCCTGCTGGAGAAGCAAGAATGAGAATCTTCATTCTGTTAACGGTTAACTGTTATCTAGTCGAATCCAGGCTTTAAGATAACTTGCTGGGGAATTTGGAGAAACCGGATGATTTCCATTGTGGGTTGAAAGCTTCAGCTCTGCTGGGGATATGGATGATGTGATGTAGAGGTTGTGCATGGAAATGGGCTTAAAGATGCCATTTGGAAAGATGTTAGAATCTTGTTGGAGAAAGCTGATCTTTGTTGAGAGAAGTAGAACTTTAGGAGCTTCGTCGTCCGTCATTCTGTTGGTGAGTCGTTTCTGCTGAGATTTAGGAACTCGTCCGTAATTCAACTGAGGAAACATCTATGCTGAGATTTAGGAACCCGTCCGTAATTCAACTGAAGTAAAAGCTTTGTCGAGATTTAGGAACTTGTCCGTAATTCAACTGAGAAAAACACCTCTGCTGAGATTTAGGAACTTGTCCATAATTCAACTGAGAAAAAGGGTTGTCGAGATTTAGGAACTCGTGCGTAATTCGACGGAGAAAACATCTCTGCTGAGATTTAGGAACTTTCCCGTAATTCAACTGAGAAAACACCTCTGCTGAGATTTAGGAACTTGTCCGTAATTCAACTGAGAAAAAGCTTTGTCGAGATTTAGGAACTCGTCCATAATTCGAATGAGAAAACATCCCTGCTGAGATTTAGGAACTTGCCCGTAATTCAACTGAGAAAACACCTCTGCTGAGATTTAGAAACTTGTCCGTAATTCAACTGAGAAAACATCCCTGCTGAGATTTAGGAACTTGTCCGTAATTCAACTGAGAAAACACCTCTGCTGAGATTTAGGAACTTGTCTATAATTCAACTGAGAAAAATCTTTGTCGAGATTTAGGAACTCATCTGTAATTCGACTGAGAAAACATCCTTGCTGAGATTTAGGAACCCGTCTGTAATTCAACTGAGAAAAATCTTTGTCGAGACTTAGGAACTCGTCCATAATTCGACTGAGAAAAAGCTTTGTCGCTTGAATTTTGTGAGAATATTTCCTGAAAGGTTAGTTGTATATAATGCATGACATGTATCAAGCAATGAGGTTCTCAAAATAAATGAGATTGCATTGCATGATGTCCTGATGTACGGATGTGTAATGTTTTTCAAGACAACCTCTCGCTGGGGAACATAAATCCCGAACTGGTGATGGAGAAAACAGTTGGATTCTTCGTCTCTGATAGTGAAAAATCTGGAAGTGAATCAGAATAAATCATTGAGAGATTTATCTGAAACAGCAAAACCCGGAATATCTTCCACTAGAATAAGAATCAGGGAGATCTTAGTGTCGATCTGACTGAACTAGAGAAGGTCTTGGATTAACTTTGACTCAACCGGATGATGAAGGAGTCTTTGACGACTGCTACTCCAAAAGGTGATGAAGGAATCTTTGACGACTGCTACTCCAAAAAGGAATGAAGGAATCTTTGACGATTACTACTCCAAAAGGTGACGAAGGAATCTTTGACGACTGCTACTCCAAAAGGTGATGAAGGAATCTTGGACGATTACTACTCCAAAAGATGATGAAGGAATCTTAGACGATTACTACTCCAAAAGGTGATGAAGGAATCTTTGACGACTGCTACTCCAAAAGGTGATGAAGGAATCTTTGACGACTGCTACTCCAAAAGGTGATGAACCTTTACCTGCCGATCAATCTGCATATGTTAAGAATGTTGTTGAAATGTAATTTTGTTTTGGAGAATAAATCCTTGACAAGTGTTGGGGAAATAAACCCATGACTGCTGGTCTGCTAGAGAGGTGATGAACTTCTCGAGGATTCTTGAAATTCTTTTTAGAAATATTTTGGAGAGATTCGTCACTGCCCCTAGTATCAAATGTTTGTGGCACTGCCAGAAAATGTTTGACTGTATGTAACCCTTTGTTGGGATCGACGTTCAATTCCCCAAGTGATGGTGACGGAGACTTGCCCCTGGTTACTCTGCAATTGAGAGATTTCTGGAAATCTTGACTGGACTGCCCCAGGTTAACTGGACTATGCCATACCAAGTCCCCTTTTTGTTGATAGGAAATTTTTACAGCAGAAGTGTCATTCCACTTGAAGTGATTTTGTTCACTGAGAGAGCTTTCGTTCATCGGAACATTCACTGTGTGACTTTCTTCGCTGTCAAACAAATAGCCATATGCAAAAGATGATATTCAAATAATGCGAAGTTTATGCTTGTCTTGAAATTTTGAAAAATGTGTTTTTTAGCAGAAAACTTTCTAAAAGAGATAATCAACTCAAGATTTAGAGCAAAGCCTTACAGGAGTCAGGATACCTTTTGTAACAGTATGCTTTCGAACTAACCCATGCTTCAATTAGGACTTTTGAAGGGTTGTAATGTGGCTTGGTTCATGGTTTAAGAAACAAAGGATAAAGGCTCAAAGTATATTTGTACCCACCCGCTCTTCGTGATGTTCTTAAGTCCTAAACTCAGTTAATTGTGCGTTTGAACTCCAAATGAGTCTGGAACGAAGTTTTTGGTGATGGTTCACACAAGTTGAAATTTTTGGAAGGCAGTCATTTTTGCAACATTTTTCATGTTGTTGAGGATTTGTAGTGACCTCTTTCTTTTTCTTTTTTTGTTGTTATCCCTAATTTTTGCCTGACTGTTCCTATTTTTGAGATTACACTCAGCGGGATGCCCCAGCTTTCTTAAGCTTCCTTCGTAGGTTTTGGCTCAGTGGGCCTTTCTTTTTTTGATAGATAATGACTGCCTATGAGATAAGGAACCATCACTGTCTTTTGGTTCCACAGGAATGTTTTTGATGTCGTTCATCGTATTACAGGATGAGAGTTTGCGGCTAAATGCACATTTTGAATTAACTGAGAGACTACCCTTCCCCAGGTTTGATTAAAGATTTCAATTTGTGTTTAAAACAGAAAACTTCTACTTCTTTGGCTCGAAGGGGTTGATTAGGGATTATCTTCCTTATAACTCCCGTGTTTAGGATTTGAAAGAAACGCCTGTGCATCGTCAGCAAGGTCTGTCCAAAAGCATACTGTATGAGATTATGGCATTGTTTTCGTCATCCTCCCTCTAAAGGCTTGTAACTTTTAGCAAGAGTTAAATGTCATAAATAAAGTAGAAAGCATAATTCAAGAATAGTGAAAACGAATGGATGAATTCAAGACTTGAAAATTCAAATGAAGCAAAAGTCTCTTAGTTCGAACTTGTCATTTCAGGTGGAGAACCCTCAGTGGAAGATTTTCATCTGGCCATCCGGTGTGAATTTCAGCACTCCTTTGTCAATCAAATCTTGGGTCTTGTTTTTCAGAGCCCAACACCCGTCGGTGTCATATCCAGGACTATAGGAGTGGTATACACAAAATGCATCGGGGTGATAGCCAGGAGCAGAGGTATTGGGATTCCGAAGAGGATCCTTTAAAACAGCCAGATTGACCTCCAACAAGTGTTCCAGTACTAGAGATAATGGTATGTCAATCTCAGTGAAATGTCTTCCAGATGTATTTTGCTTACGCCGATTACCCCGTTGACGCTGGCTAGGTCGTTGTTAGGTTTGTGACCCTGAAGCAAGCTGGGGAGACATTCCCTTGTCTTCTTGTCTCAAAGGAGGCTGAATGGTGATTTGATCTTCAACCCTAGTTACTTGGTTATCTTGAAGCAGTTTGTTGATGAGGACCCTTAGCTCCTCTTGTCCTTGAGCCAGGTTTTGAATGAGAGCCATCTGGCCCACCAGTTATCCCATCATTTGGATTTTCATTGTTGCCAACTCAATCTGTAGCCCTTCCAACTGATCATTCCTGATGCCCCCTGGATTTCCTAGGACCATACCCCTTGTGAGGAGAGCTTTCACTTCTTCCTGCCCCTGGGACAGGTTCAAGAACATTTCTTGAAGTTGAGCATTTTGAGCCTGGATATCTTCGACAGTCCTCTCTAGAGCCATCTCTACTGAAATAAACAGTAGGAAGGTAAGGAGACCTGAAAGGGAAAACCTGTCATGATACAATGCATGATATGTGGATGCATGTTTTCAAGGATCTCGCGGGGTAAACACAAGAAAATGTTAGAGGTTGAACTTCGATCAACATCTTTGATTGGAGAACTTCGTACCGGTGGATGTCTTTCCACGAGAATCGAGCTCACCATGTCAAGTGGGTCATAGCCCTCGATTCAAGTTGTTGTACTTGATCTTTAACGGTGTTTGTTTAGAGGAAAATGAATCCTCTTGCCCTTTGGTAGACGTCTGGTTCAACGTGATCCTGCATCAAAGACCCTTGAGATCCTTGAAATGGTTATTGAAAATGCTATGGTATGATGTTTATGATGTTATGTACAGGTATGCAAAATTAGGCAAGTGTATATACAGATAATCACATTCACATAAAGAAGACAAGTCCTTAGGTTTAGGTTTGCATGGGGTTTGTAGGTAAGTACCCTTTTGAAGTTGGTTGGCTCAACATGTCCTATAAATAGTAACCGGGTTCTAAGGAGCTCAGTATCACTGGATTATTTTCTGTGTTCATTGTTTCAGTTTAGCCACTTAACTGGAGACCGAAATATTCCAAAAAAACAACCCTCAATGAGTGTAGTATCGAGTATCTACCAACTTCGGACTGCACCAAAGCCGGTCATCTCACTACCCCTAATAAGGCCAAGATGGTCAAGTAAGGTTCTAAGAGTTCATTAGTGCTTCATGACATCACTCAGCGGCCCCGTATTCTCCTTGACTACTCAAGGGCTACCGGTACCCACAAATATGTCGCACTAACGTAGCCACTACTTCAACCATGTCGGTATACCCCACACAGTTCCCTCACAGTTTATTGCTACTTACCTAAAAGGTGCCCCCAAATCTGGGTGTAGGATTTAAAAACAAACCCAAACAAGGAACCAAAAAGTAAAGTAATCAAAGCAAACAAAGTAAGCATGTAAAGGTGATCTAAACCCTAAGGTAACCCCACTTTTAGAAAATCCCCAGCAGAGTCGCCAGTTCTGTGATACGGTGGGAGAACTGACTTGGGATTTTGTGTTTGTGTTTGCAAATGTTTTGGTTTAGCAAGAGTCGCCACCAACTTTTTATTTTATCCTAAGGAAAGCTCAAAAAGCACAAGAAAGACCTTTGAGATGTTTTCTTGGGTTCGGGGGGTAGATTATGAAAAGCGAAGGTGCTAGCACCCTTTTCATCCATGGTTTTCCATGGGCTCTTAGTTACTTGTTTAGATCACTTGCTTTTGCTTTTCAATTGTTTGAAATGGTGCTTTGTGTGTGTGGTTTTTAAAATTCTTTGAAAAAGAGGCCTTGACTAGGCAACCTTTGTAATGATTCTTGTTTGAATATATACAAAGGTGTGTGTCTTTTTGAAAAGATATTTCAATGTGTTGAAAGTTGTTTTTGGAAAATGTTTTGAAGTTGTGTTGTGATGTGTGTTTGAAAGTAGCAAGGATGTTTTGCAAGCTTTTGATCAAGTAACTAAGAGTTGTCTACCCTATTTTACTCAAAGATCTTTCTTATGTTTTTAACCCTTTTGACAGTTTTATTTCACCATTGCATTTGGTGAACAACCTTGTGTTAGGATGTTAATACGGGACAGGCGCGGGTCATCGCATACAATCATTTAAAGCAACTTATGATACGCTCTAGCAATTTTGTAAGGGACGAGATCATTTTATCAAAGGCAACATTGAGGGTCATCGAGGGACTACGATCTTTGTTTATCGAAGGGGCATTTGCTAGAGTGTCTCATATTCGAGGGACATGATTGTGTTTTTCGAGGCAACAAGCGAGGTTACCCTAGAGGTGCAAGTGTGCATTGTGTTTGTCAATTTTCATGCTTTTGGATCTTGTGTTAGGTCATCTAGCGACTGATTTTAGATTTTCGCATACAAACCCTAATCTCTAGTCATGGCATATTTGAAAGCATAAAGTGCGAGAATTAAATTCTAAGCTATTACAAAAGTATCCGGGGATGGGGGTACAATTATTTACAGATGGGGATGAGTCTCACAAGAATAATAATGTCCCAAATATTATGGGTTACAACCAAATTGAATCGTTGCAATTCAAATATAAAGCTATAACAAAACATAAAAATAAAGAGAATCAAAAATTATGAAATGCATGTTTTTAAAAATAAATAAATAAAATATATTCTAAAAAAAGAAAGATTAAGTATTATATTATTATTTGTATGTGTCTTATTAATTTTAAAGAAAAAAAGTAGTTAAACAAAATTTCTATCTATTTTCATATTCTTTTAAAGAAAACAAAATTAATAAAATTTCTTTTATTCTTGTATTTTATTAATGTATGTGAAAAGAAAAAAAATGATTTAAGTTATTAGATATTATTAATAGTGTTATTATTTAACAAAGAGAAAAGGAAACAAATTAATTAAAATGATTTAATTAAGAAGAGTATTTTGAACAAAAGAAAATAAAATGAAATGAGTTAATATGTGGGCTTTAGAATTTGAAATGTGTTTAAGGCCCAAGAAAAAGTCAGAAAGGAGGGGGGTGCAGGCAAAATGCATTATGGGCTCATGTTGTTTAGGCCCAGGAGAGAATTTTGTACAATTTCTTTTGGGATTTTAGAATCAGGGTTAGGGTGTTCCTTGTACAACGGCGTCATTCTCTCACTCGCTTCTTCATCTTTCTAAAGCACGCTTCTGATCTTTTCCTCTCAGGCCACCGGAGCGCCACCTCTCACTCTTTCATCCTCCTAACAGTGATCTAGGACTTTGCTTGTAAAATGGTACGATTTGTTTCCTGTCTTTTAAGGTTTTTACAGTTTCATGGTTTATTTGATTCTTCATGTTCAGTTTTGTTTTTTAATCCATGGTTATCATGTGCTTGAAATGCAATAAGAGTTTGAGGAAAGACTTACCTTGAGCTTTTCTGGGAAAGTGGAGGGAGAGAAAAAAAAGGGGAGACGGAGGCGCGTCCTTGGTGGCCAGGTGGAGGAAGATGAGATGATAGCCACGCGTTTGCTTTGTTGGTAACCTTTGTCTTTTCTTTCTCAGATATTGATGTTGGTGATGAACAAATTCTGAAATTGTATTTTGTTGATGATGAACTTGATTCTGAAACTGGATTTTGTTGATTGTTGATGATGAACTTGATTCTGAAACTTTTGTTACTCATTTTCTTCTGAACCTCTTCCTCTTTCTTGGCTAATGATTTTAATGATGAAATCTGAAACAGTTTCTTTGTTATTTATAAGCTTGATGATTTATTGGTTTTGTAGTTTGACCTGTTTGTTATAGTTTGTTGACAGTCTTTGCAAGTTTTGTGTTAGGCTTGCAGTTTGGAAAATTTGCAAATTGTGCAGGCCTTGGGGGTTTGTAGTTTATTGCTAGCAGGCTTGAGCTTGAAACTGTTTTGGTGCTTGCTACAGCTTGTTAGAAGGTTTTAGGTTTTGTTGGTTGTTTACTGAGTTTGTAGTTTGAATAGCAGGCTTGTTGAATTTGTTTTGGGTAAGCTTGGCTGGCTTGGAGCAGTTTGTTGGTTCTTTGACAGATTTTTGAGTTTGTTTGTGGTGTGGAAACTTGGACAGGTTTTGGGCTATGTCGGTTTGCTGGCTTGGTTCCAATTGGTTTTTGTTGTTTTTTAGGCTTATGCAGGTTTTGGCTACTTGTTGAGCTTGTTTGCAGTTTGACCAAACAGGTTGCAGTTGGGTTTATGCAGCTTGTAAAGGTTTGAGGTTTTATTGCTAGCTTTACAGGTTTTGGCTACTTGTTGAGCTTGTTTGCAGTTTGACCAAACAGGTTGCAGTTGGGCAGGCTTGGTCTGTGTTTGTTTATGGTTTGTTACAGGTTTGAGCAAACTGGGCAGGCTTGCTTGGTTTGTCACAGTTTGTGCGACTTGCTGTAGGCTTAGTTGTTCTACAGGTTTTGGCTATGCAACTTGTGCAGGTTTGGCAAGCTTGGTGTTTTTGTGTAGCTTGCACTTTTGTTGGTATGATAGCAGGCCTGTGGTCTGTTGAGTTCGTAGTTTGTAGTTTGTTGAACTTGTTCAGCTCAGCAAGCTATGCAGGTTGGGGAGCTTTGCAAGTTTTTTGACCAAGTATTTTCTCCTCCTTGCTGTTTATGCAGTTAGATAGTTTTATATCCTTTTTGCTCTTTTGTCTTGTGACAGCCTGTTTTTAGCCAAACTGCAAACTTCATCCAAGGTCCTCTCTTTCTCTCCCTCTATCCATGAAATAAACACTTTTTGCTTATTATATTATATTTTCTGAAAAGTTTGCTGTCTGGAAAATGAGGACAGCTATGACAAGTCTTTTTGGCTTGTAATTTGGTTTTCCTCTGCATTATATTTGCCTGCTGCATTGTGTACTTTTCTGACTGCATACTTTCTGCATTGTACTTGGTTGCTTCCAATTGCTTTGTAACTCAGTTTGCCTTAGTTGCTATGCTTCTTGACTTGTTTTGCAACTCAGTTTGAATTTTGGCGCCTTGGTTTGCCTTTAGTTTGGTCACTGTAGTTGGTATTCAGTTTGCCATAGTTTTGCTGCAAGTTTGCTTTGTATGCTGCCTGTCTTTGTATGCTTGCCTTGTATCTTGCTTTTGTACAGCATGGCCCATGTTTTGCATTTTTTATCTTTTACTTTTCTCTTTATGAACCAAGAAGAGCAATCTTCTTGCGATTTGCAAAGGGAAAAATAAAAACATGATGAATTAAATAGCATTCTGATTCCGGGCGGCAAACTTTAATGATGATTTTTTCTTTTCTTTTTTGTTTGAAAATTCTTTTTCCAATTAATTGTACTAATTTATTTTTCTTTCTTCTTTTTCAGGTGAATGCAACTTGGACGATAGAGGAAGAAGAGGAAGCAAAAGACCTTGAGCATAGGAGCGAATGGAGTTTTAGGCTTAGACTTAGATTTATTTATTCATTGTAATAATTTATTCTTTAAATACTATAAGTTGTAAAACGTATAATATTCAAACAATAAACTATTTTTGTAATAATCATTTGCAATGAATGAAGAATCTTTTATGAGATCATCTGATACTTCAATAAATCCTTCTACTGTCAATATCTTTCAATTCTTCTTTTGCATCTTCACTCTTTATTTAAGATTCCTGATTTAAAATAACTGAAATTGCATTCCAGCATTTCCAATGCATATAACTTAAAATCCAAGTAATCCCTAAAAACTCTGTAATCTCATATTCTTGTAACAGTATCCTAATCGCAATACGCATTGTATAATAAACAAGCAAGCATTCCATTAACCGGCAAACATTTCATTCCAATAACAAGCAGATGTTTTAACAGACGCACATTATCTGGTTAATCTGGATTAGACAGTTTCAGCTCCTATCTCTTATCCCAGATAAACAAAACTTGAGGACAAACAGCAATCTTTCAGTAGGCTTAAAAGTGTGAAAACAATGTAACATGAAACTGAATTTCTATGGATTCAATTTCTTCTGAGAAATGCGAGAGAAACCCTAATTCTTGATTTACTGCCAAAGAAAAGTTTGTTTGATCGATTCCTGAGCCAATCTTAAAAATCAGAGAAAAACCCTAGGGTTGTGATTTCTTGTGAAAAAGGGAGGGCAAATTTTGGGGTACAACAGCCCAGCTTTGTTCTTTTTATTTTCTTTTTATTCTGATTCCAAAAACCTTATTGGGCCAGGTTTCAAACAAAAAAACACGTTTACTTCAAAACCACCCTAAATCAAATTTTCACCCCCTTTGACCAAACTTTTTTATTTTATTTTATTTTCTTATTATTATTATAATTATTATTTTTTATTAATAAAAAGACAAAAAATTTATTTTCTTCTTATTATATACTTATATTATTTTTCAAGACCAAAAACACAAAATATTTTCTTATACAAATTTAATTTATTTTCTTAAACAAATTAATATTAGACTTAGGTTTTAATTTCTTTTAATTAAATTAACTTAGAACTTAGGTTTTCTTCTAATTAATTTTCTCATACTAGTATAATTAAATTAAAACCATTTTCATGCAAAAAAACACCCTAAAATTGCACCTTTGATTAATTTCATTTTAAACTTAGTTCAATTTTCCTATTTTAATTAATTATCCTCATTTAGTTAATTAGGTCAAAACATTTTTCTTTAACAAAGAACCAAAACAAAATTCATTTCTTTTTTCCATTTTTGCCTTGTACATTATATTTATTTCTTGTACAATATAATTCAATACGGTGGTAATAGATAATTAGGGCTTTAATTTCTTGCAATCCCCATTTGTAAATTTGTACCCCCATCCCCAAATGATGTAATAGCGTAGAACATTTACTTTTCGCAATTTATCACTTTCATATAATGTTAGTAATTATGGTTTATATGGCAAGATAAAATCAATCTTAGAAAACCCTAATTCAAGATTAAACCAAGCATGAAATACAAAACACTTGCACACATTACACCTCTAGGGTTAACTCCACTTTAATGCCTTAAACAAATAGTCATGATATGCATGTGAGACATCTTAGCCAAAACAAATCAAAAATATAAGATCATGGTCCCTCGATGACGCTACGAATGTTGCCTTACAAATGATCTTAGTCCCTTAAGAGAAATTCTAAGATATCTCACAATATTGCTATCTATGACTATACGATGACCCATACTCGTCCCTTTACATCCAAAGATAAGGCTACTTACCAATCAATGGTGACATAGCAATATCAAAGGAACGAAGAAATGAACAAAAGACTTTTGAGTAGGTAGAACGTTCTTAGTTGCTTGCTCACAATCCATCTTCAAAACAAACATCTTTCAAACACACTAAACACTTTCAAAAAACATGAAATATTTTCAAAAGTACAACACTTTGTATGCATTCTTATAGAGACGAGAATCATTACAAAGTTGGCCTAAACGAAGGCGCTTTTCAAAAATACTTTCAAAATCCACCACAAACACATTTCAAACAAAGAAATTTCAAAAGTGATCTAGCAAGCAACTAAGAGCCCGTAGATAACTACGGATGAAAAGGGTGCTAACACCTTCCCTTTTCATAACCTACCCCCTAAACTCAAGAAAATATATCAAAGGTATTTCTTGTTCTTTTCACCCTTTCCTTATTAGATAAAAGAAAAGTTGGTGGCGACTCTTGCTATCTGCAACAATTGCGATAAAACGCAAAACAACCAAGTCAGTTCTTCCATCGTATTACAATATGTATTTATAATAGTCTAAGAGATATTATAAGATATTTATAATATTTGAGAGATATTATAAGATTATAATAATATCTTTTATTCTAATAATTAAGGAGATATATTTTAGGATTTTTTATAGATTTGTTGAATTTTGGTTATTATAAATATGTATCTCTTCTGTTATTATAGTGTGACAATCTTTGAGCTTACAGTAACAAGGGAGAACAAGGGCTTAAGGCATAGTATATGGTTTTGGTTATTCTCAAGGTAAACCTTAGAAAGGCAAAGGTTTTTTAGAAACCTTTAGAATTATTTAATGGAATTGGGGAATTGGGAAAAACTTGTTTACACCTTGGGTTTTAGTTATACATATATTGAAGGTTGAAGAGGTTGAAAAATACTTGAGTAGAAAATAGAGTTAATTTATGAGCGCCTTCAGGGCTGTTCTTGGGAACTTGAAGGTAATGACTATTTTCTTGTAACTCATTTGTAATTTCTTGTAAGAACTTTCTGAGTATATTGAATTGGAGAGTTGTTCTCTCCCCCATAGTAGATCATTTGATTGAATTTGGTAAACAAACCTTTATCTTTTTCTCTCCTTACTTTGTTATATTATTTGTGCATAGATTATTATTTCTACAGGCCATTTATTTTGGTTCTACTATTCTTTGCCTTACAAATTAATATTGAATTTTGTCGTAATTCACAACAAGATTCACAACAAGTGGTGCATTGAGCATTGAGCAAAGAGGTATTGAGCACCATGGTTAGTATATGGGAGATTGAGAAATTTTCCGGTAATAACGACTTTGGGTTATGGAAAATTAAGATTCAGGCCATTTTAATTCAAGAGAAGTGTATTGATGCTTTGAAGAGTGAAGCATTGATGTCTGCAGGTCTTACACAGGTACAAAAGACTGAGATGGTGGATAAGGCCAGAAGTTTATTATCTTGTGCCTCAGGGATAAAGTTCTAAGAGAGGTCACCAGGGAGTAAACTGCGATTGCTCTGTGGGAAAAACTCGAATCATTGTATATGACTAAGTCTTTGGCTCATATGTTGTTTCTGAAACAAAAACTCTATTCATTCTTAATGGTGGAGCATAAATCCATGGTTGAGTAGCTTACATAATTTGATAAGATTATTGATGATCTTGAGAATATTTAAGTGAAGTTTAGTGACGAGGACAAGGCTTTTACTATTATTGAGTTAGTTACCTAGATCCTTTGAGAACATTAAGAATTCCCTTCTTTATGATAAGGAAGGTACTATTACTTTGGATGAAGTCCAGACGGCGGTGAAATCCAAAGAATTTTAAAAGTCGAAAGATTTGAAGATTTAGATAGTGGTGAAGGCTTAAATATGTAAAGATGGGGAGGTGAGTATAAAGGGATATCCAAATCAAAGAGGTCTGAAAAGTCAAAGGTAAAATGTTTTAATTGTCAGAAAATCAGTCGCTTTAAAAGGGATTGTCCTGATAGAAAGGTCAAAGAAAATTTTGTTCAAGCTGCAGTTGCCTTGGGTGAGGAAAGTTAGAAGGATATCGATATACTAGTAGTATCGAGTTTAGAAACTGAAGATAGTTGGGTCATTGACTCAAGTTGCTCTTATCACATGTGTCCAAGAATAGAATACTTGGAAACTTTGAAGATGGTACAAGGTGGAGTTATTCGCCATGGTGATAATAAGGCTTGCAAGGTTGATGGTATTAATACGGCCATACTTAAAATGTTTGATTATCATGAACTTCTTATTCATAATATGAGATATGTTCCAGAACTCAAGCGAAGTTTGTTATCTATAAGTATGTTTGATAATACAGACAATTGTACTAGAGTTGAACATGGAGTCTTGAAGATTTCGTGTGATGAATTAATTATTGTTAAAGGGTCTAAAATATGTGGTCTATATATTTTAGAAGGTTCAAATGTTGTTATTTATTCATCATTAACTATTGTAGGCTTTCATGACAAGGAAGATCTATAGGATTTTAGTTTAAGGCGTTATGAATGCCTTGAGAAAGTTTCAGAGGAGTATAATGAATTTTGCAGAAATCAAAGGATAAAATGTATATTACCGCTGAGTTGTTATTAAGTTTTTGGAGAAGAGCTAAGGATAAAACAACTCACTTGGTTGGTAGAGAATTTCTCCAGAGGGAGAATAGTGAAAACCAAGGGAGAAATCTGGAAAAGCTATAACGGAGAAAACTCAGTTTGAGGTGGAGTTTCCTACTATGGATACTAGTAGTAATGAGGGATGGTTACAGAGATCTTTGATTTTCATTTGACTCATGATAAGGTAAGGAGGGTTATTGTAGCATCTCAAAGGGACTATTATGCTAGCCTTGGATATTATATTTTTAATGTGGCTGAAGGACTGCAAAATAAAAGAAGAAAAACCTTCAGGGAGGCATTTGAAAATAGGTGGAGTCAAGGGTGGTTGAAAAATAATACTTGTGGGCTTGTTAAATTACCTAGGAAGAAAAATGTAATTGGAAACAAGTGGATGCAAGTTGTGAGATCAAGATTCAAGAGTTGTTTGAATTTGATCAAAGTTATTTATTAGAGTTTCAACCTGGTAGAGAGCAACAAGGTTGTTGATGGTGAAATTATTATCAACACGGTTTAAAGTCAAGGTGGAGATTATTGGAATTGAATGTAGAGAAAAACACAAGAAAGGGGAGTTTAAATTGGGTTTTAAAAACTTTTCCCTTTTTGAAAACTATATGATAAAACTATGAAGGAATATAGAATGCTTAGAAATATAAAGAGACACATTTAGTTTATCCAAGTTCACCTCTAACTAGGCTACATCTTGTTCATCCTCCTCATGTCATTTTTCCTTCAACAAAGACTTAATCCACTATAACCAAATTTGATTACAAATGACCATAATAAGTCTGATCAACCTTACTGACAGCCCCAACAAGTTCAGTTGATCCATATTTCCAATTTTGCAAAGACCGAAGCCTATTCCTTCTTGAGAATCCTAACTCAACCGAGTCTCTCAAGGAAAAATACAATGATACTTTCAGTGATCTCCACGAGATATAACGATCAAGGACCCCCTTCAGAAATATGACCAACCTGGTCCTTCTTAATAGGATTTCATCTACGATAACAACAACCAAAGTCTTCTTGAGAATCCTGACTCAACTGAGTCTCTCAAGGAACCATCAACCTTCAATTGATAAATTTTGTGTTTACATGATTGCTTCTTTCTAAGAAGATTACACAAATGATTAACTCTTGATTGTTTGACACAATTATGAGCAACAACTCTTGTGTATAAACAATTTACATGAAGGACTAAAGATATATCACAATATGAGTAACAAATTTTGTGTTTACATGATTCTACGAAGATGAATATAATCTAAGTTTAAGTGTCATCTTGTAGTCTTCTTGTCTTCATTTTCTTCGTTGAGCAAGTTGTGAGCAACAACTCCTTGCTTCTTCATATTTCTACCAAGATGTATTTGATAAGAATTTGAGTATCATCTTGTAGAATTCTTCTTCTTCATCTTCTTTCTTTTTCTGATTTCTTTTAATCTCTTAATTTTCTCTCCTTATCATTGTAAGATGTTTTCAGTATGAATAACAAAGTTCTGTGGACTTTGTCATGATGAACATCGTCAATTTGCATTTGAAGCTTTGATCTTCTTATATAGCCTTCAAATAGAATTGTTGTAAGGATAAAAAAGTAATTTCTCCTTACAACGGTTGATTCCCAATGAATATATTCAAGAGTAGGTTTAAAACAGTACAAAACGTCACCTTCCTTTACCTGTTGCTTGCAGTTGTTAGCATAAGATCGTGGAAGACAACTTCTGTGAATAGTACAACCAATATTATGATAGTGGAGTTTGTTATTGTTTTGTATTCATCTTGACTAAGTTTCTTGATCTTTTATCTTCTAGTGATGTACTTATGATTCTGAAGTAATAAGCTTGGAAGAGATAAATGACTTATCATCGTTCTTCTGATGAACAACTGATGAGTAGTTCAAAAACTACATTTTTGTTTTAGCACGGGAACATCATAATGGTGAGAACCAAATCTTGTCTTCAAAATTATGAGCAACATCCTATCTGAAACACGAAGCTTGACTTCTGATCATAGAACATGTCTTGAAGGCGTATTTCTGATTTGATTTGAGAGATGAAGATTTAGTAAGAAGGTGTTTCATTTCAAAATCTTTCAATAGTAGATTCTTGTTTTAGGATATATAAGAAGCAGCTTATCTGAGAAACAAGTCTTGTCGTTGTAGGCGAAAGCTTTTCTGATGTTGATATCAACAACCTTTCTGATTATCAAGTCTTTGAGTTCTTGAGCTTTGATTCTTTTCTTGTTGTTTCTCATTGAGGAGTGATAATGATCCATAATATACTTCATTGTTATAGAGTCACAATCTTTCAGATTATTGAACATTGTCTTCGGATATATAAGCAACAATTTATCTAATAAACAATGTCTTGTTTGAGCGAAAGCTTTTCTGATCTTAACTTCTTGATAATAAGATTTTCTAAGTTGCATATCTGATGTCTAATTTGTGAAGCATAAGCTTATATCAGTACATCTGATTTTGATGTTGAATTCTTCTTTTCTAATCTCTTGAATTCTGATATTTATATTAAGCTAAAAGCAATAACTTATGTCAGCTATATCTTGGTGTTTGATCATGAATTGTTTCTCTTGATATCTGAGAGTGGTGCTTTCTTGAGAACTTACTTGATTCCCTTTCTGATGAACATTCAGCATTCCTTAGAATTGTTGACGTTTCTTTAGAAACGGTCACAATAGTTCTTCTATTAAGTAGATTGGCTTGAGAGGATATCACCCTTTGATCTTGTCTTCTGATGGACTTTCTGATGTTAATTAGAAGTGAGTCCATAAGAAATTTTTTTCTTTCAACCTTTCTTTTGATGGAATACTTATGATGTTGAATTGAAGTGCGTATTCTACTATCTGAGTCTTCAAAATTTTGACTTTGTCTTCAGAGATGTGAGCAGTAACTCTTCTGATGAACAAATCTTGACTTTTGACCTTTATGTTGGAGGCTTGTTTCGTGTACACTCTTGATTTCTGATCTTGAAGCAACATCTTATTAGAAACTCATTCTTCTTGATTACTTGTGACTTCTAAAGCAGCAGCTTGTTGAGAAGTACACACATGATCCTCTATCTGGCGAATATTCATCATTCTTCTGAACTAGTGATGTTTCTTTAGAAATGGATGTCAATAGTCTTTCTAATGTGCTTGGTGTATTTCTGATTCTCCAGACAATAGTCCTAAATCAATTAGAATTTCTTATTTGCACACTCAATAAAACCATTAGAACTAAAATTGTTCTTCATAAAATATATGCATTGTTATCATCAAAACACAGAGATTTAAACACAAATCCAAATCTTGTTCTAACAGGAATATGCATTAAAACCTTTGTTGATGAAGAGAAAGAAAACATGTTTTCAGATTTCCAAAAATCAGAAAGCCGAAAAGTAATCTGGTCTGAGAGATTTACGGGTATCGGGTTTGGTCGATTCGGTTCATTGATCCATTCATTTAGTGTTAGAATATTTTATATTAATTTGGAGATCATATAAATTAATATAAAAAGATATTGTAAGATATATATTTATAATAGTCTAAGAGATATTATAAGATATTTATAACATTTGAGAGATATTATAAGATTATAATCATATCTTTTATTCTAATAATTAAGGAGATATGTTTTGAAATTTGTTGGATTTTGGATATTATAAATATGTATCTCTTCTATTATTGTAGTATGACAATCTTAGAGCTTACAGTAATAAGGGAGAGCAAGGATTTAAGGCATAACATAGGATTTTGGCTATTCTCAAGGGAAACCCTCAAAAGGCAAAGGTTTTTGAGAAATCTTTAGGGTTATCTAAGGTAATTGGGGAATTGGGAAATATTTGTTTACACCTTGGATTTGGGTTATTCATATATTGAAGGTTGAAGAGGTTGGGAAACACTTGGGTAGAAAGTAAGGCTAATTTTCGGGCGCCTTCAGGGTTGTTCTTGGGAACCTGAAGGCAAAGGCTATTTTCTTGTAACTCGTCTATAATCTCTTGTAAAAACTTTATGAGTATAGTGAATTGGAGATCTGGTCTCTCCTCCAGAGTAGATCATTTGGTCGAACTAGGTAAATAAACATTTATATTTTTCTCGCCTTATTCTGTTATATTATCTATGTGTGGATTATTATTATTGTATACCATTTATTTTGGTTTCTACTATTCTTTGCCTCACAAATTAATATTTAATTTTGTCGTAATTCACAACAAGATTCACAATAAATACTTACTTGTTAATTTTCCCATATGCATTCTTCATGATCAATTCAAATAGCATGCACAATATCTCCATCAACTTCATCATATGAGGTAGGAACTTGTGTTGTGTAAGAAGGAGTGGATGGAATATCAAGACTTTCATCACTAAGAGGAATTTGTTTTTCTTAGAGAATGATTGACCATTTCCCTGATATGTCGGAAGAGTCAGTCACATAGAAAACTTGTTTTTCTTGAGAAGCCATGATGAATGGTTTGGTCATAAAAGATGTATTGCCAAGGTCAACCCGTGTGAATCCTAAGTCATCAATTGTTACACCATTACTATCATTTAGAACCCACTTGCATTTAAATAAAGACACTTTGAAAATAACATAATCAATCTCCCAAATATCCTCAATGACACCATAAAATGCGGTAGCTGCCAATACCGGATTCTTATCTTTCGAACTAGTGAAATACATCGATTCAGCTTCAACTATAACCCCACTATTTGCATTGTACTACAATCATCTTTTGATTTTGTATAAAAAGTATAATGACCAATTCAGTATGCAGTCCAAGTTATGACATTAAATTTTGGCTCGTACGACAACCACTTAAGTATCTCAGATGCACTATGATCATTAAATACCCTTTTATTAAACCAATCTATGAATCTCTTGTTATTCTCTATCAGCAACAACTTTTCGCTCATTCAGGGATATTTTTGTTCAAAAGTCTTTTATGAGTATCTACGTAAGGTTGCACTTCATCAATATTATTAAATATATAGAAATTTGCTTGAATAACTACATCCTAATCCATTGACATAACATTTAGACCTTAAATACCTCTTTTGTCTGTGAGATCAGCATGACGAGACTTTAGAATGTCTATAGAATCTACTTCCAACAAATAGCTTGTACAAAATTCAACAGCTTCTTCAGGGATGTACCTTTCAACAATCTAAGCTTCTAGTCGGTGATGATTCTTCGTATATCCTTTAAAGATCTTCATATATCGCTCTATTGGATACATCCACCTTAAATAAACTGTACCACAAAATCGGATTTCTCTAACTATATGAACAAGTAAGTGAACTATAATGTCAAAAAATAATGGAAAATACATCTCCAATTGACACAAGATTATGGAAACCTCATCTTCTAATTCATCTAACTTTTTGAAATCAAGAACTTTATTACATATAGAATTGAAGAATAAGCACAATCTGGTTATAGTTACTGTCACATTTTTTATTAGGATCCTACGGATAGCCATTGGTAGAAATTGTTGCATCAATACATGACAATCATGAGATTTCATACCAATTAACTTGAGATCTTTCATTGATACAATTTTCTTGATGTTTGATGAGTAACCTTGGGGAACTTTGATACCATGCAAGCACTCATAAAAAATTTTCTTTTCCTTTTTAGATAGAGTGTGACATACCAAAGGCAGATAAGTTCTATGTCCTCTATCTATCAGTGCCAACTATTTTCGTATACCCATCGCCTCCATATTGAGAAGAGAAGTCTTACTATCTCTAGTCTTGCTTGGAATGTTTAGAAGTGTTCTAATCAAACTATCACACATATTTTTCTCCATGTGAATCACATCAAGATAATGTCTAAGATCAAAGAACACAAACCTCTTTTTCCATATGTTTTTCTCAAATGGCCCTTTTTCTTATTAACTCTGCGATAAAACTTTATTTTGAATTTCTCTAATCTCTCTATGGGGAAATTCCGGTGTGGAGGTTGTGATTTTGGCACACCATCTCTCATGGGGAAATGGGGTGTTGGACGGTCGAAGAGACAAGCGACAACACACCAAAAGATTAGGGAAAACAAAATTGAGGCACAAGTGGTGATAGCAATTGAACATGATGGAAGTGAGGAAAATCAGAATCAGCATGCGATGAATATGGAAGAGGAGGTGGAAGATGAGTTGATGGATACATTAAAGGTTATTGAAATTGATTGCAATAACAATTCAGAGGGTGGAAGCATGATCAAAAACCCTAAGGTGATTGAGATTGCGACGCCGGATAGGGTTTAAACTCCAAGAAGTATGGAAGAGCACTTGGAAGAGGAACCCAAGAATGAGAATAAGGGTAAACCGTGGGTGGAGTTCATACAAGGCAATATGGATATTATAAGAGGAATGTTGTCAGATTCATTGCACCAATAATGGTTAATGGAGAATGTGAGGTTACTATCGAGGAGTCTGATATGGAGAAAGAACTGCAATACTGGGATTCAACTCTGATTCTCTTTGCACTGGGATGGGATTTATCCATGAATACTGTGAAGAAATTCATCGAAAAGGTGTGGAATTTTGTCTCTTTACATGAGCTATATTACAATGATGTTGGATATTTCATAGTGAGATTCGAAAATTTTGAGGATAGGGATAAGGTGATGTCTCAGGGTCCTTATTTCATCTATGGAAGGCCTATTTTCCTTAGAAATTGGTCTACAAATTTTGAGGTAAAAGAGGACCTGTTAAGGGTTTCCCCTATTTGGATAACATTGCCTTAACTACCATTGCACCTATGGGGAGAGAATAGCATCTAAAAAATAGCTAGTGTTGTGGGGAGCCCTATCACTACTGATGAGTGAATAACTAAGAGGTTGAGAGTATCTTATGCTCGAGTGTTGGTGGAAGTTGACATAACTCAGGAGACTAAGGATTATCTTTGCATACAGGATCACAATTGAAAAAGGATGGAGCAAAGAGTAGTGTATGAATGGAAACCGAAATATTTCCAACAATGCTTGAACGTGGGCCATGATTATGCTGAGAAAAAGCCTGGACCAGGATAGAATATGAGACAAGGAAAGATATGGAAGCCAAAGCCTATTGCTCCTAAGGCACTGATCGCAACTTTATGAGTCTGTCGGGTTTAGTGACTGCAAGTGCACAGTCTATCACGTAGTTTTAAAAGATATTGAACTCACAAGGACTGATGGTCAAACTATTGTTATCTTAAGGTCACTATGTAAAGCTAAGGCTAATTATAAAATTTGGGTGGTTGGGTTTAATCGGGAATTAACTAAAATCTAATAATTAATAACGGGACACCGGTATGTACTTTGTCAACTTCAAGGATTCAATGAGTCATTGGAATTTGTATTCGGTATTAAAACACTATTTTAGTGGAAACTATTCATTTAAAAACCTTCGTCTCACACTTTCGTTCTATCGATTCAGGTCATATTATTTAACTCAAATGAGCGCTCTCGCTGTTTCATTTAAAATTCAAAAGTATTTTTTGAAAACAAATAGAGTCTAATTAATTTTAAAGCGTTCTCGCTGTTTTTAAAATTAATGTTTAATAACCACTATCTGGTTAAAACTTCAAACTCTCACTCTGTTGATTTTAACCTTAGACTGTCTTTTACTCTCGTACAAAAAAATTAAATATCCAAATTGGAAATTAAAACCATAAAAGTGCTTTTGTAAAATATTAATGCCAATTATTACCGAATCCCTTCAGTTTAAGATTTACATACCGGTATCGGGAAATTTATCCAGACATAATTTTATTGAAGGATAACATAAAATTAAAACATAAATTTAGTAACACATGCATGGTAAGAATAAATAAATTATACTTAAAATAGGAACCTGAAATTAAATACTCAAGCAAATAATTTGAGCAGTGTGTATCCTCTACAAGCCGACAAGATTAATTGGAAGTAAAGCAGATGAAGTAAACTTGAATAAAACTAGGAACGAAACAAATCTTGAAACTTGAATAAAGCTTTGAAATAATGTCAGCAAGATTGATCCAAGCGTTACACAAATTGTAGGCCTAATACTAATGGTGTGGTAGTTTCTCAATGTGAGAAACTACCACTTTACAAAGTGATTTTTCTTCATAAAACTGCTAACAGCGCTTCCGCGCATAAAACTCGGATGATTAAAACTAATATCTAAGATCCTACATATAGAGAAATAAAATGTAAGTTACAACTTTATGTGAGAAGTAGTGGAGATAATGGAGAAAGTGGAGAAAGAAGTGGAAAAATGGAAAGTTGAAAAGATCATGGGGCGATAATGGGAAGTTAGGCTTCATCAGTGGTTACGTGAAGAAGACTTCACGCGGTAAACAAAAAATAGTTGTCCTGAGCCCCATACATTGTGTGCCATGGTAACCTGGCCTCAAATCAATCTTACTAAACACACGAGCATCCACCAATTGGTCCATCAAGTCATCTATTCTTGGAAGCGGATACTTGTTCTTAATCGTCACTTTATTCAACTATTTATAATCAACACAAAGCCTCATACTTCCATCTTTCTTATTCACTAACAACACTGGAGCTCCCCACGGTGATACATTTGGTCTTACAAACTTCTTTTCAAGTAACTCCTCCAATTGCTTCTTTAACTCTGACAATTCAGATGTAGACATCCTGTATGGTGCCATAGACACGGGTCTGGTACCAGGTACAAGATCAATTGCAAACTCAACTTCCCTCTCCGGCGGTACATCAGGAATTTCATCGGGAAAAACTTCAGGAAATTCACACACCACCTGCAATTCCTCAATTATAGCTTGAGTCTCTACAGATAGCGACGCCATCAACGAGAACATCTGTGCTTCCTCTTGCATCAACTTTCTCAACTGCCTAGCAGACAACAGACTATCTTCCTCTTCTTCAGGAGTAGAAAACTTCACAGACTTGTCATAACAGTTAATATGAACACAGTCATGCTCTAACCAGTTCATACCCAAAATCACATCCAAAACTCTTAACGGTAAACAAACCAAATCAACAGCAAAGTCTCTGTCGAAGATTGACAAGGGACACTTTAAACACACAAAAGAAGTAGTCATTGACCCCTTGGCTGGAGTATCGACGACCATTTCTCCATTCGTAGAAGACAACATAAGACCCAATCTTTCAACACAATCAGCAGCAATAAAACAATGAGTATCACCGGTATCAATAATAGTAATTAAAGGAGTAATATTAATGAAACATGTACCTATGATAAGTTTGTCCTCAGTAGCTGCCTGATCCTCAACCAAAGCGAACACTTTACCACTTGTCTGCGCCCTCTTTGGTTTCTGACACTGACTACCAATGTGCTCTTCTTTACTATAGTTGAAACAAATCACATCCTTATGCTTGCACTCAGATACAACATGTCTGTTCTTACCACAATGGAAAAACTTCTTCACTTCGGTAGTACACACATTACTCTTATGCTCGGGTTACCCATATTTAAAACAAACCACACCAGCAGGAGCATCTCCCCCACTAGTCCTCTGACCTTGAGCAACTTTCTGTTTACCTTTACCAGCTGGGGTATCATAAGGCTTACCACGGTTCTGTTGGTACTTACCCCTCTTCTCACTGACAATCTTGTAATGAGCATTATTATCCTCCTCATAAATTCTGCAGCTATCAATCAAATCAGCAAAGACACGGATCTTCTAGTATCCAACTGCCTTTTTGATCTCTGGGCGCAACCCATTCACAAACTTGATACACTTCGAAAACTCAGCGTCTGCCTCAGTGTATTGCGGATAAAACTTAGCCAACTCAGAAAACTTGTCAGCATACTCAACAACTGACATATTCCCTTGCTTCAGCTCAAGGAATTCAATTTCCTTCTTACCAAGGACATCTTCAGGAAAGTACTTCCTCAGAAATTCCCTACGGAACACAGCCCAAGTGACATTTTCACCTGCAGCTTCCAACCTCTGGCAAGTCTCTAGCCACCATTCATCAATCTCGACTGCTAGCATATGAGTACCATACCGAACCTTTTATGCTGGAGTGCAGTCCATCACACGAAAGATTCTCTCAATCTCTTTCAACCAATCCAATGCTCTGTCAGTATCATACTTTCCCTTGAACGTAGGCGAATTCTCTCTCTAGAAAGTCTCCAAACTACGAGATCCAGCATTCCCGTCAGCATTCGGCTGATTCTCCATCGCATGAGCCATTTCTTCTAAAGCAGTAGCAAGTGCATCATCATTCCTTCCAGCCATCTCAACTTATCACTACAACATAAACAACGGTTAGAACTTAAATTAACAATGCTCGATTGTTAGACAACTACAACTCGACGACAAGGTCGGACCAACCTTTTGCTCTGATACCAACTTTGTAACACCCAATTCTACCCCGGCAATTATATATGCAAATCAGAGTTATAGACATTCATGCAAACGAATCAGGATGCCACAAATTCAACTTATCAAAACTCATTGCACTCATCGTGGATATATAACACTTTAAAACTTCGGATGAACCATCAGCATAATACTTCAATTAAATAATTCAACATTTTAAACATCTACGCAGTGGAATTCTTAGTAACATCTTTATCCATCGTTACGGCAATTTCAAAACAACACATATTTAATAATAATCAACTTAAATTTCAACACTGAATAATCAACAATCAAAAGCAACAAACGTTCATCCCCCCCGAGTGTTACATATCAGAGCAATGACACCGACTCGAACTACCGAAGGTATACAACCTTCACTCTCGATTACCTGCACGTTACCAACGTAAGGGTAACATTCAAACAGAAGGGGTGAGATATCTAACAATATAATAAGACGTGTGATAATTAATATATTAAATTAGATCACATAACATCACCACTCCTCATCTCATAATCAACAATAATCGCAACAATAATACACATTCACAACGTCAATACACAACTTCTTTATGCAATCATATAATGCGACTCAATACTATGCAAATGCATGCAGTACCATTGGAGCAGAACTCCCATCTTAAAAATCTTCCAATAAATAAAGGCATCAACAAGGCATAAGCCTTCATCTTAATATTCGCCAATACGGGCCATCTTAACGAGGATAAGCTCCATCTTGAAATGCAATGTATGCTAAACAATCATGAATGTAATGACAACACCATAATTAACAAAATCTCAACACAAACATCATCATTGCCCATAAGCCTACACCTTAATAGCTGCCAATTATTAGAGGTATCTCAATATCTTCCATCAACATCATTCATCAACATCATGTATTCATCATAAATCACCAAACATCATTTATACACCATAATTCATCAAACGTCATTTATACATCATAGTTCATCAAGCATCATAATTCATCAAACATCATTTATCATTAACAACTCATTCATACAACAATACAACAGTAACTCGTCAATCTCGCAACGTTGGCCATAGGCCTTCAACATGATATTGCCTACAATTAATTAATCATCTAAGGCTTACTTATAAATTACCAAACCTCTACATATTACTATTATGTAATACTACATCATTATTGTCATTAATCTTACTGTTATAAACCAAACAGTAATCTACAATCATCTCTTCCTCACCGTTCTTCACAAAAATCAACGTAGCTATTTAACACTGGAACTAATTTAATTCCTAACTTGGATACTAGGATTATCCTTCATATTCTTCATTTTAATCCTTAAGAATAAAGTTCATCGCGTTAGCTATTCAACGCTTCAAACGGCACCTCAAACGGAATCTGAAAACTCAAGTTACAGCCTCTTCAAAACGAATATGTCAAAAACCAGACAACATGGATCGACGCATAACGCCTTGGTTCGACGCATATTGGACTAAATACGCTACATGAGTCGATGCATACTCTCTTGTATCGACTCATACTGAGTTGGTAACATTTCATGTATCGACACATGCTCCTACGTATCGGCTCATCCTGAGTCTGAAAGCCCTCATGTATCGACACATGACTCCTTCGTGTCGACTCATACTGAGTCTAACTTCATTCTTGTATTCACACATACAATTTGGGGTCGACACATACTGCTCTGTCATGCATATTTTCTGTGATTTATCTGCATTTTCACTACGGGTTCCATACTTTAGGCCCTAAAAACATCCTCTAATCATAGATAATCATCAATTATAATTACCCTATAATTCTACATCAAATAAACAGCATTGGGACACCATTATTCATCCATAATTCATCAATTTTCATCATACGACAACATATATAATTCAATCATAAACCAAACAATCACTCACCTCTAACCCCACATACTAATTATCATAAACCCTATTATAGAGTCAGAACCCCACCCTTACCTCAGATTGAAGGTTGCTCTATAACTTTTCCGGTTGAATTTTTCGTTCTGCCTCTTTCCTCTTTTCCAACAGCTTTCACGTTCTCTTCTTTCAACCCTTATTTCTTCTTACTGCTTCTTATTTCTTATTATTTCTACAATAATAAAATAACTCCATTATTCTCTTTATTCCTTAATGGGCTTAAGACTACTACACCCCCCTTATTATTACTTTCATTCCTTTAAAACAAGCTCACATCAAATAATATATCCTTCTTCTAATATTATTCCACCACTTAATAAAATAATTAAATCCAACTAATCACAACACAACAATTATTCTAAAAATAGTTTAATTAAATAACTAATTAAATTACGGGCGTTACAACATATACTTGTGTTTCATGCACAACCAAGGAGATATGTTATAAATAGTGAGAAGAATAGGCCACAAAGAATGATTAGTGCTAATATTGCCAAAGGGGTTCTTTCCATCAATGGAAAGCCCAAGCCTAAGGTTTCTTGGATCAATTCTAAAATCTGGAAACAACGAATCAATTTTCTTCCATTGCAACGAATCAGCTACATGGCGAATGTTTCCATCACATTTCCTTTCACTTGCATGCCAATATTCTTTGCCTTATTCCAATTAGAAAAAATCCTCTTAAATCGTGAAATCATTAGAAAGTATCATAACACTTTAGAAGGAGGATGCTTCCTACTAATATTGTCATAGTCATTGTCATCACCATTATTGGCATTCAACTTGTAATGTGACACCATATTTCAGACATTGATACAAGTATTTGTACTCTTTCTTGTATAATATTCAATCATTAGGGCATGCATGTGTTTTGATATACCCCAAACCCATTGGACACAATATCTTCTTGAACTCATAACAATGATCTGAAAAATTAATATCTTCTGGTAACATTTTCTTTAGCAGATCAAGTAATTTCGTGAAACTTTTATCCGACCATTCATTTTTTTCCTTCAGATTAAACAACTTTAACATCGCAGACAATCGTGTAAAACTTGTGCATCCCTTATATAAAGGGGTGTCTTTATCACTATATAAAGTATCATAAATATGAGCATTCTTAGAAGAAGATTCTCCAATATCACGGAACATATCCTCTAGTCAATCCTCCATATATTCATCTTCATGTACTCTTTGACTTTGTGACGCCCAACTTCCCTCTTTATCCACCCCACCATGTCACATTCATATTGTATAATTTTGACATATACAAATAACACATAGGTGATGGAATATTTCATTCTTTGTACCTTTACGAATATTCCCACATTTAACACAAGCACAATAAAAAATACCATTATTGTCAGGAAGATTTTTATCAGAGTATTCAAGGAATTCATGAACTTCATTCTCATAAATCGAACATAATTTATCGGCTTTCATCCAACTATGATCCATAGAAACTTCTGAAATTTATACACGAATAATAATGTGAATGACACACCAAAAACTAAAGCATATTCATAACAAAAATATAACTCTAAACTTAATATGAATCACAACAATATACTATTTTTGTTCACTTCTATATCCAATAGAACAGATAATAAACGACATATATGAACCAAGAACAAATACAACATTGAACGCAAGAAAGGTATTCGGGGGAACAAACAGAATAACTAACAAACGATATATATGAACCAAGAACAATATATAACATTGAACGAAAAAAATGATTAAAAATTGAAGATGAAGAGTACCGTACTTTGAAGATAAGGATGGGAACAAAAATGAAGATGTTGAAAATTTGCGATTTCAAATGAACAAGAATGGAGATGTTAAAGATAATGATACCACTGTCGTCTCTGGTTCGCTTGTTCGCATAGGGCATCTTATAAAAGAAATGTAGAATAATGTTTGTTTTAATTTATCAGTAAAACATTTGATCACGGTTAAACACCAAAACCGTAGTGGAAATTTAAATAATCTAATAATGGTTGAGTTAATCCACCATAATGATATCCCTTTTATTT
This sequence comes from Vicia faba, assembly GCA_948472305.1. Taxonomy (NCBI): domain Eukaryota; kingdom Viridiplantae; phylum Streptophyta; class Magnoliopsida; order Fabales; family Fabaceae; genus Vicia; species Vicia faba. The sequence goes on from OX451739.1 coordinate 897,047,077, forward strand.
TGTATTTAAAAATAAATAAAAAAAAGAAAAGACGCGTCTTAATGTTAAAGGAATAAATCATTTGATGGAGCGGAGGTTCGAACCCATGAAAGCTTGACACTATAACCACAGTTATCAAAACAACTGTTACTATATCATAACAATTTTTAATAAAAAATTAAAAAAATGTTAGCTCCTGAGTTTGGAGATGTCACCACTGTGTTGGAAAGAACCATGGTGAATTGAGCATTGTTGTTTGCGTATTTTGTAGTAGTATTTAATTATCAATGTTTCAGTTTCACAATGTAGCATGCAAGATATATAGCTGAGATGTCCCCATTTTGAATGAATGTATATCTTTTCTTGTGGATTGATGTATTGACAATATCTTGAACATTGTTACTTTATTAATGGACGACAAAGATCCATTTACAAACAAAACTATGTTAATTTCTCCTCGGTTGTTTAGTAACACCGAGATAATATGTTATTTATTTTTTAAATAAAAATTATAATAAAGTATGGAATGTTCCTCTCGAAGTCTAAATTCATTGAGGTAATATATTACTTCTATTGTAGAAAAAAATGGTGAATGAAAAAAATTGAAAGTAACATGTTTTTTTTTGTTTTTATTTTTATTTTTTATAACTCACCAATTTTTTGTGTATTGCAATATTCAAATAAATGACTATATTCAAAATAAAAATTTCAAAATCTTGTGAGATAGATTGCAAGAGGTTGAAACAACAACAACAACAACGTCATTATGTGAGATAAAGAACGAAAATATGTTTTTCTTAAGATTGATAAAATTAGTTTCTCCAATGCGTGTATGTAAGATCAACAACAACAAAAAATGATGTTTACAAACTTAAAGCGGTTGTAGAGGAGTTAGGTTTAGTGCAAAACTTAATAAACAAATACTTTTATAGACAAATTTGGATATCAAACCCCTCGGTTAGTGGTGTAACCAAATGAATAGTTTATTTAATTTTTAAATAAAAATAAAATAAAATGAAAGACGTAATTTTTTAACGAAATATATCAAAAACTGCAGTTGTTGGGTTCGGAACATGTCTTATTAATTAGTTTTCCCATCTGTCCTCTATTTCAATCGAGTGAATATATAATATTTATTATACAAAAAATTATTTTATTTTATTTATGTATAAAAAATGGCACTCACTTATAGCTGTGTTACCTCGGTTTTTAGAACACCTAAGTAAAATATTGTTTATTTTATTAAAAAAATCAAACATGACGCTTCCAGAATATATACTCTCAGTTTTTAGCATGTTTCAGATGAAAGTTTTTTTATAAAAAATGTTATTCATTGTAATGCGTGCACACACACACACAAAAGACCAAATACACATACTCCCTTCGACCATTATTTTAAGCAAATATTTTCTTTTTAGATTCATTGAGAAATGAATATATTTAGTCTACATAAAAGACCAAATATATTCATTATTCAATAAACCTAAAAATAGAATTTTTGCTTATAATAATGGTCGTAATTATTGGTGCACAAAGAAGAGATGAAAGGTAAAAAGAATATATTAACTGACTGTTACAAAATAAGGAATAATGATTTATAATGAATTACATTGAGCTACCTCACTAGGCTATTTATACACAAAATAAAATCCTAAATATCCTCTAACAAAGATATAAAAAGATATAATAATATCTTCTAAAAAGATATTCCTAAAATATAGATTAATATCCAAAAGCTATTCCTAAAATATAGATTAAATATAATATCATCCCTTAATTTATATTTTATGCAAAACTGACAACACCAATTTCATCCATCAAGTGAAGAAATTGATCAGTCTTGATAGCCTTTGTAAGAACATTTGTCAACTGCTTCTGGATGCTACAGTGCATAACTTTTAATATTCCGCTCTGAACTTGATTCCTCAGAAAATAATATTTGGTCTCAATATGCTTGCTTCTCCCATGCGGCACTGGGTTCTTGGTAAGATTGATTGCAGACTTGTTATCAATCATCAGCTTCAGAGGTTTGGCTACTTCAATCTTCAGATCTTGCAACAAGTTCAGAATCCACACAGCTTGACATGCAGTCAGAGCGCCTGCAATATATTCAGCTTAACAAGTTGACAACACAACAACATGTTGTTTCTTGGAACACCAAGAAATAGGATCTCCCGGAAATTTGAATAAGTACCCAGAAGTACTTCTTCTTTCCACTGTATCTCTGCACCAATCAGAGTCTGAATAATTCAGAAGTTCTAATTCGATCTTTCTTTCAGACGGAAATAACCCTCCATACTTCAAAGTTCCTTTCACATACCTCAGAATCCTGATAGCAGCTTGGTAATGAGACCACTTTGGTTTACTCATAAATCTGCTAACCATTCCAACTGCATAGCAAATATCAGGTCTGGTATTACACAAATACCTCAGAGAACCAACCAATTGTTTGAAGGTTGTAGCATCCACATCCTCTCCATCAGAATTAGAGTCTAACTTCTTATTCGTATCAGCGGGTGTGATAGCAACTTTGCAATTTTCTAGCTCAAATCTCTTCAGAAGCTCTAGTTCATACTTCATCTGATGCAAAATGATTCCTTTCTCAAGGTACATAAATTCCATCCCTATAAAGAAACTCATTTTCCCAAGATCTGTCATCTCAAACGCATTCATCAGAACTTTCTTGAACTCAGCTATCTCTTGTTCAGAACTTCTTATGAGTAATATGTCATCAACATACAAACAGACTAGAATCATATTACCTTTTGAAGTGTGCTGAACATAAACACCATACTCCATCTCACACTTCTGAAACCCTTATTCCTTGAAAAACGAATCAATCTTCAAATTCCAAGCTCTGGGTGCTTGCTTCAATCCATACAAGGCTTTGTGTAATTTGAACACCATACATTCCTGATTCTTTTTCTCAAATCCTGGAGGTTCTGATACGTATACCTCTTCTTGTAATGGACCATTCAGAAATGCAAATTTTACATCTAAATGCATCAGAGGCCAATTCTTGTTAGCAGCTATTACAATCACTAGTCTGATTGTTTCATGTCTCGCTACAAGTGAAAAGACTTCAAAGTAATCCAGCCCAGGCTTCTGTAGAAAGCCTCTTGCTACTAATCTTGCTTTTTGTTTGCCAATTGATCCATCTGGCTTTAGCTTCTGCTTGAAAACCCATCTGACGCTGATGGCTTTCTTGTCTTTTGGAAGTTTTGTCAGCTTCCAAGTCTTGTTTCTCTCTATAGCATCAAGTTCTTCTTTCATGGCCTGTAACCAAACTTGCTGCTTAAGAGCCTCTTCCGTACTCACGGTTTCAGAGTCTACTAACATTGCACACTGAATAACTTCTCCTTCAGAGTCTACTTCAATGTCTTGCAACATGTCAAACTTTGCAAATCTTCTTGGGATGCTTTTGACTCTTTGTTTCCTCTGAACTGGACCTTCAAACCTTTGGACACCAGAACTTTCCTCTTCAGAAGCACTTGCTTCAGAAATTGGACTTTCTCCAGAACCTTGACTGTCTTCAGAGTCTTAATCACCATCGGAGTCAGAGTCAGAATCATCTTCTCCTTCTGTATCTTCTTTAGAGTCGGAGTCTTTACCAGCTTCAGAAACATGTGTTTCTGACTTTTCTTCAGGAGTTCTCTCATCAGAGTCAGGACGAGACCTTTCCCAATTCCAAACTTATGATTCCTTTACAATGACGTATCTGCTGAACTCAACTTTGTTAGTTTCTGGACAATAAAGTTTGTACGAACTTGTACTGTGGTACCCCACCAGCAACATCACTTTACTTCTATCATCCAACTTCTGTCTTCTGGCTCCTGGGACATGTTTGTAACATACAGAACCAAACACCTTCAGATGACTAACACTTTTCTTATCTCCGGTCCACTTCTGAATAAGAACTATTTCCTTCAATTTCTTCGTTCGACATCTGTTGAGCACATAACATGCAGTTGCAACAACTTCTCCCCACAGAGTATAAGAAAGCTTCTTCTCTTTCAGTATGCTTCTCACCATATCAAGCAAAGTATGGTTTCTTATTTCAGCAAGACCATTGTGTTGAGGAGTATATGGAGCAGTAACCTCATGATTAATTCCATTCTCCTCACAGAAACTTCTGAATTCTGTGGAGTTATACTCACCACCATCATCAATTCTAAGAATCTTCAGAGTGTGGCCACTCTGGTTCTTAACCTTCATTATGAACTTGTTGAATTCAACAAACACCTCTTGTTTGAACTTTATGAGAGATGCCCATGTCATTCTGGTGAACTAATCAACAAGTGACGCAAAATATGTATTCCCTCCAATTGATGCTACTGGAAAAGGACCGCACACGTCAGAATGCACTACTCCCAAGGCATGTTTTGCTCTTGGAGATACTTCTGATTCAAATGGTAATCTTGGTTGCTTCCCTTCCATGCACACCTTGCATGATTTTTCAGGCTTCTTGATTGTAGGAATTCCATGTACCAGATTCTTTGATTTCATATGCCTTAAACTTCTGAAATTTAGATGACTAAATCTTCTGTGCCATAACTCACTCTCCTTGACAACACTTGTTGCACTAAGACATTCAGAGTCTGCAGTTCTAACATTCACCTTGAATGTTATGTTCCTTCCCTGTTCTGACTCCATAGTCAGCTTCTGATTACATTCATACAGCTTCAGAAGATTGTCCTTCATGGTAACTGAAAAACCTTTCTCAATCAGTTGTCCCATACTCATCAAATTGCTTTTCATGCCAGGTACATACCATACATTCTGGATCACTACTACTTTCCCATTGTTTAGAATGATTCTGATATTTCCCATACCTTTTGCATTGAGGTTTTTATCATCAGCACATCTGATCTTTGTACTCTTTCCAGAGTCAAAATCAACCAACCATGTATTGTTTCCAGTAAGATGGTTTGAACACCCTGTGTCCATATACAACCATTCTAATGCATTCAGATCATCAGGTTCAAAAGTCAACAATAGCACAGGTTCATCATCTGACTCTCCTCTGGCTATACTTGCTTCTTCTGACTTCCTTTCTTTGTTTGACCAGTAACCTTTGGGATAGTGGCCAAAGTTCTTGCAACAGTAACACTGACCATTCCTTCTTGTCAGACTTCTCCTTTCCCTTCTGGACATTCTTCTGTCTATCAGAGTTTGAAGCTTCTGACCTTTGACCACCCTTAGTTTTCTTCCTGGCTTCTGACCAATTCTCCTTCTGATACTTCTTACCAGAAGTTGCTTTCAGAGCCCACTGCTCTACTTCCCTCTCAGAAGTTCTCGCAGTCATACGCAACTCATGCGCCTCTAGACTACTTTGCAGCTCTTCAACACTCATGGTGCTCAGATCTTTGGAATGTTCAATTGCTACCACAATATAATCAAACTGAGAAGTTAAAGATCTTAAGATCTTCTCAATAATTACTTGTTCAGACAGAATTTCTCCACAAGCTTTCATCTCATTAGTAATCAGAATCACTCTAGAGATGTATTCAGAAACCTTCTCATTGTCCTTCATGTTGAGATTTTCATATTTTTTTGAGAGACTGAAGCTTCACCTTCTTCACTCATGTGTCACCACCGTAACATCTGACCAGTGTGTCCCACGCAGCCTTCACTGTTTCAGAGTCAGCAATCTTCTCAAACACGTTCGCATCCACACATTGATGCGAACCAGAAGTTGCTTTCAGAGCCCACTGCTCTACTTCCCTCTCATAAGTTCTCGCAGTCATACGCAACTCATGCGCCTCTAGACTACTTTGCAGCTCTTCAACACTCATGGTGCTCAGATCTTTGGAATGTTCAATTGCTACCACAATGTAATCAAACTGAGAAGTTAAAGATCTTAAGATCTTCTCAATAATTACTTGTTCAGACAGAATTTCTCCATAAGCTTTCATCTCATTAGTAATCAGAATCACTATAGAGATGTATTCAGAAACCTTCTCGTTGTCCTTCATGTTGAGATTTTCATATTTTTTTGAGAGACTGAAGCTTCACCTTCTTCACTCATGTGTCACCACCGTAACATTTGACCAGTGTGTCCCACGCAGCCTTCACTGTTTCAGAGTCAGCAATCTTCTCAAACACGTTCGCATCCACACATTGATGGATGTAGAGCAACACCTTTTGATCTTTCTTCCTTAGCGCCCTCTGTGTTATCTTTTGTGCCTCTATTGCGTCTGCTTCTAACAGATCATAGCCATCGTTGACAAGATCTAACACATCTTGAGAACCAAACAACACGCGCATCTGGATCTTCCAACGATTCTAGTTTTGCCATCAATTACTGGAAGCTTGGAATGGACATCGTCGTCGTTTCCGTTCATCTTCTACCTTGTGCAATTTACGTAGAAATTCAATAAAGCAGAGTTTCCCAAATCTCAGAATCAGAAACAACGGTTATCACACATCACCTCATTGTTCTCTCGTGTTTCCCTTTTTCCCGTGGATTTCGAACCATGGCCGCTGATACCAATTATTGGTGCACAAAGAAGACATGACAGGTAAAAGGAATATATTAACTGACGGCTACAAAATAAGGAATAATGATTTACAATGAATTACATTGAGCTACCTCACTAGGCTATTTTTACACAAAATAAAATCTTAAATATCCTCTAACAAAGATATAAAAAGATATAATAATATCTTCTAAAAAGATATTCCTAAAATATAGATTAATATTCAAAAGATATTCTTAAAATATAGATTAAATCTAATAGTAATATTATATATATTCGTATAATAAAATGACACGAAGGTGTCAAACTTAGTAATATGGCACCGCAGATAACGTTTTATCGCATATTCGTATAATAAAATCCGTCGTTAGATTGAAAACTATTATCATATAGATCATATCTATAAATTTTAACACCAATCAGAAATCATTTGACATGTCAACGAGATGTCTAAAAACTAATGTCTTATAAAACTCCATGAAAATCGTTAATTTTTTTCATTTATCTTTAACATATCATATGATTTTTTTATTGATGTGAAATTTTCCAGGTGTAATATATATGATTTACATGCTTAATCTATATGATAATAGCTTTCATTCAAGAGTTATACCTGGATTGTTTATTGATTGAAATGAAAATTTTATAATAAAATATATTATTGATAGTAGTGTATGTTAGACTTAAATTTTATTTTAGGGTTAAATATATTTTTGGTCAGTATAAATATCTTCAATTTCATTTTTAATCCCTATTAAAAAATGACATATTTTGGTCACTACAAAATTTTTACTCATACTGTTTTTGTCCTTGCTATTTTCTAAAATTTAGAAAACTATTTAATTATCCTTAAATTTTTAAATTTTTGAATAATTTTTTTTGATTTGTGATTAGAATACTTTAAAATATTTCTTTACCAAAATTTAGAATTTTTTTAAAATGAGATGAATTAAAGAAATTTTTTTTAATTTTCAAAATATATCGATGAAAGAAATGAAAATCTCGACATAGAAATCAAATTTTGAGTTTCTTTTTTTTTATAAATAACTTTTTATAACGTTTTATACATGTCTCAAAATAATCATTCAAAAAACACATAAGTTTAATAATAAGAATTAAATCTATGTATATAATAATTTTGTAAGAACTAAAACATTACATATTTTTTTAAAAGGATTAAAAACAAAATTTAATAATTTATAGGGAGAAAAACTTATATAACCTTTTATTTTTAAATCTTGTTATTTTTTCTTGATAAATTTTATTTTTAGAAAGAATAATTTTAAAAAGTCCCTTTTTTTTTTTGGTTTAACGAGACAATCAATCAAAAAGTTTATATAAACTAGAAAAAAGAATAATTGAAAACACAAAAGTAGAGACAACAACACATGGCAAATCACCCTCATAATCATCTTTATAAGCTTGTTATAGTATATTTTGTATCCATTATGATAGAAATAATATTATTTATACCCATTACTACGTTTGTCCCATCAACTTGATATTCCATAATCTCTATGCTTACATCATACAATCTCTAGCTACAAGATTATACAATCAAATAAATATGTGATGATGCCTAAAAGAGAGATGTGTTTGACTCGAAAGCAACGAACAAAAATACAAAAATAGTTTGTTATAGTGGCAGTATATATTTTTAAGAATAGGAATAAGAAAGAAAAAATAGAGAAACATTAGAAGACATGTTTGGGAAGATTAATAGTTGATTGGAGAAAGTGGCAGACAAAAATTGAAAGAGGTTAATAGAACAAGGGAGCATATGGGTCATTAGAGATGAAGGTTGTGGGTCATATTGACCTTTTTTTTTTATGAGATTTGCTGTCGGTATGGCATTCTCGGCGCCCTTGCATGCCATATGACCTTCATACCAAGTTATACACTTTGTGTTTCTTAATGTTTTTCACTGCATTATATATGTGTAATTCATAAGGATCAATTTTTGTGGCTCAAAATATAGGGATCGGTTTATTCAATGTTAACATAATACATTGCTACGTTTTATTGAATTATTAGAAAAAATATATAGTTTAAAGTAAGAAAAATTCTTATGTATTTTAGAATTTTGTTGGATACCTATTACCTACTTGTAATTTGTAAGTCAAACTAATTCAAAATTTAAATCTATTTTACAATAATTAAATATAAAATATATAACAGAATAATTTGTAATTCAAAATTTATATCTATTTTAAAATAATTAAATATATAATATATAATAAAATAATTGGTAATTCAAAATTTAAATCTATTTTAGAATAATTAAATATAAATTGTATAACAAAATAATTGGTAATTCAAAATTTAAATCTATTTTAAAATAATTAAATATAAAATGTATAATAAAATAATTGGATGATACATGCGTACTATCCTTTTCATAGTCAAACATTTTATCTTCAAATCTCACAAATAGAGAATCACAATCAAGTTCACACATATACATATTTTTTTCTTATTCTACGTTAAAATATTTGATATCCTAAATGTAAATCTCTCCCTTTTAAAATATTTAGTTCAATAACTATTTTGAAAATTTTAGTTTTTTTTTTTTTTTGTGTTCAAACAATATAGATTTGGATTAGAAAATTTTAAATTTCCTTAAAAATATTACATTATATCATAATATTCTCTAATCCAAATACAGTCTTAATTCAAAACATTGTAAGCATAAGACGCATTATTTGATATTCATGTAATTTCAATATACTCAAGTGTTATCCTACTCCCTCATGAAACTGATTGCTCACTCTAAAACAATCTTTTTAAGATAAGCAAAAAAATAATTAAAAAAGTTAAACTTAGAACTTAATCTAAAATCCATGTTTGTTTAAAAAGCAATTTTAGACAAGCACATCCAAGTAAATCCAAACAAACTAAATAACACATGATAAAGAATATACTCTCCACCTGAATTCCCACGCGAGATTAAACCCTGTGGGAGACACTTTCCACAATTTAGTCTTCAAAATTTAAATAATTAATATTAAATAAATATAAATATAAATATACTTCTCATTATTATTGAGTGATACTAGGGACCGTGGACTTCTCGTGTTATGGTTGGGACGGTGGACATATCACCTTTTTCCCTAAGCAACATACCACTATTCTATCATTACATAAACATTATACATTTTATTTTTAATAAGCTATTATTCTATTTTATGCTTGCTTCTGTATCTTTCTCTCTCTTGATCTCTACAAGAAAAATGTATACATTTTTTTTAGTCAAAAGACTTTCTGCAAAACCACGTGGTCCTCTTTCTCACTACCACTTTTTTTCCTCTATAAATATATACACGCACCTCACTACTCCTCACAACAATTCATCTCACATCTAAAACTAATCAACCAATCTTCCTCTTCCAAACATTCTTTCTTCTTCTCTTCACACAACAATACATCATATCATCCTAAAAATACTCAAAATGAAACTCTTATCTACCAAAGCAACTTGTAATAGCCATGGCCAAGATTCTTCATACTTCCTAGGATGGGAAGAATATGAGAAGAATCCTTATGATAATGTTCACAATCCTAAAGGAATTATTCAAATGGGTCTAGCAGAGAATCAAGTAACTATTTTTTTCATAACAAAAAAACAACCTTAAAACTTTTTTTTTTATCTTTGTAGCACTAGTTAACTTACCAATAATTTGTTTTCTGCAGCTTTCTTTTGATCTGTTGGAATCATGGCTAGCTAAGAATCCAGACGCGGCTGGATTCAAAAGTGGAGGAAAATCCATATTCCGCGAACTTGCTCTCTTCCAAGACTACCATGGTCTTCCATCATTCAAAACTGCATTGGTGGATTTCATGGCTGAGATCCGAGGAAACAAGGTTACTTTTGATCCCGACCACATCGTTCTCACCGCAGGTTCAACCTCAGCAAATGAAACTCTTATGTTCTGTCTCGCCGAGAAAGGAGAAGCATTCCTCCTTCCCACTCCTTACTACCCAGGGTGCGTATAACTTTTAAAATACTTGTTTTCATTCATCTGCATTTTCCCGCATTAACAAGATTCGGAACTGACATGTTTAATTTTTGCAGATTTGATAGAGATCTTAAGTGGAGAACTGGAGTTGAGATTGTTCCAATACAATGCAATAGCTCCAACAACTTTCAAGTTACTGAACAAGCATTGCAACAAGCATACCAAGAGGCACAAAACCGCAACCTTAAAGTCAAAGGAGTGATGGTTACTAACCCGTCAAACCCGCTAGGCACCACAATGTCAAAGAGTGAATTAAACCTTCTCGTCGACTTCATCGAAGAAAACAAAGACATGCATTTGATAAGCGACGAGATTTACTCCGGGACTGTTTTTACCTCTCCCAGTTTCATCAGCGTCATGGAAATTCTCAAAGACAGAAACAGTTTTAAGAATTCCAAAGCCGCTGATGAAATAAAAGAGAGAGTTCATGTTGTCTATAGTCTTTCCAAAGACTTGGGTTTGCCGGGTTTTCGCGTCGGCGCTATTTACTCCGAAAACGACACGGTTGTCGCCGCTGCGACAAAGATGTCAAGCTTCGGTTTGATTTCGTCTCAAACACAGTATCTTCTCTCCGCCATGCTTGGTGACAAAAAATTCACCAAAAACTACTTAGCAGAAAACTTAAAGAGACTTAAAAAAAGACAAACCAAACTCGTTTCCGGTCTACAAAAAGCAGGAATCAACTGCTTAGAAAGCAATGCAGGATTATTTTGTTGGGTTGATATGAGACATCTTCTTCACTCCAACACATTCGAAGCTGAAATGGAGCTATGGAAAAAGATAGTGTACCAAGTTGGGTTGAACATTTCACCCGGTTCATCTTGCCATTGTAACGAACCAGGTTGGTTTCGCGTGTGCTTCGCTAACATGTCGGAAGAGACTCTCAAACTAGCAATGAAAAGGTTGAAAGCCTTCGTTGTAGAGTCCACTGGTGTTACTACTCGAAGCACATCACAGTCTAAAAGGAAATCAGTACTCACTAAGTGGGTTTTTCGGTTATCGTCTCGCGGTGATCATCGTGATCAACAAGAAGAACGATAATCTGGTTCTGCTCCTGGAACTGGTCGTGCTGGTTCGTAGTTTGTGTGATGAGAAGTTTGAAGAAGCTAGCCATGCACAATATTACATTTTTTTTACCTTTTTTTTTTTCTTTTTTTGGTCTCCCCAATTATTTTTTGGTGGAGTAGTTCAAAAAAATGATTATTTTATACTATATTCTATAAGATTGTAGAGAGAGAGAGAGAAACCACTCTGTCCATGTGGATATGAAGTGTGATGAGATAAGCACTTTTAGTTTGATTTGAAGATGGAAATTATATGATTATATATATTCATTAATAAAAAGTTTAATTTATTTATGATGAAATCCACTTTTATGATTATGTCATGTCTTATGGTAATGTTTTTTTTTTCCTTTTTAGTAAGAAAATTAAGAGTGCCATGTGTTGAAAACGCTGATTAATCGCTTTTGCAAGATAAGCGGTGTAGAAGATGGATTAGGTGTGCATTTTATATACCGTCCTTAATACCAATTTCACATTGTTCTCAACTATACATACATCTTCTAAGGCGTATAACTAGGAGAATTTGCAGTGCGAGGGTGAGAGGGAAAAAAAGTCAATAAGTTTTATTTGTAATGTTTTGAATTATGATATTAAAATACTTTTAGTGTATATTTTAAGGCAATTAGGTTGAGAGAGCTCCATTTGTTTACCTTGAATTGTAAGAAAAGGTTGTGGTTATACAGTAAACTAAGTTAAATCTGTGGGAGAGATGTTGAAGTTTGAACTTGAAAAATGAAAACATTTTAGTATTATTTATTTAACTTGAAACTATAACCAACTGCTTAATAATAATAAAAACTGAGCAAGTTACTGACAATATTTTAAGGCGTTGAAAACACTTGGCTTTGTTGAAGTTGCTGGAAGTAAACATAGTCATCACCAGCTCAAAAAGTTGTTTTGTCTCAAGCAATTTACGCTTTGTGTGTACTACGTGTGATGCTGACTGGCACAATGCTGTCTCATACGCGTGTCATTTAAAAAAAAAAATGAAATCCATATTTAAAAATATGGAGAATACTTTACTACCCTCAAATTTTCTCATATCAATATTATACGAGACGTGTGATTTGGATAGATCCACATATTAGAGTTTATGTAATATTATTAGACAATTATATATTTTTATTTAGAGAGTTATATTAAAAGAGTTTAAAACTATCGATAATTATTTATTAAGATCAATTTCAAATCTATGCCGCACAATCTTGTTTCGCAGGCTTCTAAACCTCAATATCTCTCTATAATAAGAAGATTACACTTGCTTTTGAGCTAATATCTAAGTGTTCCGAGCATTGTCCAAGCTAATTTGCCATTTTTGGAAGAAAGTTACCATTTCACTCTTGAAAAGTTTCTTTAATCACAAAGTCAACTTGTCTTGAGCTTTTAACTTGTTCTTTCTGCACACACAACCCCTATAATCTAAAAGCTAGGTGTCTAAGGCCTGAAGAAGCTCAGGACATGCTTGTACAACATTTGAGATTTGTCATTTCACTTTTCTTCAAAAGCAAGTTATAGAGCCATAACCCTATAACTCAGAAGCCTTGAGTGATTTTGTGCTCTAATCTTTTCCATACATATTAACAAGTTTATTGCAAGCTAAGACACGATTTGAAGCATCCTAAAACTCTCCCAAACACCCTTGCTGCACAAGACTGCTCAACTTGACAGTTTTGAGCAAAAACTCTCCATCTCCATTTCCACTTGTGCGTTTTGATCCTTAATCATTCAAACACCTTACATACATCATACACAAGTGATTCAGGCCCCTGTTTCAAGACTGTAACCCCTCCATCACTATCCACCATTTTCAAATATCAAGCTTGCAGGTTGACTTGAGTAGGGAGATTCAGGGACTTTCAAAGCAAAGTGTTCTGGACTGGGCCGAGCTGGCCCAAAAGCAATGGTGAAGGCCTAATCCAAATGGTCTTGCAAGGGATCACGCCGACCTAGAGGCCACTTCCGTGCCCGACACTCTCTGCTAGTGCGACATCCTCGACTTCACACTATTATGCTCGACCCCAGCTCGAGCACTCCTCCTAGGGAAGACTCTGTCCACTACACCATCACGTGGATCCCGAAAAGACTGCGTCCTCGTCCGTCCGTACTTCACGCAGGACATCCAGGAAGGAGACCACGTGTGGGTCCCCACTACACACGTAGAACCTGGCAGTTCCTCCATTGGGCCAAACCTGCCCGGCCCAATGAAGGGACCTTGGCCCAGCGCTGGGGGCTATAAATACCCTCTGTTCCCAGAGGGTCAGGGATTCATTCTTTTACCCATACTCATACTTTGCCTGCTCGTACTCTTACTTACTTCAGCATCGGAGTGCCTTGCAGGTACCCCCCCATCTCATTCAAACTTCAGCTCGGAGCCAGTCGTGGCGGTCCAAGTTTGATCAGGTTAGATCAGTGGCGCCGTCTGTGGGAACCTAGCTTCCCCGTCTTGCAAAACTCAAAGACCAAAGCTCAACTCAACTACCACTGTCATGGCTGACCAAGCTCGCGATGAACAAAACGTCCGCGTCGTCGACACCAACAACGGCCCCGTGGACAAGAACGAACACCTTGACAACGCCGGCAACTCCGGTCACAACACCATCCCCGCATCAACTGCCCCCGGACCTTCAACCTACCACGACGGAGCAACTGCATCCTCTTCCTCGGTCCCTCCACCACTCGAAGAGTACGATGCAGCTCTCGCGAACTACCGGGCTGCCCAGTTTCAGGAAGTCCCCGTCCCCGCCGGGGCGGACGCCACAACTCGAGCGCTGTTCGCAGCGATCAATCAAACAAACTACCTCATCTTCGCCCAAGGGGAAAGACTGAGGGCACTTGAAGACGACCGAAGACCCCCGAGGAGGCATCGGAGACCCCATACTCCACCTCCTCGAGTGACTGAGGTCCAACTCCCGTCTCCCCCACGGAGACATTACAGAGATACCTCTCGAAGCCCGTCACCTCGCCCATCGGGGAAGCGGCCCCCTTTGGAGAGGCAGCCCATCATCCAAGCCGGAGGACGTGGTCGCGACCTGGCGAGACAGGAAAGAAGACATTCCGGAGACGGGCATGTAAGAATCAACCAACGAGCACAACGCTCGAGAGAGACCCAACACGACCAGGACCGTCGTGCCCAACAGTATTACAGGTCCCCATCTCTATCTCCGGAGAGGAGCGACAAGGACGACCCCCGCGGTCCCCTGTCGCAAGCTATCATGGAAGCGCCCATTCCCCCGGGCATGGAGAAACCCCCGCACTTGAAGGAGTACGATGGAGTCGCGGACCCGGTCGACCACAGAGACGAGTTCGAGGCTATGCTGCATTACCATAATGTCGGGGGGCCCATCAAATGCCGACTATTCCCCACGACTCTCAGGAAGGCGGCAATGGACTGGTACAAAGGACTCGCCCCTGGCTCAATCACCTCATGGCGAAACCTGAAAAACCAGTTCATCAGTTCATTCACAGCTTCTCAGCGACATCCAAAGACCGAGGCGGCTCTCGAGGCCATCATCCAAAGACAGGATGAAACCTTGAGGGAGTTCATCAATCGCTTCAACCGGGAAGCTATACAGGTCCCATGCGCGGACCATATGAAGAGATATCTGTTGAAGAGGGGGCTCCTCCCCGGCATGGAATTCAGAAAAGCCGTGGGCATCGAGCCACCCAGGACGTTCGACGCCCTCCTCGAAAAAGCCCGGGCATACATGGACTACGAGGAGAGGGAAGCGGCCAACAGAGCACGAGATCCCAGGACTCGCGGGTCCAACAGCAACTCGCGCCAAGAAGCTCTTCCTCGACGAACCGGGGAGAAAAGAAAAGAAGACAGACCCCGGGAAGTCCGAGAACAAAGGGGACCCTCGGGGCATTTTACCGAGTACACTCTGCTCCCAGCTTCCCGCGAGCGCATTTTGGCGGAGTGTGCCAGCACTGACTTCAAGGACGGCGGTGTCAAACGTCCCCGACCTGCTCCCGCCAAGCCCGAAGCAGACAAGAACAAATATTGCCAGTACCATAGGAGCCATGGTCATCTGACTGAGGATTGCGTCCACCTCAAGGACGCCATCGAAACCCTCATCAAGGGAGGGAGGCGCGCACAATACCGGCGAAGCGACGCTCCCCGTCGTGACGCTCAGGAGACAAGGGAGCCGGAGGAAGATGCCCGACCATCTGACGAGTCGGTCCCCATCCAGACCGCCTTCTCCGTGACCAGGCCCGAGGACTTCGACATCCCCGAACACCTGCAGGAGCCGCTCATAACACACAGCAGGTAGGAATATTTCCCCTCCACCATGGTCATCAACGGCGGCGGATTCAACGACTTGACCATTAATTTGGCTAAGAGGAAGCTGGACGAGTTGGTCGATGCGGCACCCCCGCAAACAGTAACGTTTGAAAGGGTGAAGGGCAGGTCAGAACCCATCACTTTCTACCTAGAAGAGCTCCCCGGTGGAGCCCCAAACGCGGTCATCCCATACTGATAAGGGCAAGAATGGCCAATTTTGATGTGCATCGCATCCTCGTCGACGAAGGAAGTTCCATCGACGTGATGTACAACCAACTGTTCCGAACTCTACAGCTGGATGACTCACATCTCTCGCCATATGTGGGGTCGGACTTACAAGGTTTCAACGGCTCGACCTCCAAGCCTTGGGGGTATGTCGAGCTCCTGGTTACATTCGACGAAGGAATGGCGACAAGGCAGGTCAAAGTACGCTTCCTCGTCATTGACTGCCCGTCTCTGTACAACTGCATCCTGGGGAGACCAACACTGGCAGAACTGACAGCGGTGCCCTCGACCGTCCACCTGAAGATGAAATTCTACACCAAAAGGGCACGGGTAGCTACTATCCAAGGAGACCTGGCCGCTGCTCGGAGGTGTTTCAACGCCGCATCTAAGGGACGCGACACTGTCGACGTAGGGTCAAGGCCCGCCAAAAAGATACGACAGGAGCCCGACAAGCAAGAGTCCATCAAGGAAGAGGCCCAGAAAGCTCCACCAAAGGTCGACTCTATAGCTCTAGACGCTCGTTTCGACCAGGACGAACCTCTCAACGGTGAGCAAATCTCACTCCGACCAATACCGGACGGGGATTTTGAGCTTGTCCCCCTCAGCACAGACCCGACCAAAGGATTAAAGATTGGCAAAGATCTCCCCGACCTGGCAAGGAAGCAAATCAAGGCCTGCTTGCGCGAGAATGCTGGCCTGTTCGCCTGGAGCGCCGCGGAGATGCCCGGACTCGACCCTGAGGTCGCCTGTCACCACCTCGCCATAGACCCTGCCGCTAAGGCTGTAGTACAACGTAGGCGTAGGCAGTCTCCAGAGAAAACGGAGGCTGCTGAAAAAGCTGTAAAAGACCTCCTAGAGGCAAATTTTATTTCTGAAGCCCGGTATTCCACCTGGCTGTCAAACGTTGTACTTGTTAAAAAGAATAATGTAAAATGGAGGATGTGTGTTGACTATACCGATCTCAACCGGGCTTGCCCGAAAGATACTTTTCCTTTACCGAACATAGACATGCTGGTCGAAAACTCGGCCGGCTACAAAATGTTGTCGTTCATGGATGCTTACTCGGGCTATAACCAAATCCCGATGGCCGTGGGCGACAAACACTGCACGGCTTTCATGATCAGCCGGGCAATTATTACTACAACGTAATGCCCTTCGGACTGAAGAACACCGAGGCAACCTACCAACGCATGATGAACAAGGTTTTCCACAAACAGATTGGGGACATGCTCGAGGTTTACATGGACGACATGATCGTCAAATCTCGAGCAGATGCCGACCATGCAGCACACCTCAAAGCAGTCTTCGCCCAAGCAAGACAATGTAAAATGAGATTCAACCCCGAGAAATGTACGTTTTGGGTCAAGGCAGGAAAGTTCCTCGAATTCTACCTAACAGAACGAGGAATTGAAGCCAACCCCGACAAATGTCGGGCATTCTCCGACCTCCTGACACTGACGTCGAAGAAGTCAATACAAATCATGAACGACATGCTCACATCATTGTCCCGCTTCGTCACGAGGTCCGCTCAACACGCCCTCCCCTTCTTCAAACTCCTTCGTAAGGAAGCAACCTTCGAATGGAACGACGAGTGTGAACGGGTGCTACGCCACCTAAAGCAAAGTCTATCTAAACCACCCGTACTATCCCGACCAGCCGACGGGGAGCCACTGTTCTTATACTTGGACGTCTCGAACGAAGCCATCAACGCGGCTCTTATCCGCGAGACCACCGACAGACAGAAACCTATCTACTTCACGAGAAAAGCCCTACAAGGACCCGAAAGCAGGTACCAACAGATAGAAAAGGTAGCTCTAGCCCTCGTCAACGCAACAAGGAGACTCAGTCACTATTTTCTGGCCTACACAATCATCGTGTGAACCGACCAGCCAGTGAGGCAGCTCCTGGGTCGGCCTGACATGGCGGGCAGAATGCTGAAATGGTCCTTGGAACTCTCCGAATTCGACATTCAATACGAGAGTAGGAAAGCCCTGAAAGCACAGGCCCTGGCCGACTTTGTCGCGGAAATGACCACTCATGACCCACCCGCAGGGAAGGAACACAAGTGGACCATCTTCGTCGACGGGGCATCCAGCTCGTCCGGAAGTGGCGCGGGAATCCTTTTAGAGAACGAGGAAGGCGTAGTGATCGAACACTCCTTGGCTCTCTCCTTCCCGACGTCGAACAACCAAGCAGAGTATGAAGCCCTGCTCGCAGGACTGAGGCTAGCCGAGGACCTGGGAGCCCGCGAGATACAGATCTACACAGACTCCCAACTCGTCGCCTCCCAAGTCCAGGGGAGTTACCAAGCCAAGAACAACAACCTCGTCGAATACTTAAACTTAGTCAAAAAATACATGACAAAGTTTGAACGAGCGGAAATTTCACATGTTCCCCGCGAGCAAAACACAAGAGCAGACATATTGTCCAAACTCGCGAGCACGAGAAAAAAGGGTGGGAACAAATCCGTCATCCAAGAATCCCTAGCACACCCGAGTATCGAAAGATCCTCGACGCTAGTCGAGGTCCACGCCATAGGGGATGCCTCGTCCTGGATGACCCAGGTTTATAACTTCTTGACGAAAGGCGAACTCCCCTCGGACCAGACCGATGCGACCATCACAAAGTGACGAGCATGCTCCTACGTGGTTCTCGAGCACAAACTGTATCGCAGGGGATTCTCCATCCCCTCCTAAAATACATCGACGAATCCACAGTCCTCGAGGTACTGCGGGAGATACACGAAGGGATTAACGCCCAGCACATGGGCGGTAAGTCCTTGGCGAGGAAAGCTCTTCGAGCGGGATATTACTGGCCGACGATGCAGCAGGACGCCAAGGAACACGTTAAGAAGTGTGACAAGTGCCAGAAGCACGCTGACATGCACCTCGCCCCCCTCACGAACTGAGCATACTGTCGTCCCCATGGCCGTTCGCATGGTGGGGTATGGATATCCTCGGGCCCTTCATACAGGGGACTTACCAAAATAAATTCCTTATCGTGGCCGTGGATTACTTCACAAAATGGATAGAAGCCGAGGCCCTCGCGAAGATCACCTCGCACAACATCCTCCGTTTCTACAAGAGAAACATCCTCGCCAGGTTCGGAATCCCGAGGAAACTGGTGACCGACAACGGCACCCAATTCACTGACCACGGGTTCCAAGACTTCGTCACCAGACTAGGAACGAAACAACACTTCACTGCGGTCGAGCACCCTCAAACCAACGGGCAAGCCGAAGCTGCAAACAGAGTCATCCTCCGGGGACTCAAACGCCGACTCGGAGAAGCGAAGAGGGGATTGGTCAAGGAACTGCACAACGTCTTGTGGGCATACCGCACCACGCCCCACTCAACGACGGGCGAGACCCCATTCCGACTAACATACGACACCGAGGCCGTTATCCCGGTAGAAATTATGGAACCATCCAGACGGACAGAGAACCCCCTCGACGAAGAAATGAACGACGAGGCACTCAGAGACGAGCTCGACCTGGTCGAGGAAATCCGATCTGGGGCGGCCCTGCGCGAAGCCACCCTAAAACAACGAGTGGCTCTGCGCCACAACGACAAGGTCATTAAGCACGAGTTTGAAATCGGCAGCCTGGTATTACGAAGGAACCAGAAAGACTCTCGCGAAGGGAAGTTGGCCGCGAACTGGGAAGGGCCTTATCGCGTCCACGGCACCACTGGTACCGGGGCATACTACCTCGAGCAACTAGACGAAGAACCACTACCACGACCCTGGAACGCTGCTAAACTAAAGCAGTACTATAGTTAAAAACCATCAACAACGAGGACCCTGGACCGTCGACACACGCGCCTAGTCAACGAGGAAAAACGTCCGACACCGTAGAAAGGCCAAGGTACAGGCCCGACCTACGCCCAAACGGCATAACATCGTTCAACAGACAAGAGTGAACGATCGTTCCCGACGTAGACACCTCAATCGAGCTCCACCGTTGAAGTACCTGCAGGGAAGAACACCCAGCTCGCGATGGGCAGTTCACGCCGCGGGTGAATAACCCTGATCCGGGTCATGTACCCGAACAAGCGGCTTCGCTCCGCACGCCCGATGAATCTCGAAGAACGTCGGGCCATCTAAAAGGCTCGAAAAGAAGTCTCTCCTCGAGGTCATCACTGAGGCGAATCTGGCCATCGAGAAGAAGCCGAGCACAGGCACGAACAAAGGACTTTGGCAAATTAGCCAAGTCACAACCACATACGGGCAAGATTCGGGCCCATAACTTAGGCCAATTTCAACGCAAAAAAGTTAAACACGAACACGGGCAAACAATTAAGAATCGAAACAAGCATTCATTTGAAAATCCCGTAGGCAACAAAACAAATAGAGATAAACCGACCAAGAACGGGCACGCAGGCCCAAAGAATAAAATATGAACGGGCACGCAGGCCCGAAACAGACACCAACAAAGGCGTGCAGGCCCCATCAGAATCTCACAACTCAGCTTCCCCGGAGCTATCACCACCGACAACAGGAGACTCGGGCGGAGGCACGACCTGACCATCAATGATCTGGGACATGTAGCCCACTCCTTCAGTGTTCAAACCGGGATTCAACAGAGAGAGCTGGTTGACCGCGGCTTCAAAGCCATCCTCCATAGCACCGACACAGTCCACCTCAAGGAGTTGAATACGAGCGACCAGTTCCGACCGACTCCGCAAAGGAGCCGTCTCCTCCGACTCATCCTCGGCAGGGAGCATGGCGGCCTTTAATTCCTCAACCTCTCTGGCGAGGCGCCCGTTGTCAATTTCCATACGTTCCCGGTCCTCACGGAAATGGTCCCTCTCTTCGGCCAACTTTCCCGAGTTCTCTTTCTCCAGAGCCAGCAACTCTGTCTCCGCCGCCAGCAGCTCGGCTTGCTCGCAGAACATCTCCTCGGAGCGCTCCAGAGCAGCCTTCAACTTTCGAGAACTCGAAGTAAGAGCAGCTTTCTCCTGTTCCAGCTCCTTGATACGATCAGAGTCTGCCCCCTCCTCGGTCAGCACGACAGCCATCTCGGCCATCTTGACCAGCCTAGCCATATTGGCGGCCAGATGCCTTCTCCGACTCTCCTTGCTCATCCGCCTAATGGTTTCAGCTTCATCAGCACTCACGGACAAGGGAAATCCCTCGAAAAAACCCTCCTCTTTAAAGCAAGGGGGCAACCCGAAGGACCTCACCGCGCTGGAGTCCTCGCCGACCTCCGGTTAGCTTTCCACCCGATTCCTCTTCCTCGGTATCAGATCGGTGTGTGGCTCGACATCCTGGACGTCCGGGGTCCCTCCCGAAGCAGCTCCCGAGCTAGTTGGCGAGCCCACCCTCGTCGCCTGAGAAGCGCCCGGGCTAGATGGCGGGCCCATCCTCGTCGCCTGAGGAGCTCGCACCAACCTCTTGTTAACCTTCTTATCCTGTGTCAGCTTCAGGAGCCTCTCCTTTCGTCCAGCCATGAGACCTACATAAAATGACCCCGGGTTAGTAACGAACAAGAAACAAGTGAAGAAAGTCAAACAAAACAAAACAATAACGACCTAGCAGGTTCGCGGCCTGCCCGAAGAACTGGCACTCCACAAGCGCCTTCGTATCGATCGGCCGGGTCTCGAAGGTCGGATAACCTTCTTCGTAAAGAATATCCTTCCCCTCCCTCGTGGCCCACCTGGCGGGGAAGAAACTGTTGACATACCGACAGAGAGTACCATAAGCCTTCTCGTCTTCGGGGCTCATCTCGCCCGCGGACGTGTGGTAGTACCCGGTGCCATGCTCGTAGTGCCTCAAGGTCCAATGCAAGGGAAATTTGGCCACGCGCCCTAACACCGGGTGTCCCTCGTCGTCTAGAAGGGCTTCCCCGTGATCGTCGGTGACAACCATCTCTTCCTCATATACAGACTCTAA
The DNA here is from genome assembly GCA_948472305.1 of Vicia faba. NCBI lineage: Eukaryota > Viridiplantae > Streptophyta > Magnoliopsida > Fabales > Fabaceae > Vicia > Vicia faba. The sequence goes on from OX451739.1 coordinate 897,069,014, forward strand.
ACCTATTGTGGTAATCGGCCTCACAATATACCACTTGTCCTTGAAGCCCCGCTATGCCTACCTCCCCGGGACTGGCGCTGTAAGTGAAAGACTCTGAAGAAAAGGGGTATGGTCGCCCCAACCCTTAGAAATCGACACGTTAGCTCGAACGCCCGGATGAAAGCAAGCGAGTTTGGGTGAAGCTGCGACGGGGCCAGCTTCAGATGGTTGAAAACCCCGACCTGAAAGTCGCTGAAGGGGAGCTTTAACCCCAGGTTCTTGAAAGCAATCTCGTACATCGGGAACCCATACTCGGGGAACTCCGAGCAAATTCGGGAAGTAAGAGTCGGCCTACTGACGAAAAAACTCTTCTGAAAACTGGGCTGACTACCGCCCTGTTCGATGATGGTGAACGCACTTCGACTACGTCGGCTATATGCCGAAGAAATACCTCTGGGCTCGGCGCCCACCCATTCCAGCAAAGGGTCGTCGATGGTATCGACCAAATTTACATTCTCCTCGGCACTTTGGTCTTCCACCTCAGTGCGCCCCGAGGAACACGGTTAGTCGGCCATGGTTACCTATAAAGCACAGGAAACCGGTCAATTGGGGAGAAAATCCACACGCTCGCCATAACGGACGGGATGAAGAGCGCGATAAGCCATATCACTCCACGCGCGACTAAAAAAAAGTTGGTGTCTCGAAGAAATGTGGAAAACATGGATAAGTGGATTTATGATTTAAACGCCCCTGAACCCGACCAAGCTTCTCAACCTGTTGATGAGGTAGAAGAAGAAATGGATGCACAACACCAGACCGCATCTCAACAGGATATGCCAAGCACTTCTACTAGGCGCAGAAGAAGGCCTCGTAACCCGACTACTGAAGATCTTTATGAGGCAATGATGGACCAAACCCAAAGGATGACAGACATGAATGCCCATCTTACCCGCCAATCCCAACAGGTCACGGATATCCAAGCTTAGCAAACTGCAATGATGCAACTCATGCAACAGATGCATCAGCAACAAATTGAAAAAGGATCTAGGAATGAGGCCCGTATGGATTCTTTGACGACAGAAATGGGTGGTTTGAGTGTCCGCATGGACGATTTTCAAGAGAGCATGCGCCATCTTGGATTTCCTGGTTTTGATGGACAGAGAAGAGGTCGTGGAAGAGCCAGAGGAAGAGGACCTGAATGAAGACATCGCCTCCCATCCTTACCTCCTTCACCTTATTTCGAAACATTGAGGACAATGTTAGATTTAAGTGTGGGGGAGGAAACTCTAGCATTTTATTTCGCTTTCTAGATTAGATTTAATATTTTGCATCGTTTTTCCTTTCTTGTACTTTCCCTTCAACAAAACAACTTCATGTACAATTAAATCCTTAATTGCTAAGTTCTTAAGTTCTTTTTCGTGCATTATTGGAATTCCCCAAAATTTACAATTCTTGAGCCATAACGAAATTTTTTTACGATTATCATACAATGCGATGTTTCTAAACGTCTAGCAAAAACCAAATACTCAATTCAGCTTAGGCCACTTGAGGAAGTTTGACAAAATCGTTACGGTTATGACATTTTAGAACTCCACCTTATGCGATGCCATTTTGGGTACTTATTATACCGCCAACCGCGAATTTTACCTTAAATTAGCCCCTAGTAGTTTATCTAGTAGTCGGCACCGTCAAAACACAAACTACTCAAGGAACTGATGAATAAAAGTGAATGATCCGAAAGAAGTGAAGATATAATAGCAATCTTTGTCGTGAAATTCCCAAAGTAAGTTAGGTGACCCTCACCCGGTCGTTTAGCCAAAAGGATGTAATTCTCGCAAGATAAAAGAAAACTTATTGCAAATTGGTTCAGAAGTATCTGGTACTGAAATTGGTAGGGCGGACTACGGACCGATCCCCCGCAATTTACAATTAAGTTATAAAAGAAGGGGTTACCACTTATAAGTGCCAGAACCCCAAGAATCAACAGATCATAGTCTCTAACCGGTTACTTTGCTATATGCGTATGGAGATAAAGGGCTTAATGTGATTGCGCCTGAATGAACACATGTGAAATCTAGTTTAAAGGGTTGATTGGTGCTATAACATCATGACTCGAAACGGTTTGCATAATTGGAGTACTCTAATGTCGTCACCGTACCTCTTTTGCGTCTAAATCTCTTGGCCTAATCAAAATTTACAAACTAGCTAGTTTGTGAACATTGTCACGTGTGTTTAATTCATCGTTTTTATAAACCGCCTTATCCTTTTGCTTGAGGACAAGCAAAGGTTCAAGTGTAGGGGAGTTTGATAACACGAAAACGTATTGCTTTTTAGGCCTAATTTACATGAGTTATTTATACGTTTTGTATCGAATAATATGCATCACGAAAGTATTTTTTTATTTGTTTCCGGTAAACTATATTTTACTAGGCATAAGATGGAAAATTAGCTAAAAGGATCAAAACAAGCTAGGAAATGGCAAGAAGAAAGAAGAAAAAGGGCAGTCTGCTAAGAAGTTAACACCAGAAGGGTGTTACGAGCGTAACGCCCAGCGTTACGAACGCAACACCTAGTGAACGCCGTTACGAACGTAACATAACGCGTTACGGACGTAACAAAATCCTAGCTGTTACGAACGTAATGAATGCCATTACGAACATAACACTTTAAATACTCAGTCTATGCAGTAAACCACGGAGCGGCCACACGAAGTCCACACGGCCTCGTTCCACCAGCCAAGAATTTAGTGCACGTACGAAATTAATGGAAGAAGACAATTACAACCAAAGGCCTATATATATGTTGAAGAATTCACTTTGAAAGGGTTGGAGATTTTGCTACAGAACCATACTTTTTCCTTTCTGAATTATTTTGTTTTACCTACTTTTGAACCATTATAGCCTCTGTAACGTTCAGTTTCCAAAAGTGTTAATTCTTCACATCGAAGGATTAACACGGTTAGTCCTATATTTCAATTAATCATAAGGCTACTGTACGAATTCAAGATTACCACGGCAACATAATTACAGGTTTTTTATGCAATTGGTTTTTATTGTTCATATGCTATGTTAATTATTTTTATGAACTGTATTTTACGTTGCATGGTTACTAAATACATTATGTCTGGATAATTTCGTTTGTACCTATATGTGACTCCTAAACACCGAAGGAATTTGGTGGTAACTTGGCTAAAAAACTTTCATAAATAATTTCTGGTTTCCAATTTCCATATTTAATTTAACTACCCTTGTCACGAGAGTGAAAGGATATTTAACACGATTTTGCCACGAGAGTGGGAAATTAATTAAGGCAAGAACCTGCATGCGAGAGCTGGGGTTCGACCCAGATAGTGGTAACGAAACATTAATTTTTAAATACACGAGAGTGTTTTAACAAATTAATTAAACTCAAGTCGTTTTCAAAAAGTGTTATTAAATTTAAAGTGCATCCACTAGGTTTAGTAGCATAACTTATTTCATGAACACGAGAGTGTATGTCTCGGGTTTTTAAACAATTCGTTTTTACTGAAATACTTTATATGCCAAGTGATTCACCGAGTTCCCGAAGTCCGACTATCACATACCGATATAACTATTACTATTGTTTTTAATTAAAATATTTTTCCCTTAAAACCAAATATTCATCGCTTATTTAAACATTTGTAACATTAGATCGTATGCGATTGATCCTCAGTCTCTGTGGGTTCGATAATCATTTAAAACTAGAACGACTAAACTGTATACTTGCAGTTAGTATCCCGATAGACTCATAAAGTCCCGATAATCCCCAGTCAAGTCTTGTTTCTCTTTCCCCCTAAAGAGTCAGAGTCAATTTTACTTGTATTTACCTCTTGCACTTAGAGAGCGAGTAAAACTACCAGGTGTTTGGCATTTCATATAATTTCCGCTCTTAAGAATTATACCCTGCCTTTGGCCTGTGGGATCAATATATTTCTTTTGCCTTACGCAAATACCCTAATCATTCACTTACCTTTTGTGAGTTGGTCCCCTTAATTCCTTTTGCATATGGGATGCCTCATATCTCTTTTGCTCTTTAACTCCATACCAGATGGCATTTGATATTTCATCTGTTTTGTAAGTCCATATTAGTTGGCGTCTAGGATACCTTTTAAGTCCATACCAGATGGAATTTGATATTCTATCCATTTTGTAAGTCCATATCAGTTGGCATCTAGGATACCTTTTAAGTCTGCACCAAAAGGCATTTAATATTCCGTCTGTTTTGTAAGTCCATATCAGTTGGCGTCTAAGATACCTTTTAAGTCCATACTAGATGGAATTTGATATTCCGCCTACTTTGTAAGTGCGTATCAGTTGGTGTCTAGGATACCTTTTAAGTCCATACCAGATGGCATTTGATATTTCGTTTGTTTTAGTAAGTCCATATTAATTGGCATCTAGGATACCTTTTAAGTCCATACCAGATGGCATTTGATATTCTGTTTGGCGTCTAGGATACATTTCAGCTCTATAAATCCATAACATATGGAGTTTGATTTCTATCATCGTCATGTCCTTGTTGGATCCTATCATTAGAATTTAGTTTACTTGGATATTACCATTCAAGCCCTTTCACCCTGGAGTACAAATTTTATGGTTCATTTAAGTATTTAATCCTCTTACACCTCAAACGTTCGAAAGGCAAGAGTCAATCTCATATTCAGGTTTAAGATGATTAAATAGGAGCAGATGTTGCACCCCAAAATTTTCCCTTTGAGTTTCAACCACAATTAACTCAAACCTCACATTCATTCATCTCCATATACATTTCCATCTGCATCACAATCATTCATAACATGTGTTCTCAAAGCATGGGATCATATTTTTCCTCAAGATTAGGTTTTTTAAGATGAGAGGCTCGTCTCTCAAGAGTTTGTATCATCATGATCATAATTCTCAAAGCATCATCAATTATTTGGTCTCATAATTTTGGTTTGAGGAAATTAGGGTTTTTGGCCTTCATTAGAGAAAATCAGGAATTAGGGTTTTATGGCTTTGAATTCAAGGTTGATTACTTCAAAGTATCATCAATAACACCATCTCATGGTCATCACATCATCTCAATTGCATCATACTCACAAGATTTCATTGGGCATAAGAAAGTGGATTTCATCTTAAGAAAAAGTCAACTGTCACATAAAAGTCAAACTTTGACCCTTTTTGGTCAACATTGAAGATCAAAGTACGAAATCATCAAAATATTCAAAATCATCAAACTTGATCATCAAGAATCAAGATAATCAATAAAGTCAACAAAAGTAAAAGTTGAAAGATTTTCAAATACTTAGAGGAATTCAAGTGTTTTGCGCCTAAAAAACCCTAACTTCACAAGCAAGTTTTCCCAAGATGAAAATTGATTCAAGGAAAACTTTCAAAATGAAATTTTTAGGGAAATGAGGAATTCTACATCTCTGTCGATGATGGTTGATCTCAAAAAAGTGCTTAAATTGAGTGATATGAGCCAATAAAGTCATGACCTCAAAATCCAACACTTAGAGAAATTTTTCATGTGTGTTTTAACTCAAAAGTTACCCACTTCATGACCATTTTTCACCAAGATCCAAGTCGAATAAAAAAACTCAAAACATGAAAGTTGAAGATCTTGATTCAAGCTTTCGGAAATGTCCAAGTACACAAAGAGATCATTTTTTAGCTAGGAGATTCAAAGAGATGAAGCTGGACATCTATACTTGAATTATGGGCCATTATTTTGAAAACTTTATGATCAAATCTTCAAGCACACCTTGTAATCTCACTTTTCAGGTCCATTAACTTGTAAATCTATCTCTAATCAAAATATTGCACAAGCTTTTGTGCTATTGTCCATTTGATTCAAGCATTATCCAATCCATTTTGCCATTAAGGGGACAAAGGTTACACTTCCATTCTAGTAAAGCAAGCCTTTTGAAAAATGTTAATGCATTGAGCCTCTAACTTGTTCCATCTACCCACACTTAACCTATAAACTCATAAGAAACATGTTTAAAGTGTTTAAACACTTTGGAAGCTTTGGTACTATGAATTGGAACCATAATTTTCACATTGCTTCACAACTGAGTTTCAAAACATTAAGCTTCAAACTCCTCGGTATCAAACCCTATTGTTTTCCTATAAATAAAGGCCAACTCTACATTGCGAAACAGATCTGAAATACCCTTTATAACCTCTCAAACACTCTCTAACTCAAAATTGCAACATTGCAATCTTTCTCAAGGTTCAAAAACCATTTCTTTGAAATTCATAATTCTTGCAAGTTCTTTGTGAACTAACTATCCACACACCTCATATACACCATATAGAAGTTATACAAACACTCATAGCACTTCTATAACACCTCTATCATCATTCACCATTTTCACTTTAGCCATTTGCAAGTTGATGTGGGTAGGGAGGTTCAGAGAATTTCCAAGCATATTGAGCACCCACTAAGCATTAACAAAGTCCCAGGAAAGTGTTAGGATCATCATTTCACTTCAGGAAGTCGTGTAGAGGGCATTGGATTTTTCCTCAAGAGGTAAGTTTCCTTGAGCTGTAAAATCTTGATACACACATTATTTACACATACGTTATGAAGTAGAAATGTAGATATCATGTATATGAAGCTAGCCATATGCTTAGTTTTGATTTATATTGCTTGTGTGATGAGAAATACAAAACTGAACCATTAGGATTTCATTTTGGTACTGGATTAAATTCGTGATCATCTTTGATTGTTAGCTTCTGAAAATTATATCATTGAATTCCTTGTGAAATTTTAGACAAGTTTGGTGTTTACAATTTTTGAATTGGTTGAGAAACGAAGGAGTTACGATTTTATCAATAGAGTTGTTGTTATTGATGTCTCATCAAAGAAGAAGAAGAACATGGCACCATAATTTCAAAATTGCTTTTAAGTTTATAATATATTGAATGGGTGATGTTTCTTAACCAGATGAAACTGGAACCCTAATGGTAAAGCAAGCGCGCTTGTTATCTTAGGGGTCTGGGTCCGAGCCCCAGTAGTACCATTCCCTTATTTATCACCTCTACTTTATGAATATTAAAAAATATCACAAAAATATTTTTTATTCCATCATTTTTTTAATTAAATTAAGTGTGTACATTTTTTAGGGTTTTTAAGGGGACTTTTGGAGATCTTTTGATCAATTCCTCAACTTTGCTCACAAAACTTGATGTTACCATGATAGATTTTGATTTTCATATGATACCTTGACTCTTGACTGAGTACTTCATGATAGCTTGATCCATTTTAGGGTTTTTCTCATTCAAAATTCACACTAAATCATGAAACATGTTCAAAAATCAAAAGTTATGCTCCATGACTTTCTTTGTGATTGTGATACATGTATTTGTTTCAAACATTCAGTTCATCCATGTTTTCATAAGCTTGTATCATTTTTAATCATATTTTCTTCATAAACTCTTTTAAAGCATAAACCATAAAACATCAAAAACATACTTTCAACTTTCAATCTTTTGTCACAACTTTTACCAAATAAAATCCATTGATTCTCATCCACTTGTATGATCATTGCTTCTGTGAATAACATGTTCCCTTAAGCTTACTTGGTTCATTTTAAATCATTGGTGAAAATTGAATCAAGATATACATTAGGATTTCAATCCAATCGTGATAACATTAGGATAGATTCCCCCACAATCTCAACTATAGGATCAATTGTTGCATGACAATATTAAGATCAAGTTTCCCATTAGACTTTTTTTTCTTTTGCATTTTATTATTAAGACTAAAATCTTTCTCATTCAAAAATACAAAAACACTTAACAATATTTAAAACCCTTTCAAAACTAAATGTGTGAAGGTGATGGGTGTCTCCTTGGATGAGGGTCCACTTGCCACCTTCTTCTTAAAAAAACACCAACCAAACCCAAATCATTTTGTCTTAGGGCTTTTTTTACTTTAAAATATTTTCAAAAATGATATGTTAACTACTTTATACATAAAACAATGATGTGTAGTCTCCAACGGTCGAGTGACAATGTTAACTGTTAGAATGCAAATTGAACATCATCCATAAAAAACACAAAACAAATAAAACATTTTTAAGAATAACTATAGTGTTCTGATTCCCTTGTGGATACGTAAGCATGAAGTTTCAATGCTCAGGCGAACGCACTAATAAAAACCTTTTCATTTTTTCCAATGAATTTATGCATACATTTACCTTTAGCAAGTAAGTGTAAGATATACACACCCATTGAATAGAATAACAAGAGTGGATCTCATGGAGAACCACATACGTGAGGGGTGCTAATATCTTCCGCTTGTATAATCGACTACCTTACCCGAGATTTGGTTGCGAGACCGTGCTCTTTTCTCAATATCAAAGGTTTTCTCTATATTTTCCTTTCACTATATATTTTTGAGATAAATAAAGTTAGGTGACGGGTCTGTTTATTCCATCTGAAGTTATTTCATATTATTTTTCGAGTAGCTTCAATACTTCACACTGTATTGGTAATATTACAAACATCATTTCTCCTATAAATCAATAGCATTAACTCTAACATCCCGTATTATTTTAAAGATAATTTTAATTTGAGCTCCAATGATACATTAAAAAACTATAATTAAAAAGTTCTTGTTTAGAAATAAATAAATTAAATAATTATAAATTTTTAACTAAATTAACACATAATTACAAATATAATATTTCTACATTCAACACAAAATTCTATTTGTGTTTTTAAACGTGTACTCTTAAGACAAATTTAAAATTTTCTTTATTTTTTTACTATTTTATACATTTATACACTTATCATCTACTTTATTATTTTTCAATTAAAAAAAATGAAAAATATTATATATAATTCATGTATTAAATTTTTATATCAATTTTATAAAATTTTATTGTTAATTGTATAATTTATATTGCATGGATAATATTGATGCACAAGGTTGAAGATGAAGATGAAGATGAAGATGAAAGAAAAGAGAGAAGAGAGAAATTTTGTTACATTCTCAACAAATTAAAAATGGTTATGTGATACGGTGGGAGAAATGACTTTGGATTTTGCGTTTGTGTTCGCAAATGTTTCGGTTTAGCAAGAGTCTCCACCGACTTTTTATTTTATCCTAAGGAAAGGTCAAAAAGCACAGGAAAGACCTTTGAGATGTTTTCTTGAGTTCAGGGAGTAGATTATAGAAATGGAAGGTATTATCACCCTTTCTATCCATGGTTATCCATGGGCTCTTAGTTACTTGCTTAGATCACTTGCTTTTCTTTTCAATTGTTTGAAATGGTGCTTTGTGTGTGGTTTTAAAAGATGTTTTGAAAAGAGGCCATCGTTGTGGCAACCTTTGTAACGATTCTTGTTTGAATGTATACAAAGGTGTTTTTGTCTTTTAAAAGTTTCCAATGTTTGAAAGTAGGGTTTTGAAGTTGTGTTGTGAAGTGTGTTTTGAAAAACAGTAAGGATGTTTTTGCAAGCTTGATCAAGTAACTAAGAGCTATCTACCTTATTTTACTCAAAGATCTTTCTTATGTTTTTAACCCTTTTAACAGTGTTGTTTCACCATTGTATTTGGTGAGCAACCTTGTGTTAGGATGTTAACGGGAAAGGCGCGGGTCATCGTATAGACCATGATAGCAATAGTGTCAAGTATTTTTGGCAAATTTTCTTAAGGGACTTGATCATTTTGTTTAGGCAACTCAGATAGCGTCATCGAGAGACTATGATCTTTTTGTTTTGTTTTTGTTTTGCCAAAGTACTTGACATGCAACCATGACCCATTTTTGAAGGCAACAAGTGGATTGTAACCCTAGGGGTGCAAGTGTGCATTGTGTTTGTTTTTCATGCATATTTGTCTTTGATTAGAGGTCAAGCTAGTTGTTGATTTTATTTGGCATACAAACCCTAGGTCTAACCATGGCATAATTGAAAGCATTTAAAAGTGCGAGAATTTAAATCCTACACTATTACAACATGATATAGGGAGGGGGGTACAAATTTAAATTGGGGGTATTTGACAAGAAATTAAATTCTAAATTATTACAACAAAATCGAATGTATAAGACAATATTTAAATGTGCGATAATTAAATAAAATACAATAAATAAATGTTAAATAAAATGTATTATGCAAAAAAAGTTTTTATGTATGTAAAAAGTATTTTTTAATATGAAATGTAAATAATAAAAAAAAAGGATCAATTTTAATTATTTTGTTATTTAGGGCAAAAAACCCTAATTTTTTAAATAAATAGTTTTATTTATTAATTATATACAATAATATATTAATTTTATACAAAAAATAAAAGTATATTGTAAAAAAGGTATTTTTAGTGTAAAATATTAATAAAAGTGAAAATGCAATATTTTTGTATTTTTGTCTTAATTATTAAATAAAGTAAAGTATATAAGTATATATATATATATATATATATATATATATATATATATATATATATATATATATATATATATATATATATATATATATATATATATATATATATATATATATATATATACTTTTATATATTAAACATATTAAATATATAAAAATAAGAATTAATTATTTACAAAAAAAAGGTGTATATTCAAGAAAATGTTTTCAAATGTAAATAAAAAATGATAAATGAAAATAAACATATTTTACATTATTCTTTAGGTTTTTAATAAAAAGAAAATAAATTATTTATATATTTATACTAGTAATAATTAAAATAAATTCCAAATAAATACAAAAATTTATGAAAATAATTTTTTAAGTATTTTTATGTTATAAAATAAAATATCAAAAATCAAAAATGAAATAAAAATGCAAAAATGACCAATGTACAAATAAATGGGCCAGGGGGGTGTAAACTGAAAATGCATGTGTAAAGAGTAAAAACAACCAGGCCCAGCCCAGTCAGACTTCATCTTCTTCCTCTTGTTCACAAAAACGCGCGTTCTGTACATCAATGGCTATCTCCTGATTCTTTGATTTTTTTAACAAAACTCATAACATGAAACTTGTAGAGCATCAAACAACGAATTCAAACATATAAAAAACTTAAGCTAACTCTCAAAGACCAGAGAGAATTTCTCTGGCCCTAATTCTTAACCTAGTTTTTTCAGAAAGTTCATGAACAAAATTCTCCTAGCACGATTAATATAAATGCAAACTAAGCATATGTATGGCTTCAGGGCTATGAATACAACATATTCCATTCATAAACCTAGGTCTAACTATTCCTAAATAGAGAGATAGAAGTTCATGAAATACTTGTTTCAGTTGACTTCGAGCTGGACAATGCAGCAACTTTCAAGGGTGCTTGAGCTTCTTTTGAGCTTGCCTGAGGTCCAAAGAAGCTTTTCCAATGCTTGGTTTGTTTTGAAACAGCTTGAATCGTGCCATAGAACTCAACCTGCAAAGCTTTGAAACAAAAATGGCAATGTGTGTTAATGGTGTTACAGCTAGCAATGGAGGTCTGGAATAGTTCAGGTGAGTTGAAAGGAAGGTGTTTGAAGTATCTTTGGGCAAAACGCACGATGGAATATGGAGATGCAGATGGTTCTGCAGGGCTTGCCCTGTTTTGCAGAAAAATTGTGATTCTGTGTACAAGGGAGTTTTAGAGGCAAAGGGGTCGTGTTTCTGGCTTGTTGGGAGGTATGAAACTTGTTTATAATGTTTGTGTAAGTTGGTTTCTTCAGGTGTGAGAGATGGCTTGTATTTTGCAAGTTTCTTCTCCTTGAAGCAAGAGTGTGTATGTTCTCTATGCAAACCTTTACAAGCCCTCTATTATGCTGCACACTTTCCCTTGGTTCTTGGAATTGGTAGATTGAATCTTGCTTCAGGGATATGGCCCCATGCCTCAAGGATCTTGTTTTGACATAAAGTGCAACTTTACAAAAATGGCATTTTACCTTTTTCCAAATAGGGATTAGTCTTGTATGCAATGTCCAAATGAACAAGATAATACCTTAGCTCAGTGGTTATGCATTAAATTATGGAGTATAAACTGGTTTTGAGGCCTGCAAGCTAGTACCAAACATGCTGATTTGAAAATGCAAGTTTGTATGAACATGTATTGGTCATGGACCAAAGTGAGTTTTTGCCAACTTCAAGCATTCGATTCTCTCTAACCACAAGGGTGTTTGAGGAGTTATTGGATAATTTGGAAATATTTGAACATGTACTATAATCCATCTTTGAAATGCAACTTGAAACTCCAAGTGGAACTATGTGAAAAATGGCCAAGAAGATGGGTCAAAATCCTGCCTAAACTAGGGCAAAATTTCTCTAAGTTAAAAGTTTTAGGTACCCTTATTCCAAAAATCATAACTTGAGATACAAGCTTCTTTTGAGAAAACTTTGTGAATCAAAGTTGTAGACGTTGTGATGGACTACAACTTTAATGTTTCAAGTTTTGTTTGAATCCATTTGCATCTTGGTGAAATAATGGGACAAAATTAGGAAAAGAAAAAAGAAAATTTCATAACTTAGAAAATTTCTAAGTTATGAAAATTTTCCATTTTAAACCCTAATTTGCATTTTTGGGTTTCTTGGTGAACAATTTTCATAATTTGACATGTCTTGGTGAAAAATGACTCTTGGCACTTGATTTTGACCAAAAAGTCAAAGTTTGACTTTTTAGTGTACAGTCAAATTTTGATCAGTTGACTGAAAAATTCATCTGTCAATCCTATGCATTTGAGATCTTTTGAACTTGTTGAATGGGTCAAGACAATGTCATTGAGTCCTTGAGTCTATGGTTGAGCTTGATTCCGCAGTCAAAAATTGCCTTTGCCCTTTTGGTGATCTGATCAAATTTCTTGTGGAATTATGATCCAAACTTGATCAAATGACATATATGAGTTCACTATGTTGATGTGGGTAAAGATTCATGAGGTTTGACTGTCAATTGGCCACAATTGACTTTTTCCCCAATACAGCTGATTTCTAGGTCAACTGTCCAATTGACTGGGCAAAAATTTGAATCAAAGCTTGAAACTTGGTATGGACAAACTTGTGGGTCCAACATGGAGTATGAAAGTTATTTTGGGCATTGTGGGTCAAAACATCCATGTGCAAACTCAAACCCTAATTTAGGTCAACAGTGCAAGGAGGTGTCTTGAGCAGAGCAAACCCTAGCTTGATCTTGAGTTCCAAGAGTCTTGTGATGAGGAATGTTGATGAATATGAGAGGGAAAATTTTGGGGTACAACAGGTTATAACAAAATTAACAAGATTTAGTTTATATATTGTTGTACCCCAAAATTTGCCCTCCCATATTCTTCAAGAAATTGCCCAAGGGTTGCACAGTGCAAGGGCCTCCTAAACAGTCAAAATTAGGGTTTTGAGTCTGATCAAGAAAAGGAAGTGTTCAAAGGCTCAATCAAGTCTCATATGCTTACCAACATGGTCAAGCATCCTCATATCAAGTTTCAAGGCATTCAGCTCAAAATTGCACAGTCAAAACCCTAAATTGCACTACAGTCAACTGTAGGGGCAAAATGGTCATTTGACAGTCAAAAGTTCAAATTTTTGGTCAACATATCATTTTGAAGCCACAAACATCATTTGATCAATGCTTGATCATGATTCTCAAAATTTGGCTCAGAAAATCATCAAGATGCAAAAGTTTCCTTATTTGGACAGCTGAAAAAGTCAACTGAAATTGACCAGGGCATAACTTTCACATGGATTATCAGAAAAATTACATCCAAAGCTCATTTTGAAGAGAAAGACATTTCCTACAACTCATCTTCATACTTCAAGTCCAAGAAATGCTCTCACAAATAGTTATCAATTTCAACATTATAGGTCATTTTCAAAAGTCAACAAAAAGGGACTTTAAGTCAAAGGCCATAACTTGAGATTGGAAAATCAAAATGACATGGGACCAAAGGCATTGGTTAAAGGACTCAAAGACCTTTCCAAAATGTCCAAGAACATGAGAAAAGCTTAAAAATTGAGCAAGTTATGCATTGGAGAAGTTGGGAAATTTTTGTGAAATGGCAAAAGTCAACAATCCTTGAAACTTCAATTTTTGACAAAAGGGCCCACTTTCTTCCACTTGATTCAGCCTTGTCATGCCACACACGTGTCCCATGATTAATTTCAAGATCAAACATTGATTTTTCTATTTTATTTAATTTTTGATAATTTAATTCATTTTAAATCTTTAAAAATTCAAATAAAATTTAAAAATCAATGGAATAGTGTCATTTGAATTGGAATAGCTTCCATATATCATGTGCCAGCTCACAAACTCATGCTAGGGTTAGGTTGTACACCAAATCTTGGTTTTGCTTAAAAAAGGGAAAGTTTGTTAATGGTGAAAGACCTAAGACTAATTCTCTCATGGGCATGGATCAAGGCCAGCTAATGACCTAATTCCCTTCCCTCATAAGTGCTGAGTCAAACCTAATGCCCACACACTGAATGCTGCGCAGGAGACACCATTGCCAACTTGAAAATTGCCATAAAAAACTCAAAACTGAAATCCTTGTTTGAGGTGGATTCAAACCCTAATACTCATTCCATAAGCTTCCTTGTGGTTCCCAGAAGCGATTCCAATCCCAAACATCCATCAACACGCAAAGAATCGGCAATAAGAACCTCTCCTGTACAAAGAAAAAGTGACAATCGTGTTTTTGGTTTTAGGCATTCTCATGGCATTCTAATCATAGATTCTTATTCCTTATGATGTTCTGATACTGACCAATGCGTTTGATTGTATTTTTATGCCATGTACACGTTTTTACCATGTTTACTTCCTAGGGTTTTCAGAGCTCGAATTTGGGGCTTTTGCAATCAGGCAAAATTAAGCCTCATAATCATGATCATTAGACTCAGCACATGGAGACGGAGAGAAATCTACCCTCGCGCTCAATTTATGAGCGTTGAGGAGCTATTCGCTATTTTTCAATAGCCTACCTTAAGCCACGCCCAGAAAACCGTTGCCTCTGCTTTTGTTTTACAGGGATAATGGAGAAGATGATGTGCTGTCCACACATGATACGTTGTTTTTAAATTTCGCGCGTTCAACCACTAATGCGTTTGTTTTTTCTTTTTGTTATTTGTTTGTTATTAATATATCAAAAGTGTTCAATGGCTCAGCTGGCAGGTGTTGGTAGCGTTCACATCCAAGACCTGGGTTCGAGTCCCAGGTCTGAACAATTTCAATATTGTTTTTCTATACTAATTCCTATGCAGCGTCAGTATTGAGGATGCACCATATGCCTCAAAATCCAAAGGTCCACGCGTCCAAGGGATGCAGATCAAGGGCTCAGAACTGATGAACACGCTACAATCCCAGTCAACGTGCCACATAACACCTGGAAAAGTCAGCGAATTTCATGCTTAATGGGCCAGATCATTCAAAGTCATACCTCCATATTGGGGACCTCCACCCCCCCTGGTTGGCAAGTTTTTTTATTTTTTCTTATATCTTTTTTTTAATTATTATTTTATTTGTTTTATTGTTTTAATTTAATTCATTATTTTTACAATATATAAAAAATGCCTAAAAAAATCAGAAAAAGATAAAAACATAATAAATTATTGTATTCTAATATTTTCATAAATAAATTAACATGTTAATATTTAGTTTTAATTAGGATATAATTTCAATTTCTTTTAAATAACAAAAATACAAAAAATATGTAGAAATATGTTTAATTAATTTTATCCCTTTTAATTTTTTTCCTTTTTTCATAATAATAATATTATTCATTTTATTTTCATAATTAAATTGTACATAAAAGAACTTAGGTTTAAATTAGTTTAAAAATTCAATATTTTTCATAATAACTAAAAAATAATTAGAATTAGGGTTTGACATTTTATTTTAATTGGAATTAATTCTTTTTTTCTATTAAATCTAAAAAACATTTTCTTTTAAATTTTAATTTCAATCCTTCATTAACTTTAATTTTTTGCAAAAGGGTCCGACGCCCATGTTCGTAATTTATTTAATTTCGCGTATTTATTTTATGTCGTTTATTATAATTATGTAATTCTCCCAAAGCGTTGTAACAATTTTACTCCTCGCACTTTTATTTTATTGCTTTATTTATTTTCCGTCAAATCGGGTCCGGTTTAATTTTGGCGATGTGGACCCGCGCCATTTGTAATAGCTTAGATTTACTTTTCCCGCAAAACTTCTAACTGTTAAAAAGCATGAAAGAATGTATGGCCTTAAATAAAATCAAGCGTAGATCACAACAAACATGACAAGACAAATATCAATGAAAACAACACACAAATCGCACACACCACCCCTAGGGTACGCCTCACTGTTGCCTTGCCTCGAAAGGTGATCGTCGAGTAGAGGATGTCTTAGTAAGTCCTCATGATCCGGGAACCTGGCATGAGGGTAGCTTCTAAGGTGTCTTCTCATTGCTCTGGTGATCACCATGTCCCTACAAACTCGAATTGACCCGAACACCTCCAACGGTGGTGCTACCTACCTCTCAATGGTGGGATGGCATTACTTTGAAAGGACATTTACACAGACGAATTCTTTAGGGTAGGTAGGTTCTC
The DNA here is from genome assembly GCA_948472305.1 of Vicia faba. Taxonomy (NCBI): domain Eukaryota; kingdom Viridiplantae; phylum Streptophyta; class Magnoliopsida; order Fabales; family Fabaceae; genus Vicia; species Vicia faba. Next base: position 897,085,513 of record OX451739.1, read on the forward strand.
AAGTATACTTGCTCTAATTTCAAAAAACAAACAAAAATCTTTTCACACCGACACTTTTCAAAAGCTTTCAAAACAATTTTTCAAACACTCTGACGCACGATTCGAACTGGAATTTTCCAAGAAACTTTTTAAAACCCACAGTTGAAAAGCAAACAAACCTTTTGAAAACACAATGAGCAAGTATCTAAGAGCCCATGGATAACCATGGATGGAAAGGGTGCTAACACCTTCCCTTTCTATAATCTACCTCCCGAACCGAGAGCAATCTCTATAAGGAATTTTTCTGTGCTTTTGTCCTTTCCATTTGGAGAAAATAAAAGACGGTGGCGACTCTTGCTTCCGCGACATTTCGCGAACCAGCGTTAAACAGTCAGTTCCAGATCCACCGATCACAGAACTGGCGACTCTGCTGGGGAATAATCTTAAAGTGAGGTGTACCTTAGGGCTAGCTCATAACTATGTTTTCAATTGTTTTCCTTGTGTGCTTTAAATTGTGGGTTGCTTGGGAGTTCTATAGATCCTAACCCGGATCTGGGGGATACCTTCTTAGAAAGTAACAACAAGGCTGTGAGGGAACTGTGCGGGGTATACCGACATGGTTGAAACAGTCTGCTACGTTGATATGGCACTTTGGTGTGTACCGGTAACCCTTGAGTTCAGTCAAGGAGAGTACGGGGCCTCCGCGTGGTGTCATGAAGCATCAACAGACCTTAGGAACCTTAATTGAACTATCTTGGCCTCTTTAGGGTAGTGAGATAACTGACTTTGGTGCAGTCCGAGGTTGGTTGATACTCGATACTACACTCAATTGAGGGTTGCTTTCCTGGAATATTTCGGTCGCCAGTTCAGTGGCTAAATCGAAACGATGAACAATGAAAGCAATCCCGTGATATTGGGAACCTTAGAACCCGGTTACTCTAATAGGACAGGTTGAGCCCACCAACTTCAAGAGGGTAATACCCAGACCCCTTGCTGGCCTAAACTCTAAGGGTTTCTCTTGTGTGACTTACGTGCCTTCGTACTTGACTACTTGCATGCCTGTTATCTGACACCTGAACTACTTGCAGGTTTTGTTTATAGTCCTTAACTAGGACTCATGACAAGGTTTACCAAATTTCTTGCAGGTTTTGTTTATAGTCCTTAACTAGGACTCATGACAAGGTTTACCAAAGTTCTTGCAGGTTTTGTTTATAGTCCTTAACTGGGACTCATAACAGGGTTTACTAGATCTCTTGCAGGTTTTGTTTATAGCCCTTAATTGGGACTCATAACAAAGTATACTGAATTTCTTGCAGGGTCTGTTTATAGTCCTTAATTGGGACTCATAACAGGGTTTACCTACATCACCCCATGCATAGCATGACATCATACCATCGCATACATCCTAACCCATTTCAAGGATCTCAAGGGCTTGTGATGCAGGTCATGATGAACCAACTGTCCAGCAAGGGGCAAAGGGGATTTATTTTCCTCTAGCCAAGGGTGTCAGGGGCTATGACCCACTGGATATGGTGAGCCTTTGACCCTTGAAGAAGGACTCTCAACAATATACAGTGCCTTCAGTCAAGCTACCGGTTTCAAATTTTAACAAATTTCTTGTTTACCCCGCGAGGTCCTCGAAAACATTACATGCATGTCATACATCTCATTGCATTGCAGGTATCCCTTTGACAGGTTGCTTACCCTTCTCCGCTGTTTATTTCAGCCGATCGTCATGAATCCTGAATCATCAGCCGAGCAGACTATCAAGGACCTCCAGGCTCAGAACGCCCAGTTCCAAGAGCTGATCATGAATTTGACCCAGGGGCAACAAGATCTGAAGGCTCTGCTCTTGAAGAAGGACAAGAAGAAGAAGAGGACTGTCTTGTTCAGCCCTAGGCGCAGATCTGGGAATACACCGCAGACTGAAACTGAGAGGACTACCCCATCTGTGAGGGAAAGCAGTCACCATGAGAGAGGGGTGCCTAGTCCAGTGGTCTCCGACAACGAGACAGATTTCAACGACGAACAGTACCCTCCGGCTGAGGACAAGTACAAACAGTTGGAGGATAGGCTGAATGCTATGGAGATCCAACAGGTACCTGGGCTGGACCTTGGAGATTTGGGTTTGTCAACTGGTGTGATTATTCCTCGGAAGTTCAAAGCACCATCCTTTACCAAGTATGACGGGGCGTCTTGTCCCAAATTACATCTCAGGTCCTATGTTCGGAAGATCCAACCATATACGGTGGACAAGAATTTGTGGATCCACTTCTTCCAGGAGAGTCTTTCAGGGACATATCTCGAATGGTTCTATCAGCTAGATGGGACCAAGGTTCGTAACTGGGAGGAGTTGGCTACTGCTTTCTACAAGCAGTATCAATATAATGCCGACCTTGCTCCTACGCGTACCCAACTCCAGGGTATGTCGTTAGGATCAAGTGAAGGTTTTAAAGAATATGCGCAGAAATGGAGGGATCTTGCTGGAAGGGTACAACCACCTCTGACTGATCGGGAACTTGTTGATATGTTCTTGGGGACTTTGTCTGGTCCATTCTACAACCACCTAATTGGGAATTCGTCTGCTGGATTCACAGATCTTATCTTGACTGGAGAGCGAATAGAAGCTGGCATCCGGTCTGGGAAGATTCAAGAGGCTGCACCTTCTGATAAGAAGCCTCATCATGGAAAGAAAGAATCCAATGCTGTGCACGGTAAAAAGAGCCGTCATGAGGTAGGGGCAATCCAGATCTCCAATCCCGGACCTGCTCAACAAGGACAGGGGCAGCAGCGCAAGGAGAAACGGCAGTACACCAAACTCAACATGTCGCTGGATCAAGCACTGCAACAAATGTTGAAGGCAGGGCTGATCACCTTAAGGGCTCCTCTCCGGAATCCGAACACTTCTGCTCCCAACTATCACCCAAATGATAGGTGCGCATATCATTCTGATAGCCCGGGGCATACTACGGACAACTGCTGGCCTCTCAAGAACAAAATTCAAGACATGATCGACGCCGGGGAGATTCAGTTTGAAGTGCCCGAGACTCCGAACATAATCACTGCTCCGTTACCCAATCGTTGAAGCCTTTGTTTATTTGAATTTTTGAGTTGTATTTTTCTTTGCTTATACAAACAATTACTGTCATAGCAAACTCTTTTATTCTATTAATGCATCGCATACGTCTGTTTTGGGAATTAATACAATTGTTTTCATTATATTCAAAAATTCTTTTCATATTTTTTCTGATGATCAACTCTTGGTTAATAATTCTGAGCCTCTTGAGGGAGGATGACGAAAACGATACCACGATCTTTACAGTATGCTTTTGAACAGACCCCGCTAATGAGGTACAGGCATTGTTTCAATCCCTAAACACTGGAGTTATAAGGATGATAATCCCTCGTCAACCCCTCTGAGCCAAAGAAGTAGGAGTTTTTATTTTCGAAAATCAAAACCCTCAATCATAACCTGGGGCAGGGTAGTCTCTCAGTTGATCCGAGTGCATAACGAATGGCACCAAAAAAAGAGATCCTTACAAAACGAAGAAAGACAGTGATGGTTCCGAATAATCATAAGGACAGGCAGTCATTATCAAAAAAAATCATAAATGAAAAGCCCAAAAAGTCAAAGCCAACGAAGAAGACTTCCAAAACTGGGGCATCCCGCTGACTGTAATTCCAAAAAAGGAAACAGTTCAGGCAAAAAAGACAGGGATAACAAAATCAAAAAAACAAGAGGTCTTATAAACCCTCGACAAAAAAGGAATGACTGCCTATTCAAAATAAGTTATCCATCACCAGAAAATCAGAGCAAAGACTCAAACAAGGTCTAACGTATGATCAACTGAGTTTAGGTTTGAAGAACATCACGAAGAGCGGGTGGGTACAAATAAAATTTGAGCCTTTATCCTTTGTTTCTTAAACCGTGAACCAGGCCACGTTACAACCCTTAAAAGTCCTAGCTGAAGCACGGGTTAGTTCGAAAGCATACTGTTACGAAAGGTATCCTGACTCCTTAAGGCTTACGGTAAATACGGAGTTGACATCACGTTTTACAAACATTCACTTGTTTTATAAAAAAGAATGCATTTTTAAAATCTTCAAGACAGACATAAGCTTTGCATTTTTAACATAACTTTGTTCGCATATGACTTTTTGTTTGAGCAGCAGGGAAATTCGCACGAGGAATGCCTAATGAACAGAAGTACTTCCAATCCAGGGGCAGACATGATCATGGTCCATTATCTGGGGCAGTCCAATCAAGATTCGGAGAATCTCGCAAAAGCCAAATAGTATGGGGCAAATCTCCATCTGGATCGTTTGGGGCATTGGACGATCAAACAAAGATCTTCTGGTAGTACGGCAACACTACACTTCTAACAGGGGCAACTCCTGACTTTCTAAGCACGGACATAGTCGAAAAAATACTACGCATAATCCAAGACCCGCTAGGTTGACACACCTGGGCAAAAATAAGGGCTTCCCGGCGAACCAAAAGGGTTCGGGCAAAATGAAGGGATGAAATGAAAATAAACTGTACACCCGGCAAGTTGAAAACCTGAAAAGGCGGCTTGAGCAAAAATGGGTATCCCGGTGGACTGAAAACCCGAAAGGGCGGTCCAGGCAAAAGTTAGGGATCAAAGCGTACGACTATATCCTGTCATCTTGTCACCTGCCTACCAGAAGAAGGTTTGCTCATCAACAACTATCAAGCACCTCCACAGGTATTTTCCGCTCCCACATCAGAAACAGGGGCAATAATGGATGGCCTAAGCAATCTGATTGCTCTGTCCTCTAAGGTGTCAAGGTAGGGTCCGTTGAAGAACATAACCAATACAGTTCAATACTTCCCCAGGAGAGTCCAATCCAGCTTCCCCAGGAAAGATGGAGTCCATATCCCCAAGCAGTAAGCTTATCCCCAGTAAATTCTGGAAGCTTACCCCCTCGCAGAACACGAACGTATCATCCGGCTTGATTTAAAGAGTTATTTCCTCAACAGGATATAACTGGGTTATCCTCAGCCAAAAACCACGGAAAGAGCGTCGTCGACAAAGTCTTCCTATCCCCAGCGAAGTCTATCAACACTTCCAACAAAAAGGATATCCTCAGCAAGGCATCCCTCTTCCCACAGAGTATTGCTTCTCAGCATGGTCACTAGAGTATCTTTTCTCCCCGCAGAATCCGTCATTTGCCAAGTTCATCCCCCAACGGAGTCATCTTCTCCTACCGGTATACTTGCAACTATCATCCCCAGTGGAAGCAAAATCTATTCCTCAACATCAGCCCAGGATACGACTTCCCGGCACCCGTCAAGGATTTATTTTCTTAGACAAATATACATTCATAAACATCACATCTTCATACATTATAGCATGCATATGCGTCATACTACACGAATTTCATTAATATTGAAGACATACAGTTCATGCATCATGATTAGGCATACAATTATGTTTTGCCTTTTCAGGAAAAAGATCAATACAAAAGCGATTACTACCAACTATCGCAATTCTCTTCTAGATATAGTTTCAGATATGACCCAGAGATGGTGACGTTCTGATGCTGCTTCCAGATTTCCTTCTAGATATAGTTTCAGATATGATCCAGATATGGTGACGTTCTGATGCTGCTTCCAGATTTCCTTCTAGATATAGTTTCGGATATGATCCAGATATGGTGACGTTCTGATGCTGCTTCCAGATTTCCTTCTAGATATAGTTTCGGATATGACCCAGGCATGGCGACGTTCTGATACTGCTTCCAGCTTCCCTTCTAGATATAGTTTCGGATATGATCCAGATATGGTGACGTTCTGATGCTGCTTCCAGATTTCCTTCTAGATATAGTTTCGGATATGATCCAAATATGGTGACGTTCTGATGCTGCTTCCAGATTTCCTTCTAGATATAGTTTCGGATATGACCCAGGCATGGCGACGTTCTGATACTGCTTCCAGATTTCCTTCTAGATATAGTCTCGGATATGATCCAGATATGGTGACGTTCTGATGCTGCTTCCAGCTTCCCTTCTAGATATAGTTTCGGATATGATCCAGATATGGTGACGTTCTGATGCTACTTCCAGATTTCCTTCTAGATATAGTTTCGGATATGATCCAGATATGGTGACGTTCTGATGCTGCTTCCAGATTTCCTTCTAGATATAGTTTCGGATATGATCCAGATATGGTGACGTTCTGATGCTGCTTCCAGATTTCCTTCTAGATATAGTTTCGGATATGATCCAGATATGGTGACGTTCTGATGCTGCTTCCAGATTTCCTTCTAGATATAGTTTCGGATATGATCCAGATATGGTGACGTTCTGATGCTGCTTCCAGATTTCCTTCTAGATATAGTTTCGGATAGGATCCAGATATGGTGACGTTCTGATGCTGCTTCCAGATTTCCTTCTAGATATAGTTTCGGATATGATCCAGATATGGTGACGTTCTGATGCTGCTTCCAGATTTCCTTCCAGATTTAGTTTCAGATATGACCCATATATGGTGACGTTCTGATGCTGCTTCCAGATCTCCTTCCAGATATAGTTTCAGATGTAAACCAGATATGGCGACGTTCTGACACTTATTCCAGTTGAAGATATTCCAAGACCTTGTCCGGTTCAGTTAAATCGACCCTAAGATTTTCCTGATGCTTATCCAGTCAAAGGCCTTCTCTGGTTCAGTCAGATCGACCCTAAGATCTCCCTGATGCTTATCCAGTTGAAGATATTCCAAGACCTTGTCCGGTTCAGTTAAATCGACCCTAAGATTTTCCTGATGCTTATCCAGTCAAAGGCCTTCTCTGGTTTAGTCAGATCGACCCTAAGATCTCCCTGATGCTTATCCAGTTGAAGATATTTCAAGACCTTGTCCGGGTCAGTTAAATCGACCCTAAGATTTTCCTGATGCTTATCCAGTCAAAGGCCTTCTCTGGTTCAGTCAGATCGACCCTAAGATCTCCCTGATGCTTATCCAGTTGAAGATATTTCAAGACCTAGACCGGTTCAGTTAAATCGACCCTAAGATTTTCCTGATTCTTATCCAGTCAAAAACCTTCTCTGGTTCAGTCAGATCGACCCTAAGATCTCCCTGATGCTTATCCAGTTGAAGATATTTCAAGACCTTGTCCGGTTCAGTTAAATCGACCCTAAGATTTTCCTGATGCTTATCCAGTCAAAGGCCTTCTCTGGTTCAGTCAGATCGACCCTAAGATCTCCCTGATGCTTATCCAGTTGAAGATATTTCAAGACCTTGTCCGGTTCAGTTAAGTCGACCCTAAGATTTTCCTGATTCTTACCCAGTCAAAGGCCTCTCTGGTTCAGTCAGATCGACCCTAAGATCTCCCTGATTCTTATCCCAGTAGAAGACATCCAAGATTTTTTCTCAACGAGCGTTGTTGAAGTTAAAGTCGCCCAAGGTTCTCTTACCATTCATGCTAAGGTAGTAACCATCCCTGGTTCTTTCATCGCCGTTTGAAGCTCCAGACTCAGCTCCTGTAACCAGTCAGGACACATCTATACCAGGCATCTAAAAATCAGCTCCTGCAACGTGTCAGGTACTCATTTTCTGTTTTGCAGGTATACAGGTTCTCGCCAAGGAATCTCTTACGCAATCAAACATCCAGATGGCATCTATAAGCCCATTCCACCATCACTGCCACTATGTGAGCGCAAATTTCTGGGCACTCTAGTGTCCAATCATCTTCTACCCTCGGATTACGAAAGGCACGTCCGCCAATCTGCATCCTCAGGTATAAGAAGATTGAACAGGGGCAACTGTTGTACCCCAAAATTTGCCCTCCCATATTCTTCAAGAAATTGCCCAAGGGTTGCACAGTGCAAGGGCCTCCTAAACAGTCAAAATTAGGGTTTTGAGTCTGATCAAGAAAAGGAAGTGTTCAAAGGCTCAATCAAGTCTCATATGCTTACCAACATGGTCAAGCATCCTCATATCAAGTTTCAAGGCATTCAGCTCAAAATTGCACAGTCAAAACCCTAAATTGCACTACAGTCAACTGTAGGGGCAAAATGGTCATTTGACAGTCAAAAGTTCAAATTTTTGGTCAACATATCATTTTGAAGCCAAAAACATCATTTGATCAATGCTTGATCATGATTCTCAAAATTTGGCTCAGAAAATCATCAAGATGCAAAAGTTTCCTTATTTGGACAGTTGAAAAAGTCAACTGAAATTGACCAGGGCATAACTTTCACATGGATTATCAGAAAAATTACATCCAAAGCTCATTTTGAAGAGAAAGACATTTCCTACAACTCATCTTCATACTTCAAGTCCAAGAAATGCTCTCACAAAAAGTTATCAATTTCAACATTATAGGTCATTTTCAAAAGTCAACAAAAAGGGACTTTAAGTCAAAGGCCATAACTTGAGATTGGAAAATCAAAATGACATGGGACCAAAGGCATTGGTTAAATGACTCAAAGACCTTTCCAAAATGTCCAAGAACATGAGAAAAGCTTAAAAATTGAGCAAGTTATGCATTGGAGAAGTTGGGAAATTTTTGTGAAATGGCAAAAGTCAACTATCCTTGAAACTTCAATTTTTGACAAAAGGGCCCACTTTCTTCCACTTGATTCAGCCTTGTCATGCCACACACGTGTCCCATGATTAATTTCAAGATCAAACATTGATTTTTCTATTTTATTTAATTTTTGATAATTTAATTCATTTTAAATCTTTAAAAATTCAAATAAAATTTAAAAATCAATGGAATAGTGTCATTTGAATTGGAATAGCTTCCATATATCATGTGCCAGCTCACAAACTCATGCTAGGGTTAGGTTGTACACCAAATCTTGGTTTTGCTTAAAAAAGGGAAAGTTTGTTAATGGTGAAAGACCTAAGACTAATTCTCTCATGGGCATGGATCAAGGCCAGCTAATGACCTAATTCCCTTCCCTCATAAGTGCTGAGTCAAACCTAATGCCCACACACTGAATGCTGCGCAGGAGACACCATTGCCAACTTGAAAATTGCCATAAAAAACTCAAAACTGAAATCCTTGTTTGAGGTGGATTCAAACCCTAATACTCATTCCATAAGCTTCCTTGTGGTTCCCAGAAGCGATTCCAATCCCAAACATCCATCAACACGCAAAGAATCGGCAATAAGAACCTCTCCTGTACAAAGAAAAAGTGACAATCGTGTTTTTGGTTTTAGGCATTCTCATGGCATTCTAATCATAGATTCTTATTCCTTATGATGTTCTGATACTGACCAATGCGTTTGATTGTATTTTTATGCCATGTACACGTTTTTACCATGTTTACTTCCTAGGGTTTTCAGAGCTCGAATTTGGGGCTTTTGCAATCAGGCAAAATTAAGCCTCATAATCATGATCATTAGACTCAGCACATGGAGACGGAGAGAAATCTACCCTCACGCTCAATTTATGAGCGTTGAGGAGCTATTCGCTATTTTTCAATAGCCTACCTTAAGCCACGCCCAGAAAACCGTTGCCTCTGCTTTTGTTTTACAGGGATAATGGAGAAGATGATGTGATGTCCACACATGATACGTTGTTTTTAAATTCCGCGCGTTCAACCACTAATGCGTTTGTTTTTTCTTTTTGTTATTTGTTTGTTATTAATATATCAAAAGTGTTCAATGGCTCAGCTGGCAGGTGTTGGTAGCGTTCACATCCAAGACCTGGGTTCGAGTCCCAGGTCTGAACAATTTCAATATTGTTTTTCTATACTAATTCCTATGCAGCGTCAGTATTGAGGATGCACCATATGCCTCAAAATCCAAAGGTCAACGCGTCCAAGGGATGCAAATCAAGGGCTCAGAACTGATGAACACGCTACAATCCCAGTCAACGTGCCACATAACACCTGGAAAAGTCAGCGAATTTCATGCTTAATGGGCCAGATCATTCAAAGTCATACCTCCATATTGGGGACCTCCACCCCCCCTGGTTGGCAAGTTTTTTTATTTTTTCTTATATCTTTTTTTTAATTATTATTTTATTTGTTTTATTGTTTTAATTTAATTCATTATTTTTACAATATATAAAAAATGCCTAAAAAAATCAGAAAAAGATAAAAACATAATAAATTATTGTATTCTAATATTTTCATAAATAAATTAACATGTTAATATTTAGTTTTAATTAGGATATAATTTCAATTTCTTTTAAATAACAAAAATACAAAAAATATGTAGAAATATGTTTAATTAATTTTATCCCTTTTAATTTTTTTCCTTTTTTCATAATAATAATATTATTCATTTTATTTTCATAATTAAATTGTACATAAAAGAACTTAGGTTTAAATTAGTTTAAAAATTCAATATTTTTCATAATAACTAAAAAATAATTAGAATTAGGGTTTGACATTTTATTTTAATTGGAATTAATTCTTTTTTTCTATTAAATCTAAAAAACATTTTCTTTTAAATTTTAATTTCAATCCTTCATTAACTTTAATTTTTTGCAAAAGGGTCCGACGCCCATGTTCGTAATTTATTTAATTTCGCGTATTTATTTTATGTCGTTTATTATAATTATGTAATTCTCCCAAAGCGTTGTAACAATTTTACTCCTCGCACTTTTATTTTATTGCTTTATTTATTTTCCGTCAAATCGGGTCCGGTTTAATTTTGGCGATGTGGACCCGCGCCATTTGTAATAGCTTAGATTTACTTTTCCCGCAAAACTTCTAACTGTTAAAAAGCATGAAAGAATGTATGGCCTTAAATAAAATCAAGCGTAGATCACAACAAACATGACAAGACAAATATCAATGAAAACAACACACAAATCGCACACACCACCCCTAGGGTACGCCTCACTGTTGCCTTGCCTCGAAAGGTGATCGTCGAGTAGAGGATGTCTTAGTAAGTCCTCATGATCCGGGAACCTGGCATGAGGGTAGCTTCTAAGGTGTCTTCCCATTGCTCTGGTGATCACCATGTCCCTACAAACTCGAATTGACCCGAACACCTCCAACGGTGGTGCTACCTACCTCTCAATGGTGGGATGGCATTACTTTGAAAGGACATTTACACAGACGAATTCTTTAGGGTAGGTAGGTTCTCAAGTATACTTGCTCTAATTTCAAAAAACAAACAAAAATCTTTTCACACCGACACTTTTCAAAAGCTTTCAAAACAATTTTTCAAACACTCTGACGCACGAGTCGAACTGGAATTTTCAAAGAAACTTTTTAAAACCCACAGTTGAAAAGCAAACAAACCTTTTGAAAACACAATGAGCAAGTATCTAAGAGCCCATGGATAACCATGGATGGAAAGGGTGCTAACACCTTCCCTTTCTATAATCTACCTCCCGAACCGAGAGCAATCTCTATAAGGAATTTTTCTGTGCTTTTGTCCTTTCCATTTGGAGAAAATAAAAGACGGTGGCGACTCTTGCTTCCGCGACATTTCGCGAACCAGCGTTAAACAGTCAGTTCCAGATCCACCGATCACATATATTACAACTCAAATTCAAATACATCTCAAATTAAAGCTAAATGCAAACTTAAATGAAACGCTAACTAAATAGTGTTGAATTTAGATTACACTTTAACATCATCTCTTAATCCATATTCAAGACTAAAATCAACAACATTAATTTAATCTCTTAAATGAGTAAAGTGTCCAGTCTTGATAGCTTTAGTCAGAATATATACAAGATGTTTTTTAGTGTTACAATGAGCAACTTCTAGCACTCCATTATGAACTTAATTGCGTAGAAAATGGAATTTGGTATCAATGTGCTTGCTTCCCCCATGCAGCACTAGGTTCTTATGAAGACTTATGGCATATTTATTATCGATCATCAGCTTCACAGACTTTCTTACCTTGATCTTAAGATTCTGCAATGAATTCATCAGCCAAACAACTTGACAAGCAGACAAAGCACATGCAATATACTCAGCTTCACATGTTAACAAGGCAATAATTGGTTACTTCTTAGAGCACAAATAAATAGGACTTCCCAAATACTTGAAAAATATCAAAAAGTACTTCTTCTGTCAACTCTATCTCCACACCAATTAGAGTATCAATAGCATATTAGCTCTGAATCAGATTTAGCACCAGAATGGAATAAAACTTCATACCTCAGAGTCCCCTTAATCACTACTACAAAAAATACATCTAACGTTGGACACGAAATACATTTGATGTCGGACTCGGAATCGAGGTAAGTAAGAGCGTCATTAAAGGTTATCCCTTATCACATCGGGTGTTAAAATTTCGAGGGGTTACATTAACTGCACGTGGGTTCGATTCCCATCCTCGGAATTTTTATTATTTTCATTACTTGATGGAATGCCAATTATTAACACTCGGTTTCTTGACGAACAAAGGTAATATATCAATATTATTACTTCGGTTTGTTTGGGAAACCGAGGCGTTATAATTTTTGTTTACTATCGTCTGCACCTGAGTTACAAAATACAAAACCCCGGAATATAGAATGCAGAACCAATGCAAACCCAAAATGGTGTGCCCATTCCTCAATTTGAGATAGAAATATTCATTGATTACACCATATACAAACCCAAAATGACACACACTTTATAATTTTATAACAAAACTAAAATAAATGATTAGAAACAAAATCAATAAGCCATTTACTTAATAGTTTTCCCATATGCCCTCTTCAAGATCACGGAGAATAACATGCATATCATCTAAGTCGTTTTCTTCAGATAATTGACTTACACTTGTTGCTAAAAAAGGAGTCTCATAGTTAAAATCTTGATTTTCATCAGTACTATCAGGAAGATGTTTTCCTTGAAGAATAATTTACCATCTAGTGTTAGATATATTAGAGACATGAAAACTTGCTTGGATTGATTTGCCAAAATGAATGGTTAGTTCTTGAAAGTCGCCTTTAAAAGATCAACCTTTGTGAATCTGAATTCATCGGTTTCTACTCCAACTTTAATGGAAATCCACCTGCACTTAAATAAAGGCACTTTAAAATAAACATAGTCAATCTCCAAAATCTCCTCAATAATCCCAAAGAACGCTCTAGATGCTAGTATTTGATTATTATCTTTGAAACTAGAAAAGTACATAGATTCATCCTCAACCATAACACCACTATTTTGCATGGTGCTACAATCATCCTTTGATTTTATGTAGAATAGATATTTACTAATGTCGTATGCACTCCTAGTAATTACATTAAACTTAGGCAAACGTGACAACCATTTGCAATCATCCGATGCACCACTCTCTTTAGAAATACTTTCATTCAACCAGTCTATGAAAGTTCTGTTATGCTCCATCAACAACCATTTTTCATTCATCCGGAGGTATTTTTCCTTTATAAGAGCTTTGTGTGCGGTCAAGTAAGGATCAACTTCACTAAGGTTATTCAATATATACAAATTTTCTAGAAAAACTACTTCTCGACTAAATGTCTTAACATTTAAACCTTGAATACCTCAACCATCATAAAATCCATCATGACGAGACTCGGGAACTCCTATAAACTTTGCATATGATAAATAGTTTGTACAAAACTCAATAGCTTCTTCTGTGATGTAAATTTTTACGATTGAAGCTTCTGGAAAGTGATGATTCTTTGTATACCCTTTGAAAATCCTCATGTAACGCTCTACCTGATACATCCACCGCAAATAAATTGTACCACAAATTCTAATCTCCCTTACTAGATTAGCAACTAAGTGAACCATAATGTCAAAGAATGATGGAGGGATAAAAACTCTAATTGGAACAAGATATTTGCAACTTCGTGTTCCAATTCATCTAAATTTCTAGGATCTATAACTTTACTACATTAAGAATTGAAGAATAAGCACAATCTGGTTATAGTCACCCTTACATTTCTTGGTAAGATGCCACAAATAGCCACTAGTAGAAGTTGTTGCATCAAGACATGACAATCATTAGATTTTAAGCCAATTAATTTGTGATTGTTCTCTGATACAAGTTTCTTCGCATTTGATGAGTACCATTGGGGAACTTTAATACCCTGCAAACAATTACATAAACTTTTTTTCTTTTTTAGACAGAGTGTGACATGTTAGGGGGGAAAAGGTTATATTTCCTACTTCTTTTGGGGCTAATTATTGTCGTATACCCATCACAATCATATCTTCGCGGGATTTCTTAGTATCTTTTGTCTTGCCTTTAATGTTGAGAAGTGTTCCAATCAAACTATCACATGCATTTTTCTCCACGTGCATCACATCAAGACAATGTCTTACATCAAGATTGGACCAGTATGGAAGATCGAAAAACACCAACCTCTTTTTCCATGAACTTTTCTCCACGAGCTTTGTTTATTTCTTTCCAAGGACAACTTTAATATGTTGTTATTTTCTATAAACTTCCTTCCCGGTTAAGGGTTTTGGAGCGATATGAAACTCATGTTCTCCATTGAAAAGCCTTGCGCAATCTACGATACAGATGATTAGCTCTTAGAAATATTTTATACCTCCGATAAACTGTCTTTTTTCTTTTTTGTAATTGGTGGTAACATGTATTACCTTCACATATGGGACACACTTTATTACCCTTGACGATGTACCCATGCAAATTACTGTATGCAGGAAAGTCATTGATTGTGCAAAACAACATGGCATATAACTTAAAGTTATCACCTGTAAAGCTTCATTAACATCAACACCTTTCTCCCACAAAAGTTTTAAATCTTCAATAAATGGTGATAAATAAACATTTATGTCGTTCCCTAGTTTTTCCGGACATGAAATCATCCTCGATGGCATCATATACTTGCACTTCATGCACAACCATGGAGATAGATTATAAATTAAGAGAAGATCAGGCCATAACGTATGGTTAGTACTCAAATTACTAAAAGGGTTCATTCCATCGGTGGCAAGTCCAATCCTAAGGTTCCTCGATTGAAGGGAAAAATATGGAAACAATGAATCAATTTTCTTTTATTGCAATTGTAATACGGCGGGAGAACTGACTTATTTTGCATTTTATCGTAAATGTTACGGATAGCTAGAGTCATCACCGACTTTACTTTTATCCAATAAGGAAAGAGTGAAAAGAATAGGAAAGACCTTTGAGAATTTTCTAAGTTCGGGGGTAGGTTATGAAAAGGGAATGTGTTAGCACCTTTTTCATCTGTAGTTATCTACGGCTCTTAATCGCTTAACTCACTTTGTTTTGAAATGCTTTGTGATTTGTTTGAAAATATTTTGAAAAAAATTCCTAATTGCGGTAAATTTGTAATGATTCTTGTATAAGTTAAGAATGGGTACAAAGTGTTTGTTTTTGAAAATATTTCAGAGAAAAGTGTTTGTGGAAAATATTTGTTTTTGTGAGCAAGCAATTACGAGCTATCTACCTACTTGAAAGTATTTCATGTTATTTTCCTCCTTTCTTTAGATAGTGCTACCCCATCATTAGTTAGTAGGAATATCTATCGTTGGAAGTGAAGGGACAGGCGTGAGTCATCGTACAATTATTGAAGGCAACTTGTAGGGGCGCTTCAGCAATTTATCATAAGGTACTAAGATTGTTTACCGAAGGCAGCATCGAAAGGTCATCGAGGGACTACAATCTTTTGTATCATAGGGACTTTGCTAAAGTGTCGCCACGTTTGAGGGACATGACTATTTTTATTCGAAGGCAACAAGTGAGGTTAACCTAGAGGTGCGTGTGTGAAAAGTGATTCAATTTAGTTATTTAATCTTGTATTTAGGGTTATCTAACAGTTGATTTTAGATCTTGCCATACATACCCTAATTACTAGCAGTTATAAGAAAAATAGTAAATTACGGAAAGTAAAGGTGCGAAAAGTAAACCTAAATTATTACAAGGCTTCGGGAGTGGGGGTACAAAACCATAAAACAGACGAAAAAGAAAGCAAATAAAAACCCTAATTAAACTATTATAAACCATAGCAGTTACATAATTGGGAAAACCAACTAATGCAAAAGTAAACACGCAAAGCGTAAAATAAAGGGGAAAAGAAAATTTAAAATCTTTTGATGAAAAAACTTGATGATTAACCTAAAGTCTAATTGATTTTATTTTTAAAAAAAAGTTAGGTAATTAAACTAGGAAAACCCTAAAATCTAGGTTGATTTTAATGAATTGAAAAAAAATCTAAAAAATCAAATTAGGGTTTATTGATAAAAACCTAAAGTTAAATTAAAGTTAATTAAATAAACCTAAAATTTATTAAATTAAAAAACCTAAAATTAATTATTTGAGTTTATTAAGAAAAAAAATAAAATGTTTGTGAAGAATGTTAGGTTTTATGAAAAAAGTTTTGTTAATTTGAAGAAAAAGAATGAGGGAAAGGGTTAGAAGAATAGAGAATTAAAGTAAAAAAGATAAACTAATACGGGTGGGTGTTGAACCCACGCCCTCAAGACCTTCACGCATCATGCATACTACAAGGCTAAGCGCTAGTTGGTGTCTAGGATACGCCTCCAACACGCTTTGAAATCAACCTGCAAAAATATGAAAAATTAGAGAAACAAAGTGTCAAAAAGCTAGATCGAACACAGGCCCTTTGAGACTAATTCTTTATCGCGCACGCTTCTACCGCTGGGGAGGCAATACATCCGTTATATAAACTGAAATAATACATATATATTATAACTCTGCATGCATTGACCGGAGAGGCGCCGAAGTCCTAGCTCCGGTCGTCTTCTCCGACTATCCTTTTTGTACAACCTGCAAAATAAAGATAATCGATTATCTAAAAACATTCTAACCCCCTAAACCAAGGGTTGCGAATATAATGGAAGTACTTTTGAAGGCTAAAACGCAAGGGATTGAGAGATATAACAAAAATGCATGAAACCGGTGCTATCATGGTGGTTCATGATTTAGTATGCATGAGACTTACATGGTTATTCTAACTTGCACTATCAATACTCATAAACACGTTAGAGACGTTAATACAAGTTAAATCAAATAAGAAATCAAGATGTAAATGACATGAACATTATGGGATCGGTGATTCACATGTTTTGGACCATTAAATTTGGTCCAAACTTACTCTGTAGGTTTACTGGAAGAGAATGGAATGGAGGTTTTGTAGTAAAAGAGGTTTGAAAGAAGGATTTCAAGACTTAGGGTTCTTGAGAGAAGGTTGCTATTTTTTGACAATATTGAGAGGCAAGGGTTTCGTGTGTAAGGGTTCTTGTCTTGATATCTAAATATATAGAGAAAATTATGGCAAAAAGAAATGGACTTGGACCTTGTGTAATACGATATGATTTCACCTTATTTATTTTGTATTATTAATTAATTAAATCACAAATAATTAAAATAATTAAAATAAAAAGGCTCAAAGGGTGTTAGAACAAGGTTTAAGGTATATGAAGAGTATAATACACGTTTGGACTCTTAAACCATGGCCCAATAGCCCAAAATATCAAGCTTGCTCAATTTGAACTTCATGCATTTGCTCAAAATTTCCCAACTTGCAATGTTCATAACTCTCTCAATTTTTATCTTTTGAAGGTTATCTTGGACTTCTTGGAAATATCAATATGTCCTATACAACCTCTATGTTTATCATTTTTGCTTTTGAAGACTTTATCTTGATGTAAGTTGCTTTTACAAAAAGTGTCTTTTTGTTGACTTTTGAAATGACCTGTAATGTATTGGCTTATATCTCTCAAATGATGCATTTTTTGGACTTGAGACTAGAGAGACAAAATTGTAGAGAATTTAATTCCCTTCAAGATGAGATATGATTGGGGAAAAAATGATGAGACATGTGAAAGTTATGCTTGGTCAAAGTTCAGTTGACTTCTCCTAAGGAAACCCTAATTTGGCAACTTTTGACTTTTGATGATTTGAGGGTTTTTCTTGAGGAATCATGATAAAACCTTGATAAAATGATGGATATAACTTCCAAATGTTTATTTTGACCAAAATTCTTGAGGTTTGACTGTATGTTGACCATATTTGACTTTTATCTAATACAGTTGACTTTTAGTCATCTGAGCCATTGACTGAGGAAACTTGTGATGCAAGGCTTAAAACTTAACATGAGCATTCTTGAAGACCTATGAAGAACCATGAAAACCACTTGAGACCTTGAGAACCCAATCTTCCTTATGAAACATAAAACCCTAGTTATGGACTCATTGCTTAGGAGGAGAATTTGTCTGATCAATTCTTGAACCACCTTGAGCATTTGAGAACCTTATGAGAATGTCTTAAAGAAAAATAAGAGGGAGAATTTTGGGGTACAACAACTTCCCCTATTCAATCTTATTAAAACTGAAGAGTTAGATTGGCATATCCGTCATTCGTGACTTGAAGGTAGAATATGATTGAACACTTAAGTGCCCAGAAATTTGCACTTGTGTGTGCACCAAGTAATAATGTTGGTTGATTATACCAGGAATGAGCTTAAAGATACTATTTAGAGAGTGACATGATGTCTTCAGAGATGGGCTTCTAGATTCCATCTAGGGTAACTGTTGATAGGAATGTCGGAATAAGTCTACGCCTAACTTGGTCTTAAAAGATGTATTTGGAATGAGTCTATGTCCGACTTTGTCCAAAAGAGTATCAGAGTGAATCTACACTTGATTTCATCTGAATGATGTACCAAAATGAGTCTACGCTCTACTTTGTCTAGAATATAATTTTGGAATGAGTCTACACCCAACTTTGTCCAAAAAGAATATCAGAATAAATCTACGCTTGATTTTATCCAAATGCTATTCTAGAATGAGTCTACGCTCGACTTTGTCTAGAAGATACATTGGAACGAGTCTACGCCCGACTTTGTCCATAAAGAATATCAGAATAAATCTACGCTTGATTTTATCCGAATGACATACTAGAATGAGTCTACGCCCGACTTTAACTAGAAGAGTTATTGGAAAGAGTTTACGCCTGACTTTTTCCCAATAGAGTTTCAGAAGGAAATCTACGCTTGACTTCATCTGAATGATGCACTAAAATATGTCTATGCACGACTTCATCTAGAAGAGATATTTTTCAGAATAACTTTCTGGGGAAAGTGCTTAAGTAGCTACTTGTCAGTTTTAGTCTCTGAGGGAAATTGTCTGATCATGTAGATAGTCTCCCTGTCTTGTTTCAGGAATTACTCTGCGACCTGTTAGAAAATTGTTGATGATGTTCGTCTATTTACGAACTTAACCTGAAAAGATAGAGTTAGTATTTATGCAATGTCATGATGCATGTAGTGCACTGTGTAATGATGTTCTTAAAGAAAATGAGAGTGTGATATATGCGTTTTGTATGCATATGCTATGATAAATGATGTATGAATGTGAGATGTCGTTGAAGTGTACTGGTAGCTTTGTATAAAATTTTGATCGGGAAAATAAATCTCGTATTGTTGCTGGGGATGAAGAAAATGAATCCTCAATCTTGTTTAGAATGTATCTGCTGGGAATTCATGCTTTCCGTTTGAGGAAACACCATTGGGGAGTGTTGACTTCTGTTTAGGGAGAAGAGTTCAGGAATATTGGTCGTTCATCACTTTACTAGAGAATTTAATTATTATATACCCTGACTGGGGATAAAAGAGATGGATAACCTTCCGAGGTGCAATCTGACCGAGTTTTTGACATGGATGCTGAATCGTCTGGGGAGGATAAGATTAACTGATATCTGGTTCGGTTTCAGATTTCATAGCAACTCTCTGGGGATAGTGGTATGGACTACCCTTTGCTGGAGAGAGAAGTTTTGTCAATGATGTATAGTAGTTAGAAGGATAGACTCAAGCTGGGGAGACTGAATTCCGCTGGGGAAATAAACACTGTCAGGGAAATAAACCTTGTTGGGCAAATAAACCCTGTTGGGGAAATAAACCCTGCTAGAGAAACACTCTATTGAGGAATATGCTCTGCTGAGAGATCTGAATCCGGCTCGAGAAGAGAATTCTCTAGGGGATTTTACAATGTTGGAGAAATAAACTCAGTCGGGGAAGAGAATTCTTGTGAACTGTGCTGCTATCATAATCTACTAAAGATTGGAATTCCGTAAATTGGCGAAATTTCCTGGAAAAAGATCATACTTCTTTGTCCTCTAGGGGGGTCTGCTGGTGAGTACGATTAGAGTATTTCAGGCTTGTGGGGAATGTGTTGAGTTCGTGAAGATGACTCCGCGGGGGATAATCTTATGGGAACTGCTTTGTGGGGATTATTTCGTGGAGGTTGTTCTGTAGGGATCTGTGGATGACAAGAATGTTATCTCGCCTCATGAAGTCTTGAGTAAATACTTATTCCTTCTTTTATGCATATATTTGTTAGCAGTAATCATATTCATATGCATATGCTCATTCAATTTAGTCATCGAACATTTTTTACAAACAAGGCAGAAAAAGTAAAACAAAATTTAAACTTTGGAATTGTGTTTATATTGATAGCTTGCCTATAAACAGGCGATTATTGTATAAAGAGACAGAAATCCTAGTAAGAGGAAATCTTCGTGAAATGAAAAGGGTACAAAGTGAAGACAAAATATATAGCTATGTGTAAATGATCTTGTCGGGTTCCAACTCTGTTATTGCCCCTATGTCTTCGAGCATCTCATCCCTTGTTGTCAAAAGAAGTTGACTGGACTGATCTGTACCATTTGAACTTGACGTTGGTAATAAAGCTGGATGTGAGTGATCCAAGGGGATATAGTTATACGCTTTAATCCCTAACTTTTGCCTAGACCGCCCTTTCGGGTGTTCAGTCCACCGGGATACCCTTTTATGCCCAAGCCACCTTTTCAGGTTTTCGACTTTCCGAGTGTAGAGTCTTTTATATAAATCCATGATTTTTTCCCAAACCCTTTTGGTTCACCGGGATGCCCTTATTTTTGCCTAGGCTAGTTAACCTAGCGGTTCGTTTTCATACGTAGTATCTTTTAACCATGTCTGCATTCACAGGGTGTGGAAGATCTTCATTGTCCATGGTGGTAAGTATCATGGCACCACTCGAAAATATCTTCTTGATCACAAATGGCCCTTCGTAGGTAGGGGTATATTTTCCCCTAGGATCACATGCGCTAGGATGATACACTTTATTACCAATTCATCAACCTGATATACTCGATGCTTGATTTTCTTATTGAAGGCTTTGATCATACACTTTTGATACATATGACCGTGACAGACATTCGCAAGCCTCTTTTTGTCGATCAAATTCAACTGATCCAGCCTAGTCTGAATCCATTCGTCTTCGTCCAAGTCTGTATCTTTCATAATTATCAAGGAAGGCATCTGAACTTCGACTGGTAGGACAACTTCCATACCGTAAATTAGAGAGAACGGGTTTGCCTCAATTGATGTCCGGGATGAAGTGCGATAGCCATGGATAGAAAATGGTAACATCTCATGCCAATATTTATACGTCATTTTCATTTTCTGTATAATCTTCTTAATATTCTTATTGTCATCTTCCATTGCACCATTTAATTTTGGTCGAGACGGAGAAGAATAGTGGTGCTTGATCTTGAATTGCGTGTAGAGTTCCGTGATTATAGTGTTATTGAGATTGGTACCATTATCTGTAATAATCCTCTCGGGGATGTCGTACCGACAAATAAGGTTATGCTTAATGAATCAGGCGACAACATTCTTAGTAATAGAGGAAAATGAGGCTGCTTCAACCCACTTTGTAAAGTAATCAATAGCAATGAGGATGAAGCAATGTCTGTTGGAAGCAGTAGGTTTGATCTCTCCGATTATATCAATGCCCCACATTGCAAATGACCAAAGAGAAGTCAAGACATTCAGAGGTACTAGAGGCACATGTACTTTATCAGTGTAGATCTGGCACTTGTGACAAGTTCTTGAGTGGCGATGGCAATCAGTTTCCATAGTCGACCAATAGTAACCCGCTCTCAGAATCTTCTTTGCCATAGTATGTCCACTAGAATGAGTACCAAAGACACCTTCCTGCATATCTTCCATAATCTTCTCTGCCTCTTTCTTGTCCACACAACGAAGCAGAGTTGAATCATGGTTGTGCCTGTACAGAATTTCGTTGCTCAGGAAGAATTTAGATAAGAATCTTCGTAATAATTTCTTGTCATTGATGGATGTTCCTGCAGGATACTCTTGAGCCTCAAGATATCTTTTTACTTCATGAAACCAAGGCTTCTCTTCTACCCCGTCAATGTCAATTTTGTAGCAGTGCGTCGACTCGTCTAGCCTTTTAATGGTAATCCCGAGAGCCTCGTTGTCCCATCTGACTTTAAACATAGACGACATGGTATCTAATGCGTCTTCCAACTAGTTTTCTTCTATTGGGATGTGCTCAAAAGTGATCTCCTCGAAGCATGGAATTAAGGTCAGCACATGCTCTTTATAAGGAATGAGATTCAGATGCTTAGTATCTCATTCTCCCTTAATTTGACTAATTACCAGAGCTGAGTCTCTGTAAACACTCAAAAACTTGATTATTAGGTTAATAGCAGCTCTGATGCCTATGATGCACGCTTGGTATTCAGCCATGTTGTTGGTACAGTCAAAGGATAACCTGAAGGTGAAGGGCATATGGAAACCCTGAGGAGATATGATTACAACACCAATTTCGTTACCAAGTGCGTTAGAAGCTCTGTCAAAAACATAGTCCATCCATCGGGATCCTGGCTCAGGTCCTTCATATGGTCTAGGTTCTTCACAATCTGTAACTAGCATAATATTCTCATCTGGGAATTCTAAGTTCATAGATTGTTATTCATCTATATCTTGATGATCCAAATGATCTGCCGGTACACTTCCTTTGATTTCTTTCTGAGTGGTGCACTATATATTGTATTCTGTCAAGACCATTTTCCATCTGGCTATTCTTCTGGAGAGAGCGGGTTTGTCAATTATATATTTGATGGGATCCGTTTTAGAGATCAACAAATTAGTATGGGTCAACATGTACTGTCTTAGTCAGCGAGCAGCCCATGCCAAAGTGCAGCAAGTTTTCTCAAGCAGTGAGTATCTTGTTTCATAGTCGGTAAATTTTTTGCTAAGGTAGTATATTGCATGCTCTTTTCGACCAGACTCGTCATGTTGGCCCAGTACATACCCCATTGAGCTCTCTAGCACTGTTAAATACATGATCAGAGCTCTTCCTTCAAGTGGTGGCATCAGTATAGGAGGTTCTTGTAGGTACTCATTAATTTTGTCAAAGGCTATTTGGCAGTCGTCGTTCCATTTCAATACTTGATCTTTCTTCAGTAACTTAAAGATCGACTCACAAGTAGCGGTCAAATGAGAAATAAATCAGGAAATATAGTCCAGTCGTCCCAAGAAACCTCTGACTTATTTCTCGGTGCGTGGAGCGGGCATCTCTTGAATATATTTGACTTTAGAGGGATCGACCTCAATTCCTTTACCGTTGACAATAAAACCCAAAAGTTTACCGGATCTCACCCCAAAGGTGCACTTGTTCGGATTTAGCCTCAGCTTATACTTCTTCAGTCTCTCAAACAACTTATGTAGATGGTACAGATGCTCTTCTTCAGTCTATGATTTGGCTATCATATCATTGACATAGACCTCTATCTCGTGATGAATCATGTCATGGTACAAAGCTACCATAACACGCTGATATGTTACACCGACGTTCTTCAAACCAAAAGGCATAACCTTTTTGCAGAACGTGCCCCACTATGTAACAAGAGTAGTCTTTTCCATGTCTTCAGGTGACATCTTGATCTGATTATACCCTGAGAAACCATCCAGGAAGGAGAATACCTTGTGCTGAGCGGTGTTTTCGACCAAAACATCAATATGTTGAAGTGGGAAGTGATCTTTAGAGCTCGCCCTGTTCAAACCCTTGTAGTCTACACACTTATGTACCTTGCCGTATTTCTTTGGTACCAGAACCACATTCGCAACCCATTGAGGATAGGATGTCACTGCTAAGAACCTTGTGTTGAATTATTTCATAACCTCGACCTTGATCTTCTCCGACATCTCGGGGCGCATATGATGAACCTTCTGTTTTATCGGAGCATAACCCTCTTTCATCAGCCAACAGTGAACCATAATATCGGTATCAAGCCTTGGCATATCTTCGTATGACCAAGCAAAGATATCAACATATTCATGAAACATTTGTATCAACCTGTTCTTGACATTATCTTCTAAGTAGGCACCTATTTTGGCCTCTTTCTTGTCTGTTTCAGAACCCAGATTTACCACTTCAACTGACTCTTCATGTGGTTGTATAGCCTTTTCTTCTTGTATTAACAGTCTGGAAATTTCTCCTGGTATCTCACAATATTCCTCACCTTCGTCCTCGTCTTGGTAGATTGGATTTTCAAAGTCATAAGTGGAAATAGTAGAATCATTATCAACGGGATCCATAATGGATGTGGATCTGCAATGATTGTGTGAGTGTGTGTAAGAACACATAGCTATTTGAAACTGATAAAAGTAAAAAGAAAGACAGAGAGTGAAAAATTTGAATGCATAATGTCCAATTCTTTATTAAATGAAAATATGTTTATGAAATGACAACCCTTAACAAATGAACCTTTGTGCCCCAGGTAAGGCACAAGGCTTAAAGTCATTGTTCAAATATTACAGCCAAAACTTAAAAGCGATAAAAAAAAGAAATGTAGCTATTACTCCTGACTAAAGGGTTTCATGTGTAAGGGTTCTTGTCTTGATGTCTGAATATATAGAGAAAATTAGGGCAAAAACAAATGGACTTGGACCTTGTGAGATATGATTTCACCTTATTTATTTTGTATTATTAATGAATTAAATCAAAAATAATAAAAATAAAAAGGATCAAAGGGTGTGAGAACAAGGTTTGAGGTATATTAAGAGTATAATACATGTTTGGACTCTTAAACCATGGCCCAATAGCCCAAATATCAAGCTTGCTCAATTTGAACTTCATGCATTTGCTCAAAATTTCCCAACTTGCAATGGTCATAACTCACTCAATTTTTATCTTTTGAAAGTGATCTGGGACTTTTTGGAAAGATCAAGATGTTCTATACAACCTCTATGTTGATCATTTTTTGCTTTTGAATACTTTATCTTGATGTAAGTTGCATTGACAAAAAGTGTCTTTTTGTTTACTTTTGAAATGACCTGTAATGTATAGGCTTATATCTCTTAAATGATGCATATTTGTACTTGAGCCTAGAGAGGTAAAATTTTAGAGAATTGAACTCCATTCAAGATGAGCTTATATTGGGGAAAATATGATGAGGAATGTGAAAGTTATGCTTGGTCAAAGTTCAATTGACTTCTCCTAAGGAAACCCTAATTTGGCAACTTTTGACTTTTGATGATTTGAGGGCTTTTCTTGAGGAATCATGATCAAACCTTGATCAAATGATGGATATAACTTCCAAATGTTTATGTTGACCAAAAATCTTGAGATTTGACTGTATGTTGACCACAGTTGACTTTTTACCCAATATAGTTGAGACCTTGAGAACCCAATCTTCCTTATGAAACACAAAACCCTAGTTATGGATCCATTGCTTAGAAGGAGGATTTGTATGATCAATTACTTAACCAACTTGAGAATTTAAGAACCTTATGAGAATGTCTTGAAGAAAAATAAGAGGGCAAATTTTAATGTACAACAGCAATGAATCATTTACATGGTGAATATTTCCATCACACATTCTTTCATTTGCATGTCATCTAGTATTCTTTGTGTCACTAACATTAGCAAACAATCTCTTAAACCTTGGAATTATTGGTAGGTACCACATCACCTTAAAAGGAACACCCTTGCTAGGTGCACAATCATTGTCATCAACACCAATGTCCTTCTATTTGTAGCAAGGTACCCCACACCTTAGGCACTCCTTCAAATTTTCAAACTTTTTTCTGTATAAGATGCAATCATTACGACAAGCATGTATTTTGACATAATCAAAACCCATTGGACACAAAATCTTCTTGGAATCATAAGTACAGTTTGACAATGTGTTACCTTCAGGAAGCATTTCTTTCAATAATTCAAGAAATTCAATGAAAATTTTATTTGTCCATCCACCTCTCGCCTTAAGATTAAATAGTCTTAACACAGCTAACAATCTTGTAAAACCTTTACATTCTGAATAAGATGAACCTTCCATGTCTTTTCATAAAGTATCTACCATACTAACTTTCTCCAAAGCATCTAATCTAATATCACGAATGATGTCTTCTAGATTATCAGTCATACATTCATCATCTTCATCTGTTTGTGACAAAGGTCTCTTTTTTCGTCCCTTCACCATGCCATACCGATTTCCTATAATTTTGAATAATTTCATCACAACTACAATGATTGAATATAACATCCCTTGAATATTTATTCGTATTATAACATTCCATACAAGGACACCAAAAAATCCCATTGTTGTCAAGAAGGTTTTTTCCGCGAAATCAAGAAATTGTTTCAATCCATTATCATACTCGTCACTTAATCAATTGTCTTTCATCCAACTACGATCCATAAGCACATAAACTTCTGAAAACAAAATAAAAAATGGTACATTAATAAATCTTCTCAACAACAATAACATCGACAACAACAACAACAACATCAATAATAAAATAATGTGTGGAGAATAACAAGAACATAGCAAGGAGATCCTTGGAGAAAAATTGTTCTTTTGTTGGCTAAGCTCCTAGGAGAAGAAGTGTTATTTTGTTGATTGGATAAGAAGTGTTCTTTCGTTAGGGCCCGAAAAATAAATTTGGGGAATCAAACATATATAAAAACTTTATCTCGGCAAAACTAAAAAACCGAGGTAAAATAGCCGATGTAAAATATATAAAAAAGAGGCGCCTTTTTGTTTTCCAAAGGAATAAAAAGTTAGGGAGTTTTTATCTCGGTTTTGGAAACAACCGACGTAAAATATCCAACGTAAAATATTTAAAACATAATGGCTTCTTTTTAGTTCCATATAAAGAACTAAATAACAGTAGCTGGAAATCGAACCTCAAACCCTGAGTATTTATACATGTCAGTTTTATTAAAAGCTGAGGTAATAAGATTTATTTTTTAAAAAATAAAACAAAGCGCTATGTTCACATGTACCTGCAGTTTTACTTCATTCTTTGTGAAAGCTTCATCATGACAAGCATTATTTGTTGTAGTGAATATACCTTAGTATCATAAATGTTACTTGGTAATGTGATCCCTTTGGTTTGTTCATAAACCTACTCATCATTCTAACTTCATAGTAAATGTGACGTCTGGTGTAACAGTGAAATCTCAATGAGTCAACAAACTACTTAAAAGTGTGGCATCTACATCACCAACCTTAACATTAGAATCCATCTATTGATTTATTTCAGCAGGCGTGACTGTAAACTTACAATTTGTTAAATCAAATATCTTCAGAAGTTCAAGTTCATACTTCAGCTAATGCAAAATTATACTTTTCTCAGAGTACATAATCTCCATACCTAGAAAATATACCATATTTCCTAGGTTAGTCATCTTATTCATCATCATCTTCTTGAACTTGACTATCTTATTTGAACAACTCCCTGTTAGCAATATATCATCAACATAGAGACACACTAGAATTATTTTGCTTGTAGAGGCATGTTGAACATAAACTCCATATTCCATCTCATATTTTTTGAATCCTTGAAGATTGAAAAATGAATCAATTTTGAGATTCCAAGCTCTAGGAGCTTGTTTCGGTCCATACAAGGCTTTATGCAACTTATACACCATTCCTTCCTGATTTTTCTTCACAAATCCAAGAGATTGTGACACATAAACTTCTTCTTGTAAAGGACAGTTCAGAAAAGCAGATTTCACATCTAAATGCATCAGAGGCCAATTTCTGTTAGCAGCTATAGAAATCACCAATCTGATTGTTTCATCTCTAACTACAGGCGCAAACACATCAAAGTAATCTAATTCATATTTCAATAGAAATCCTCTATCTACTAACCTTACTTTATGTTTTCCAATTGATCCATCTGGCTTTAGCTTTATCTTGAAAAATGATCTGACACTGATGGTTTTCTTCTTCTTTGGAAGCTCAGTCAACTCCCAAGTCTTATTTATTTTCTATAGCCTCAAGTTCTTCTTTTATGGACTTTAGCCCCCATTTTCTTCTTGAGAGCTTCTTTAGTACTAACTGGTTCAGAGTCTACTAACAGGGCACACTGAATGACTTCTCCTTCAAGTTCTATCTCAGTATCTTGTAACATGTCAAACTATGTGAATCTTCTTGGTATTTGTCTGATTATTTATGGCCTTTGAACTTGTTCAAAATCTTCTTCATATGCTAGAACAATATCAAATGGTGGACTACCTTCAGAAGCTAAATCACCTTATGAGGCTCTACCTTCAGAAGTTCCACCTTCATATGCATGACCACCATTAGAGGTTAGACTACCCCAAGAGTTTGGATCGTCATCAGATTCACCTTCAGAGTCATACTCACCTTCAGACTCTGACTCATCTTCAGAGGCAGAATCCCCTTCAGAGGAAGATTCTCCTTCAGATTCAGAAATACCTTCAGATGTTACGTCAGGTGTTAACTTTGCAGAGTTTGATTGAGACTTATCCAATCCTATGATTTTGATTCTCTCACAATTATATCTCTGCTGACTTCAACTTTGTTAGTGACTGGACAATAATGCTTATAAGCACTTGTATCATCCAAGTAACAAACAAAACCAAATACTAAGAAATGACTCACACTTTGCTTATGTCGAGTCCATTTCTCAAAAGGAATAGTTTCCTTTAGCTTCATGGTTGGACACCTATTGAACACATATGCTACAGTGGTAATAGCTTCACCCTACAAGGTGTGAGAGATCTTCTTCTCTTTTAGCATGCTCCTTGTCATATAAAGCAAAGTTCTATTTCTTCTTTCAACAAGACCATTGTGTTAAAGAGTGTATAGAGCAGTAACCTCATGCTCAATTTCAATCTCCTCACAGAACCTTCTAAACTCTATAGAGTTGTACTCACCTCCACCATCAGTTCCGAGAACTTTCAGCTTCTAACCACTCTATTTTTCATCCTTCACATTGAACTTCTGAAACTCGTAAAACACCCCATGCTTAAACTTAATGATAACGTGAGAACAAAGTTGGTTCTACATCTGGCCTTATGTTTTGATGATAACTTTACATGTTATCTTTAAGAACAATTGTATACTCTAATATGTTTTTGTCTAGTGTTTGCCTTTTTCTATACAGGTTCTGACTTTGGTAAGAAGGCATGTGACGTCATCAGGTTCTGAACTCAACACTCTAGAAGAATACCTTTGGTGTTTTACAATGTTAAGTCAATATTAAGGAATGCGTCTTATGAAACCGTTCTAAGGAACGTTAGTAAAAGAGCTTATGATCGTGACTTATTCAAGGAAGCTTTGGAGGCCTTCTAAAGCTTTACTTCTGATGTTCCAAGTTCTGAAGATGTTCAAGACAAGGTTCTACTAAACAAAGTTATGAAGATCTGAAGATGTTCTTCTGAAGACCAAGTGCTGAAGACTGAGAAGGCAAGAGTTCTCTGGACAAGCCTTGAAAGGTTCTAATGACTTAGGTTCTGGAAGATACTAACTTTGATCCTTCTACAACATGTTTCATCAACAAACATATCAGAATCCGCTGAAGACATAGAAGACAAAGATCAAGACTAAGGGATTGCGTGTGATGGTTAGTATAAAAGTTCAAAAGTACAATGTGACCTCTACTCGCTAGAGTGGCGCATGGACACACCTTTTTGTACTATTGTCTATTATAACACGATTTGTGTCTACAATATAATCTCGAAGTTTTGATGATAACAACACATATATTTGATGAGAAACAATTTTAATTTCTAATAGTTTCATTGAGTGTGAATATATCAAGATTATAGATATTCTTTCTAAAGATATCATCAGAAACACCATTGCACTCACCGGAAGAACTATTGTGACCATTTCTAAAGAAACATCAGTAGTTCTAAGGAATGTTGAATGTTCATCAGAAAGAGAATCAAAGGTGTTCTCAGAAAAGTGCCACTTTCAGATCAGAAATCACATACACTTTCAGGTAGAGAGATTTTGATTAGAAACCAAAATTTAGAATCAGATGTAGTTGACACAAGCTTTTGCTTCTAGCTCAGCATCAGAGATTAAGATCAGAAAGGAAAAGGATAAGAAACAAAGAATTAGCTGACACAAGCTTTGTGCTTCCATCTCAAATAAAAGACCAGAATCCAAGATCAGAAGTCAAGAATCAAGGATCAAATCAAAAAGTATGAATCAAAAATTCAGATGTACTGACATAAGCTTCTGCTTCAAAAATCATACATCAGACATACAACTTAGAAAAGCTGTTATCAAAAATCAAAGATCAGATCAAGACGTATAGATCAGAAAAGCTTTCGCTCATAAACAAGACATTTTTCATCAAATAAGTTGTTGCTTATATATCTGAAGACAATATTACACTATCTGAAAGAGTTTGACTCTACAACAATGAAGCATATTATGGATCATCTTCATTCATCATATCAGAATTAATCAAACAAAGAGAAAAGGGATAAAGATTAGAAAGAGATATCTTCTAAGCTTACTACTTCAAGCCAGAAGTAAAACAACAAAATATAAGGTTATAAGAAACTTATCCACAAAGAATATAGTACATACAATACGCTTTAAATTTCACTACATGCTTACGTATTGTACTATTTTGTCTCCGACAATGAAATGCTACCATTACTGTAGCTAGCAAGTGGAAACGGCGTTTATGTACTACCAACGGTCTATTTTTCAAAGTCTATATAAAAAGACCTCAACAGAATTTGAAGAAAGGCAAATTACTCAACATTATCAAGCTTGAATCAAATTTTTGAAATAGTGAAAAACATCAAGAGAAAAGAAGATTCACTATTCAAATATTCATCCATAAATATTCTTCTATAGAAATATCAATAACACAAGAGTTGTTTCTCATTATTATGTTAAGATATTATGGATTAAACACAAAGAGTTGTTTCTCATTATTTGTGTTTATCTTAGAGTTCTCAATACAAAGAGTTGTTACTCATTATTTGTATTAGAGAATTTTCTTTTTATTGTTGTGTTAATCTTCTTTTTAGAAGTAAACATTGTAAACACAGTTGATTGTAATTATTTGTAGAATTGATTATCTCCTCAAGTGACTAGGTTGTTAGTCTGTAGACTTGAAAGGGCTAAGGTGTCTTTTTAGACTCTTAGACAGTTGTTGTGAGTCACAGATGGGTAGCCCGTGCATCTGAAATCTATTGAGATTAGTGGATTAAGTTCTTGTAGAAGGAAAAATCACCTTGGCGGGTGGACGAGAGTATCCTTATTGAAGGTGAACTTGTATAAACTAAAAAAAGTCATTTTATTCTTTCCTTAGTTTTATTCTTTCTAGTTAGTTTGCGAAATAGTATTTTTAAAAGAAAAAGTATGTTAGGAAACCTAATTGAAACCCCCATTTCTTCTATTTTTATCACCCTTCAATTGGTATTAGAGCTCCAGATCTTCATTGATTATCAAGTAAAACACTTAATCGTGTAGAGAGATCCTGTTGAGAAAAACATCTTATGGTTGCGCCTGCAAACATAAACAAAAGCGATAACTACTTCTCTAAGCCTCCTATTTTTGATGGAAAATGATTTGAGTACTGGAAAGACAGACTAGGAAGTTTCTTTCTGGGTTATGATGCAAATCTTTGGGATCTGATTGTAGAAGGATATGAGGAACTTATATATGCAATTGGTATTCCCATTCCCAGAAGCAGAATGAATGAAGATTAGAAACGATGAAGAAAAAATCATAATAAACCTAGAACCTTTATCCTCAGTGCTATATCATATAATGTATACGAGAAAATCACCAACAGAGAATCAAATAAAGGGATTTTTGACTCCTTAAGAATGACACATGAAGGAAATGCTCAAGTAAAGAAAACTAAAATGTTTGCTTTAGTATAGAAATATGAAACTTTCAAAATGGAAGAAGATTAAACTATTAAGAATATGTTCTCAAGATTTCAAACTTTAGTAGAAGAACTCAAGGTTCTGGACAAAAGTTATAGGACAACAGATCATGCCAAGAAGATTATCATAAGTCTTCCAAAAAAATGGAGACCAATGGTAACTGCACTAAAGCTCTCCAAAGATATGAACATTAGTCTTAAAGAGTTAGTTAGTTCTCTCAAGAGTCACGAAATTGAGTTAGAGGAAGATGAACCTTGGAAAAAGGTTAAATCCATTGCTCTAATATCAAGAAAAGAAAAGAGTAAGTCACGGAAATACAAGGCTCTGAAATCCGAAGAAGAAGAAGAAGAAGAAGACTCTGATGAAGATGCATCAGATGATGAAGAAGTATTGTCACTCATTACTAGAAGAGTCAAGCAACTCTGGAAAAGACAAAACAACTTCAGAAGACCTAGAAGGGATCGCTCAAACTCATATTCAAAGGGTAACAAAAAAGTTATATGCTATGAATATAATGAACCAACACATTACAAAAATGACTGTCCAAAGCTGAAGAGAGAGAGAGATAGAGAGAGAGAGAGAGTTTCAGAAATGAAAGTTTCAAGAAAGACAAATTCAAGGGTAAAAAGAAAGGTCTTACGGCAACATCAGATGATTCTGAAGCATCAAAATCTGACTCTGACAAGGAGCATACCAATGTAGCATTCACGGCTATCATGTTAGAAGGAAGTGCATCAGAAATTGAGTATAACTCAGAAGAGGTATTTTCTGATATCTCTCGTGCTAATCTTAAATTAGTTTTATCTAGATATTTAAGTAAATATCAGAAGCTTAAACAAAAATTCA
Source organism: Vicia faba (assembly GCA_948472305.1). Classification (NCBI taxonomy): domain Eukaryota; kingdom Viridiplantae; phylum Streptophyta; class Magnoliopsida; order Fabales; family Fabaceae; genus Vicia; species Vicia faba. Next base: position 897,118,216 of record OX451739.1, read on the forward strand.
AGAATCTTGAAAAGGTTCATAAATATAAAGTTAAAAAAATGAGAAGTTGCAAGAAGAATTTTCTAAACAGAAAGATGATCATTTTATCTTAGAAAGGGTAAATGATTTTCAAAGTAAAAAATGCTTAGAACTAGAAGAAAATCTTTCAAGGGCTCCACCACCCTCTGATACTATTTTATACAAGCATGATAAAGATTTTCAAAGATTTTTAAACAATAACCTGGGTAGAAGCATAATGACTTCCATGATCTATGGTATTGGCCATAATGGCAAAAGAGGAACTGGTTATGATCCTTATGAGGATAAAACTTCACCTCACGAAAAAAAAATTCTCCATTTTCCTATTTGTATCCATCTGCACAAACACAAATAGTTAGAAATGCACAAAAACCCAACGTTGTTAAAAACTCTAGGGAAAACTAATTCTAGAGGACCCAAAATATTATGGGTACCAAAATATAAAATAACGTATGTTGCAGATATGTTACACAATGGAGCTAAGAAACCAGTCTTGGTACCTGTACTCTGGATGCTCGTGACACATGATGGGAAGCAAGCATATGTTCCAAATCCTCGAACTTAAAGATGCTGGTTATGTAGGGTTTGGAGGAGATCAAAAAGGAAAAATAAAAGGTTCTGGAACTATCGTTAATGGAACTCTTTCTTCTATTTCTAATATACTCTATGTTGAAGGTATAATGCATAATCTGCTATCAATAAGTCAATTAAGTGATAACGGTTATGACATTATTTTTAATCAGAAGTCTTGTAAGGATGTTAATCAGAAATATGGTATTGTTCTCTTCACTAGAAAGTGGAAAAACAACGTTTACAAAATAAAAATGTCTGATCTTAAAAACCAAGATGTAAAATTCTTAATGTCAGTTAACGATGAGCAGTATGTGTGGCATAGACGCTTGGGTCACACTAGCTTAAGAAGGATATCTCATCTAAATAAACTTGAGTTAGTCAAAGGCCTACCTAAGCTGAAGTTTACTTCAGATGCTCTTTGTGAAGCATGTCAGAAAGGCAAGTTTTCTAAAACTTCTTTCTAAACTAAAAATGTTGTTTCTACCTCCAGACCTTTGGAGATTCTAATATTGACTTGTTTGGTCTTGGTAAGACAACATCAGTCAATGGTAAGAAGTATGGAATTTTCATCATAGACTATTATAGTCGTTAGACATGGGTAAAATTCCTAAGGCACGAGGAAGAGTCTCATTATGCGTTCACTAGTTTTTGTTCACAAGTGCAAAATGAATTTAATTCTAAAATTGTTAGAGTCAGAAGTGATCATGGAGGAGAATTTGAAAACAAAAATTTTGAAGAATTATTTGACTCAAATGGCATATCCCATGATTTCTCTTGCCCTAGAACTCCACAGCAAAATGTAGTTGTAGAAAGGAAGAATAAAACTTTACAAGAAATGGCCAGAACCATGAATAATGAAACAAATGTTGCTAAGCATTTTTAGGAAGAAGATCTAAATACAGAGTGTTATATTCAGAATAGAACTTCAATTAGACCTATTCTGGAAATGACTCTATATGAATTTTGCAAAGGAAGAAAACCAAATATCTCTTGCTTTCATTCTTTTGGGTGCACATGTTTTGTTCTAAACACTAAAGAGAATCTGAACAAGTTTGATTCTAAAGCGCAAAAAAGTATTATGTTGGGATACCCAGAACACTCTAAAGGCTACAAAGTATACAATATAGAAATACAGATTGTGGAAGAATCAATTCATCTTAGGTTCGATGATAAGCTTGACTCATGAAAGTCAAAGTTGTTTGAAAATTTTGCAGATCTAGAAATAATCCTTGCAGGTTATGATGAAAATGTAAAAAGTTTTGAAGATGGAAATATAAACAAAAATGATAAATATGATGATATATCAGAAACACATGCACTAGAAATCATACTTGTTTAGGAAAGGCAAAAACAAAGATCAACAGTTTCTGAATAATTGATTATGGGAGATAAGACTGAACCCGTCAGAACAAGATCTACATTCAAGCAAACAAAGGAATCACTTCTAGGATTGGTGTATTTAGTAGAAACAACATCCTGTGATAAAGTGCTTTAAGATAATGAATGTATTTTGGCAATGCAAGAAGAATTGGATCAGTTTTCCAAAAATGATGTATGAGACTTGGTACCAAAGCCCAAAGGGAGTCATGTGATTGTGACCAAGTGGTATTCAGAAACAAGCTCAATGAAAAAGGGGAACTCGTCAGAAACAAGGCCCGACTGGTTTCACAAGGTAACAGTCAACAAGAAGGTATTGACTATAACAAAACCTTTGCCCCAGTCGCCAGGTTAGAATCCATTCGTCTTCTAATCTCTTTTGTTGTTCATAATAATATAATTTTATATCAAATGGATGTCAAAAGTGTGTTTCTAAATGGATATATTTATGAAGAATTATATGTACGCCAACCTCCTGGTTTTGAGAACACCGAACTACCAGAACATGTTTTTAAACTTAAAAAGTCCTTGTACGGTCTTAAACAGTCTCCTAGAGCTTGGTATGAAATACTTAACTCTTTTCTGGTGGAAAATGGTTTCTCAAGAGGGAAAGTGGACACTACACTCTTTTGTAAAAAATTTGGAAATGATCTTATGATATGTCAAATCTATGTAGATGATATAATTTTAGGTTATGCTAACACATCTATTTGTAGAGAACTTTCTGAGCTAATGCAAGAATAAAGTGTTTTCTGGGAATTCAAATTCATCAAACCTCAGAAGCTACCTATATTCATTAGAACAAATATATAAAAGAACTTTTGAAGAATTTTAACATCAGAAAGTAAACCTGCTAAGACTCTTATACATCCCACATGAATTCTGCAAAAAGAGGGAGTAAGTACAAAGGTTTGTCAGAAGCTCTATCGTGGTATAATAGGCTCTCTTCTCTATTTGAGTGCTTCTAATCTAGATATTCTATTCAGTGTATGTCTTTGTGCTCGTTTTCAATCATATCCAAGGGAAACTCATTTAACCGTTGTTAAGAGAATCCTAGAATATCTGAATGGAACTTCTAACCTTGGCTTGATGTATAAGAAAACATCATAATATAAGTTATCATGGATATGCGATGCAAATTATGCTGGTGACGGGATAAAACATAAAAGCACTTCTGGAAACTGTCAGTTTTTGGGTAATAACCTCATCTCATGGTCTAGTAAAAAGCAATTAACGATTGCTTTGTCCACTACAGAAGCAGAATATATTTCAGCACCACTTTGCAGCACTCAGATGCTCTGGAAGAAGCATCAACTTGAGGACTTTCAAATATATGAGAATGGCATTCCCATCTACTGTGATAACACTGTTTCCATCTGTACCAGTAAGATTCTTATCCTACACTCCATAGAAAAACACAGAAATTAAACATCATTTTATTATAGACTATGTTCAGAAAGGGACCCTCGTTTTAAAATTCATAGATACATACTGTTGTACCCCAAAATTTGCCCTCCCATTTTCACACAAGACATACTCTTAGAGGTCCTCAATGGCTCAAGTTGACTAAGGATTGACCAGACAAATCCTCCTCTTAAGACAATAAGCCTCAAACTAGGGTTTCACTCCTCATCAAGATGTTTGAGTTCCAAGGGTCCCAAATGGTCTTCATTTCCCTAATATGTCATCAAGATCATCCATGCCAAGTTTCATCCCTTGCACAACAAGTTTGCTCAGTCAACTGCTCAAATGCCTGAAAATCAACTGTACTAGGTCAAAAGTCAATTGTGGCTAAAATACAGCCAAACTTCAAGATTTTTGGTCAACATCATCATTTTGAAGTGATATCCATCATTTTATCAAGTTTTGATCATGATTCCTCAAGAAATGCTCCTAATTCATCAAAAGTCAAAAGTTGCTAAATTAGGGTTTCTACAGGAAAAGTCAACCAAACTTTGACCAGACATAACTTTCTCATACTTAATCAGAAATTTCTCATCCAAGGCTCATTTTGAAGAGAATCCAATTCCATACGATTCAACTTCAGCCCTCGAGTTCAATAAATGCACTCATGAAAAGATATAAAATCAGACATTATAGGTCATTTTCAAAAGCCAATAAAAACACCTTTTGGGTCAAAGCTTCTTACATGAACATGGAAGATCCAATTGAGATGAAACCAAAGAGGTTCCTTAGGGGACATCCTAAGCTTTCTAAAAAGTCCAAGAACACACTCTTAGGGTTAAAATTGAGAGAGATACACATTGTCAAAGTTGGCCATTTTTTGAAATTTGCACAGTCAACCATGCCCAAAAATGCATTTTTCTTCAAATGGACCTAACTTTTTATGCTTGCAACACACTACTAACATGGTCTACGACCCATGAACCAATCCATGCCTCATTAACTTATTTATTTAATTTATTTTGATTTTATTTATTTAAAATTCAAATAAAATCAAATTAAATAAAAAATAAATCAAATGAATGGGATAAGATTTGTTTTGGCATTGATTGAATATCTCATGAGCTGTCAAATGAAGAACAAAATCTTGCAAGCTCAAAACAAGAGGAAATATTCAAATGTGGAAAGATTGGAATAAAAAATTCATGACCATTATATCTTGAATTCTTTCTAACTCTAATGACCTATATTGATTCTACTACATATGACAAAGCATCTGCAACCCTAAGGAAGATTACATGTGCAACCTGCCTCCCACAAAGGAAGAAGAGATTTCAAATTTTGTCAAAAAAGTGTTGATCCAATATCCCTCCATAGGCCGTTTCAAGCCATTCCAAGGACACAACATCACTCTTGGACATCCTCTGAAGCCATTGCAAGCATTCCCAAATCCTGAAGCCATCGGAATCATGCCCACCATTCATCACGGTTTATGTATTTCTTTCAAATTCGATTTCACTGATGCATCCATCATAAACATATTTTTGTTTATATCTTTGAGTTTGGTATCATGTTTACAACGTGCTAGAATGGTTTAATTGGAGTTTGAGTGCAGGTACAGACGTTTGCCATAGTTAGGGTTCCAAAGCTTCAAATTGGGGAACCCTAGCTAGAAGCGAAATTGGGTCAAATTAAGGGCCTCTTCGTGTTCAGGGAATGATTTGCAGTCGACCCATGTCTTTGGATGGAATTTATTTTACTTGAATTGTGTTTTAGAGTTTTGCAGGTTTGTAGCTACAATAAAAACCGTCACTATAGCCTATAGTGACAGATTGGACTGTAGGTAAAAGTGTTTGTCTAAAACAACAGACTGTTGGAGAAGATGATGGCGTGGCTGGAGGAAGCTTGTTGATTGGCTCATTCAAACAGAAGGGACCCACTAAAAGGTGCGCGCGTGATAGCTGGGCATAGTGCTCTGTTTACCTTATATTTATTTTGTTTAAATATATTCATGACTAACAATTCAGCACAAATGGTAAAGGCAAGCGTATGTGAGAGGAAGGATCTGGGTTCGATCCCAGGTCCAGGCATCTTATATTTTCTTAACATTTTCTGCAGGATTCAGTGCATTATCCTCCAACGCGTCCATCCTACAACCTAAGGTTTGGCCATTAGATTTATCCTTAAAGCAGATCCAACGTCCCACAAACAGGTTCCATGGTGCACCTTCAAGCGCAGCCCCCACTGAATCCAAATAATCAATTGGGCTCAGCAAAAGATGGGCTTAATACAAAAACAGCAGCACCCCCCAGATTGCTATTCCTAACAGGCCCATTTTATTTTTTGCTTTAATTTCTTTATTACATTTTTTATTGTTTTAATTATTTATTCTAATTGTCTTAAAAAACCATTTTTTTAATTAAATTATAAAATCAAGAAATCACAAAAAATGTTAGAATTAGTTTTCTTTTTATTAAAATTAATTTTGTTTTAAAATAAATTAATTTAATTAGGGTAACTTGATTTTTTTCCTTAATTAAAATTAATTAGAAATTAGGACTAATTTGCAAAATTCAATTTTACTTCATTTTCTTAAATAAAAATACAAAAAAATATTTTCTTTAATTAAGTAGATATAGGATATTTAATCTATTCCCGTGTCATTCCTCGCGCGGGTTTACTTATTTTTTTTCCAATTATTGTATCTGATTACAGGTTTGTAATAATTTTTAACTAGGATTTATTTTACTTCTTTTATTTTCTGTTAAATCCCCAAAGTTTTTAATCATGTAATCCCCATTCCCCGAAGCCTTGTAATAGCGTAGATTTTCTTTCCCGCTTTTAATTTCTGCAATTGTTTAAACTGTTTAGATGTATGAATAATAGGATTGTATGCAAAAGATAAATCGAATGTTTAAAATAGTAGAACACCCTAACTGTGCAAAGATAAATAAACTGAAATCAAACACTTGCACATGCTCACCCCTAGGGTATCTCCCACTTTGGTTGCCTCGGAAATACGATCATTATTCTTGAACGTGAGAATTCTTAGTGATTGTCCTTTAATTCAGAGATCGCAAGTCCCTTTCGAAGGTTGCCTCGGTAAAACAATATGCAATCTTAGAACTTTATGACAGTTACTAAGAGATCTTGCCATATTGCCTTAAGTGACCGTAATCGTCCCTTTTGATTGTCCCTCAAACTCCAATGATGGAGCTACCTACTCTTTAATAGTAGGATAGCAATATCTAAAGGAAACAAGAAAATGAACAGTCTTTTTCGAGTAGGTAGAAACTCTTAAGTACTTGCTCAAAATAACTAGTTTTTTCACACTTACACTTTTCGAACAAAGTTTTCAAAAACGCTTTATCACACTCTTGAGGACTGACACAAGGGTTACCATAAAGTGAAATGCCGCACTAAGGCATTTTCAGAGCTTTTTAAAACACACACAAAAGCAATTTCAAAATGATCAAGTACCTAAGAGCCCATGGAAAACCATGGATAGAAAGGGTGCTAACACCTTCCCTTTCTATAATCTACCCCCCGTACTCAGAAACATCTCGAAAAAGGTTTTTTCTGTTCTTTTTCCCTTTTCCTTTATTAGATAAAATAAAATATGGTGGCGAATCTTGCTTACCATACATTTGTGAACAAAAAACGCAAAACCAGTAGTAATAAAAAAAAAAACAGTCAGTTCTGCCACCGTATTACACATACCGTCAATGGGATGACATATTTACAAAACCCTTAGCTGAAGATAGGTTTATGTCCATTCTGAAGAACTTAAACTTGGTATTTTGTCCAGAATGAATAATTTCTATTATTTAACTTGGTTCAAAAATTCTTTCACTAATACTTATATGAGTTAGAAGATGTCTGTGTTAAAAACATCTCAAATCAGCAAAACAATTTGAGATCATTAAGTTTGGTTATCAATAACTAGTTAAAATTTGAAAATACACTTTTTAATTCAAGATCTTAACTACACCATTGGAATACTTTGAGCAACAAAAGTTTTCTTAAGAATAGGATAAAATTCTTCACGCTCTATCCCTACTTTGAATTTGTCAAAACCTATTTTATTAAGGATTATTAAGCATGCCATACCTATTTTTGTGTCTTAATTGTCTTCTTGTTTCATTTTTTCCCTAACACTTGTCTTAAAAATGACGTTCTTCTTTGTTTCTTTCCTTTTCTAGCTAACTCTTTTATTGCTCTGCGTGTCTCTAGTATGACTACATATGAAGGGAAAAACTTTCTCCTGTCAGTCACATTTTCTCTCTTATAATTATTCACATCCCTCATTCTTTTTCATTCTTCATCCATTATGTCTTCAAACACCTCACTTGGAAATGAGGAGAACTTGGAGATTCTTTTTGAAGAATGTCCAAGCTTTACTAATCTTCTCAATTGTGGTTTCAATTTGTCTCTAGATATTTAATTTCAAGTTTGGTATGGGTATTTTTCTATGCTGCATGGACCCGTTTATCCAAACTTGGTTAAGGATATCTTGGAAAATGCATCTGCAGGTGTTCATGGTAGGTCTGTATGTTTAATCGTATTTGGTATTCCTTTTGTCATCACTACTGCCTCTATCTCCAAAGCTATAGGATGTGTTGGAACATGTGGGATCATGGTGGATGAGTTTAGGCTAAAATACACATTTGTTGAAAAACTCATTTCCATCCATGATGTCTCATCTCTGTATGAGCCTACTAATTCAATAAAGCTTCTTTTTATTGGGAGAATCTGGTTCAGATTCCTTCTTAACAACTTCAGGCCTCAAGGAGATAATCTAAGCACTTTGTATCATTATGATAAACTGTTCATCTATTTTCTACTCAATAATGTTAAGATTAATCTGACTCAAACCATCTTTAATTATCTAAAAGAGTCCATTGTAATCTCAAGAAGTCGAAACAAGTCCTTCATACCTTATGGAAGATTTCTCCTTGAACTATTTTATAAAGCAAATTTGGTTGGATTGATTCAAATGAATGGACCAGAAAATGCACTTGCAGAAGAAATATGTGAATTATTTGGATCATATTAAGAAGTGTCTAGCCTCACCTTCCCTATTTGTTCTATTATGTTTTCATTGTAATATCTTAATCATCAATGAAAAGTTGTTTCGTTTGTGCTTAAAATACTTAGATTTTAATAACTTTTTGATTATGACAAAAAGGGGGAGAAAGTAGTGATGATTTTGATACATACCTATATCTCTGAAATCACATTTCTTACATTCTAACAAGACAAAATTATATATGCAAACTATTTAGAATGTCTTTTCAGGAACATTATGCGCATCTGCTGATAAATCTAGTTCTGATATAGAACTTCCAATGTTTTCAAATGTTCTCAAAGAATTGAAAATATGATAAGATGAAAGGTTAAATCAATAATTTATAATCAGATTCAGAAAGGATAACAATTCTTTGATACTCTAAAAGATCATAGGTTTATGATTCAGGGAGATATTTTTTATCCCAGGGGGAGTCGTCCAACTTAGGAGGAGTTTTCTTAAACTCTTATATTCTTTTTATGATTTAACCCTGTAAAACTGTTCTATCAAAATACATGGTTCTGTCATCATTAAAAAAAGTGAGATTGTTAGAACAAGATTTGTGTCTACAATATAATATCGAAGTTTTGATGATAACAACACATATATCTTATGAGAAATAACTTTAGTTTCTAATAGTTTCATTGAGTGTGTAGATATCAAGATTCTAGATAGTATTTCTAAAGATATCATCAAAAACACCATTGTACTCACCAGAAGAACTATTGTGACCGTTTCTAAAGAAACATCAGCAGTTCTAAGGAATGCTAAATATTAATCATAAAGGGAATCAAAGGTGTTCTTAGAAAAGCACAACTCTCAGATGAGAAATCACATACGCTTCTAGAGAGAGAGATTTTGATCAGTAACAAAAATGTCAGAATCAGATGTAGTTGACACAAGCTTTTGCTTCCTGCTCAGCATCAGAGATCAGGATCAGAAAGAAAAAGGATCAAAAACAAAAAAGTATCTGACACAATCTTTGTGCTTCCAGCTCAAATCAAAGATCATAATCCAAGATCATAAGTCATGAATCAAGGATCATATCAAAAAGTATGAATCCGAAATTCAGATGTACTGACATAAGTTCCTGCTTCTAAAATCAGACATCAGACATGCAACTCGAAAAAGCTGTTAACAAAAATCAAAGATCAGATTAAGAGGTATAGATCAGAAAATATTTCACTCAGAAACAAGACATTGTTCATCAGATAAGTTGTTGCTTATACATATGAAGACAATATTCAACTATCTAAAATACTCTGTCTCTACAACAATGAATCATCTTATGGATCATCTTCATTTATCATATCAGAATCAATCTAGCAAAGAGAAACGGGACAAAGATCAAAAAGAGATATCTTTCAAGCTTACTACTTCAAGCCAGAAGTATAAAATTAGAAGATAAGGTTATATGAAACTTATCCACGAATAATATAATACCGACAATACGGTTCAAATTCCACAACATGTTTACCTATTGTACTATTTTTTCTCCCACGATGAAATACTACCGTTACTGTAGCTGGCAGGTGAAAATGACGTTTTTATACTACCAACGGTCTATTTTTAAAAGTCTATTAAAGAGACCTCAACAACATTTGAAGACAAAATAATTACTCAACATTATCAAGCTCGAATCAAAATGATAAAATACAAAAAAATGTCAAGAGAAAAGAAGAATCACTATTCAAATATTCATCCATAAATATTCTTCTAGAGAAATATCAAGAACACAAGAGTTGTTGCTCATTATTATGTTAAGATATTAGGGATTAAACACAAAGAGTTGTTTCTCATTATTTATGTTTTATCTTAGAGTTCTCAATACAAAGAGTTGTTGCTCATTATTTGTATTAGAGACTTTTCTTTTCATTGTCGTGTTAATATTCTTTTTAGAAGCAAACATTGTAAACACAATTGATTGTAATTATGCCTAACATTGATTATTTCCTCAAGTGACTAGGTTGTTTGTCTGTAGACTTGAAATGGATAAGGTGTCTTTTTAGACTCTTAGACGGTTGTTGTGAGTCATCGGTGGGTATCCCGTGCATCTGAAATCTGTTGAGATTAGTGGATTAAGTCCTTATTGAAGGAAAAATCACCTTGGCAGGAGGACAAGAGTCACCTTGTTGAAGGTGAACTTGTATAAACCAAAAGAGTCATTTTATTATTTCCTTAGTGTAATACAGTGGGAGAACTGACTTTTTTGGTTTTATCCAAAATATGCAGATAGCTAGAGTCGCCACCGACTTTTCTTGTATCCAATATTTAGGAAAGGTGAAAAGAACAGGAAACATCATTGATAGATTTTGAGTTCTGGGGGTAAATTATGAAAAGGGAAAGTGTTAATACCCTTTTCATCTGTAGTTATCTACAGGCTCTTAATCGCTAGCTCACTTTGAAAATTTGCTTTACGTGTGTGATTTGAAAAATATTTTGAAAAGTCAAAGAACGGCTAACGTTGTAATGGTTCTTTTATCAGTCCTCAAGAACGCCTACAAAGTGTTTTTGAAAATATTTCTCTTGAAAGTGTGATGTGTAAAAAATGTTTATTTTTTTTTTGAAAAGATTGTGAGCAAGCGATTAAAAGTTTCTACCAACTCAAGGTCGTTCTTGTTCTTTTCCTTCTCCTTTAGAGATACAATCCATACCATTAGTTGGTAGGTATCCTTATCTATTGGATGGAAAGGGACAAGTGAAGGGTCGTCGTATGGTCATTGAAGACAACACATAGAGATACTTTAGAAATTTATCGGAGGGACTAGATCATTTTCGTAGGCAACGTCGAAGGGTCTTCGAGGAGCTATGATCTTTATTCGTAAGGGTATTTTTCTAAAGTATCCTCACTTTTGAGGGACATGAACATGTTTCCGAAGGCAACAAAGAGAGGTTACCCTAGAGGTGCGAGTGTGAATATTGTGTTCAGTTTAGTTATTTATCTTATATTAGGGTTTGCTAATGATTATTTTTATCTTGCCTACATGCCTAATTACTAGCAGTATAATATATAGAAATGTAAAGGCGTGGAAAGTAAATCCTAAGCTATTACAGGGCTTTGGGGAAATTACAAAAAAAAAATGCGGAAAATAAAGTGCGGAAATTAAACCCTAGACTATTATATCCCGTAAGCAGTTACATAATGGAAAAAATGCGGAAAGATAAATCTAAACTATTACAAGAAAGTCGTTTGAATGTGATTTTTTTATTAAATTAATTTGATGTTAATTAAAAAAATAAGTCTAATTAATTTTATTATTTAAGGAAAATACTAATTAACCTAATTAATTAATAAATAAATAAAAATTCAAAATTAATTTATTAAAAAAAAATAAACCTAATTTGTTAGGGTTTTTTAAAAAGAATTAAATTAGGTTAATGGTTGATTAAGGAAATAATTAGGGTTATTAAAAAATTAGGGTTAGTAATTAAAAGAAAAGAAAATAGGTTAGTGAAAATAAGAAAGAAAAAAATTATATGGGATGGGTGTTGAACCCACACCCTTCAGCATTCATCTTGCACAACTTACCACCCAACTAATGTGCTAGTTGTGTTTAAAGAATAGGCGCAATGCATAATATATGGAACCTGCATAAATTGGAAAATAACAAAAAAAAGGGTTACAAAAGGCAGGGATCGAACTCGCGCCCTTAGAGATCAATGCTTTAGCACGCGCGTCCTTTCCACTAGGGTGGTTGTTACATCTGGTTGTATAACTAAAATCATTAAATATGAAATTAAAAAAATAGTTGGACTGGAGAAGCGCCTGAGCCCTAGCTCCGGTCGTCTTCTCCGGCGAGCTTCTTTTTGAACCTGAAAAATAAATGTGCATTAGTGAACAAAGAGGACCCTACCCCCTCTAAATCAACCCTTACAAATCCATTTGTGGCCTTAGTTTTAGCTAAATCTTCCTGCCAAATAAGATACGAGGAAAATAAAATAAATCGGTGTAACGATGGCAATAGGGTGTGCTGGCGTCATGCGCATCATGTATGGTTTCAATCCTGTATAGTTTTGTCTCAGAAATACATTGCACATGTTAGTTTCAATCAAAGCATAATAAAACCTAAAATACAAAATTCAAGAAAACGTGTAAATCGGTGATGCATGTAGTACTCGTTTCAGGCTTCTTTGATCATCAAGAATGATCAATACTTACTCTATAGTACCTCATAAGTCGATTTGGATGGCTGGTTTACTTTGAAAGTGGCTATATGAGAGGTTTCAAGTTTACCCTAGTTTGACAAAATTTAAGGTTTTGAGTGGGTGTTCTTGTAAGTTTTTTTTTCCGTGTCCTTTGTCTAAAGATAATGAGCACATATATAGGAAGAGATTAGGTCAAGAAAAATGGGCTTGGACCTCTTGTAATTATATCTTTTATTATTATTTGAAAACATAATTGGAATAAGACAAAACATGAAGATTTATTTTAAAAATAACCCCACACAGTATGCAACATATCTTTGGGCCTCCAAAATATTTGAAACAAAAGCCTTTTATGCCTCACACCTCCCTTTGATATTTATTTGATTTAATTTTGAATTTAAATGAATAAAATCAAAATAAATTAAATAAAAAGTTAAAAGGGTGTATGAATAGACTTATAGGTTCATTATGAGGTCAAGAACTCGTTTGGACTCTAAAAGATAAGCCCATTAGCCCAAAAATTCAAGTTTGCTCAATTTAGGTTTCATGCATTTTCTCAAAATTGCCCAACTTGCACCAATCATAACTCAATCAAATTTTGTCATATGAAGGTGACCTTGGACTTTTTGGAAAGCTCAAGATTTCCCCTACAACCTTCAAGTTGGTCATTTTTCCATTTGAAGATTTTAACTTGATGTAAAGTTCTTTGACAAAAAGTACCTTTTTGTTACCTTTTAAAATGGCCTGTAATATTTATGCCCATATCTCTCAAAATGAAGATTTTTTTGGCCTTGAAATTAGAGAGAAAAAGTTGTAGAGAATTGAATTTACTTAAAAATGAGATTTGGTTGAGAAAAATCTGATGAAGTATGTGAAAGTTATGCTTGGTCAAAGTTCAGTTGACTTCTCCTAAAGAAAACCCTAATTTAGTAACTTTTGACTTCTGATGAATCTTGAGTTTTCTTGATGAGTTATGATCAAACCTTGATCAAATGATGAACATAACTTCAGTATATTGATGTTGACCAAAAATCTTGAAGTTTGACTATATGCTTACCACAATTGACTTTTTACCCAATATAGTTAATTTTCAATCATCTGAGCAATTGACTGAGCAAATTTATGATGTTAGGCTTGAAACTTGACATGAGGATTCTTTGAAGCATATGAGGAACCATGAAACTCACTTAAAGCATTATAAGTTCAATTTTCCTTGAGAATACCAAAACCTTAGTTGTAGACCACTACTTAGGAGGAGGATTCATCTGATCAATTCTTGAGTAATCTTGAGCACTTGAAATGGGAGGGCAAATTTTGGGGTACAACACTTAGTCTTATTATTTCTAGTTAGTTTGCCAAATAATTTTTTTAAAAGAAAAAGCTTGTTAGAAAACACAATTCAAACCCCCATTTCTTGTATTTTTCTCACCCTTTATTGTCTACCAGTTTCACCATGACCGTTCGGAATAATACAACTGTATTTGTATTTCCTATTCTACCCTCCAACGGATCTCTTATTTTCAACTATAAAATAAGTACTTGGAAGAATTTGAAATCAATTAATCATCTCAACAAAACTACACTAAACCGCTGTACAAAAATTCTGTATAGAAATATTTTGTATAGTTTTGTAAATAAGCAAGGAGTTGTTGATTGTATCTTTCTATCAACACTTTTGTGTTGCTGTACTTAAACATTATGTAATCTGCTTGTGTAGAAGCATCTTTGTATACACATCTTTGTAAATCAACTATTTTTGCTAGGTTCCTTGAGTGATCAAGTGAAGGTCAGGAGACTCAAGAAGACTTTGGCTACGGTCATAGTAGTTTGCAATAAGGATCAGCATAATTATTTAGGGCTATGGTTGATCGGACTTATTGTGGTTGTCTGTAATTTGGTTGATTATAGTGGATTAAGTCCTTGTGTATAAGGAAAATCACCTTGCGGGTTGACTTAAGTAACTTAATTAAAAGTGAACTAGGATAAAAATAGTTGTGTTCATCTATTTTTATTCACTTGTTATCTTTTTGTTTTGTGTTGCAAAAAGATTATATTTGGTGCAACCCAATTCAACCTCCCCCCCTCCATATTTCTTGTGTTTCTATCACCTTCATATCATTCTTGTGAACTCATCCATAAAAGACAGAAAGTACTTGTTTCTTCCAAGTGAAGGTACTTCAAATGGTCCACATACATCATAATGCACTACTCTTAAAGTATGTTTTACTCTTTGGGGTACTTCTGATGCAAATGGAAATCTAGGATTCTTGCCTTTCATGCATATCTCACATGACTTCTTGGGATTCACAATCTTAAGAATGCCATATAGTAGCTTCTTAGAACTCAGATGTCCTAAGCTTATGAAGTTCAGATGCCCCAATATCTTATTACATAAATCAATATCACCTTCAATATCTTCTACACTAAGGCATTTATTTTCAGTTGTCTCCATAATCACCTTGAATGTTATGTTTCTTCCTTGAGTAGAGTGCATAATAAGATTTTGATCATAATCATACAACTTCAAGAGATTGGTCTTCATAGTTACTGAGAAACCTTTCTTAATGAGCTTACCTACACTCATCAGATTACTCTTCATACAAGGAACATATCAAACATCCTTAATCAGAATTTTTTCTATTCTTCACTATGACTTTTACATTTCCCATTCCTTCAATATTAAGGTACTTATCATCAGCACATATGATCTTTGTCCTATTTTTAGAGTCAAAATGAACCAACCATTATTTGTTTCCAGTTAGTGACTTGAGAAGGCAGTGTTCATATACCACCAGTCTATCAAATATCTACCATCTGATTCAAAAGCCATCAATAGTACAGGTTCATCACCAGAATCTTCTTTGGCTATATTTGCCTCTTCTGAGTTCTTTTCCTTGTTTGACCAACAGTCTTTAGAAAAATGACCAAACCTATTACAACTCTAACACTGAACATTTCTCTTGTCACATTTCTCCTTTCCCTTCTAATGTTTCTTCTTATTAGAATTGGAGACTTCTGACTTCTGAGAACCACTTCCATGTCTCTTCTTGATCTCAAAGCAAGACTGCTTTTGATTCTTCTTACCTAAAGATGCTTTCAGAGCCTGCTATACCTCTCTTTTAGAATTTCTCTCAATAAGATGCAATTCTCATGCCTCTAGACTACTTTGTAGCTCTTCAATTCTCATGGTGCCCAGGTTCTTATAATGTTCAATTGCTACAACAATATAATCAAACAGAGGTGTAAGATATCTGAGTACCTTTTCAATAATAACTTGTTCAGAGAGCATTTCTCCACAAGCCTTCATCTCATTAGTGACTATAATCACGCTGGAGATATAATCAGGTACCTTTTCACTATTCTTCATGTTGAGATTCTCATATTTCTTAAGTAGATTTTGAAGCTTCACCTTCTTCATTGATGCGTCATTGTAAAAAAACACCGTACCAGTGTGTCCTACGCAACCTTCATCA
Source organism: Vicia faba (assembly GCA_948472305.1). Lineage (NCBI taxonomy): Eukaryota > Viridiplantae > Streptophyta > Magnoliopsida > Fabales > Fabaceae > Vicia > Vicia faba. Next base: position 897,134,275 of record OX451739.1, read on the forward strand.
TCGTTGAATCAATGATCTTCTTAAACACACTCGTATCCACACACTGATGGATATACAACAACGACTTCTGATCCTTCTTCCTCGTTTCATGTTGCACGTTTCTTTGTGCTTCTGTTGCATCCGCTGCAACCACCGTGTAACCGTCATTGATGAGATCAAGAACATCTTAAGCGCAAAATAACATACACATTTGAATCATCCACAGATTCCAATTCATTCCATCAAATATTGGAAGTTTTGTGTTCAAGCTATTGTTTCCACCATTCATCTTCGTTCTTGTGTAAATTCACTCAGGTCTCACCAACAATCGTGTTTCCTAATCCCGTAGAATCAAGAATGTGATTCTGTTCCAATTTCGATCGTAGATTCAACACGAATTAAAAAACGAAATCAATCACATACGCCTCACATACACTCGTGTTTCCCTGTGAATCAACCCAGAGCTCTAGATACCAATTATTAGTGCACAAGGTTAAAAATGAAAATAGAAGAAAAGAGAGAGAACGGAGAAATTTTGTTGCACTTTCAATAAATTAAAAACAGTTATAACAAACTGAACAAGTTTCAACATATAATAAATTATATATGACAATAAATAAGATTTATGGCCCATTTGTTTAGGATTTTAAAAAAAAATGATTTTTAATGTTACATAATTTTGTATAAAAGAAATCTACAAAGAGACTTTACGTAAAAACTTCAAATGAAAATTTTGTTTGAATAGTTATTTTTAAATTTTTATTTTAGATATAAAATTAAAATTCTATTTTTTTTAAAAGCTAAAACAAATTGACTCTTAGTCTCTTGGTTATTACTTAAAACTGAGTAAAAACATACTTTATTATTTAAGTTATTAAATAAAACTGAGAGATATGTAGTGTGCCTTCCAAAATTTTAAAAATAAAATTTTGTTGTTGATAGGTGTAAAGTGACAAGTTTTTTGTCACTCTTCGTTATCTCGTTTGTATAATCGAAGTAAAAGTTATTTCACATTCGAGATAAGATGTGTTATTTGTAGATGAGTTTGCTTAACAGTTAAATTATTAAAATTTATTTTTAATATTTAAAAAAATTGCTTTAACAGTTAAATTGTTAAAAAATATATTTTTTTTTAAAACTTCATCTCGTTAAAAAAGAAAATGATATTGATGGTATCAAATTCAACTTTCACACATGCACTATCACCCTAGCAAGCTAGCTCATGTTCAATAGTCTCATTAAATTGTGCAGCTTAAATTCTACAAGAAAGGAGACAACAACAAATATTACCAATTTTTATATCATTGTTTTGAAATATTTGAATTATAGTAAGTTATAACAAACGATTTGGTCATGCTTTCACACTAGCTTTACACAATATACTAATACTCATTTACTTTTTTCCTACAACTCGTACAATTGTTAAAGCACCAACCAATCACAAGCCTGCCAACTACATTATACAGTTGAGAATATATGCTTTGACCACAAAAAATCTATAATAATATGCTTATAAATTTTGTTAGATGATTTCATATACCAAATCAAACTCATTTTCTCAGTTTTAGTATTATGTGATTTGCTATAAAAATGACTCATATTGTAATGTATTTAATAAAAAAGTGTATAAAGTTCTTGATTCGGTATCTTAAAGATCATAGGATTATTTTTATAGTGAGGCACATGCATATAACTACCCATATAATTTTGATCGATCATGGCTATGACTTACGCAAGTGGATTTGTTTTTATTTTGCTTTTACATATTAAAAATCAAATTGAAAAGAACTGAATGATTGAATCGATGGGTCATGTCACCAAAATTATCGGATAAATATTGCTATGTATAAAGTGATAGGGAGAATTTGGCGCAAGTCAATGGTTATTCTCAATTAAAATCTGATCATGATAATTTGATAATTATTGATATGCATATGGTGGTTGGTTATATTTTTAACAACAAATGTTTGCTACCTATTACATTTGAAATCATAAAATAAAGAGAAGGGTTAGATTTAATGTTCATTGGATTCTTGTGTTCAATTATAATTTGTTTTGATTTGGTGGAGATAATGTGGATATTCAGAGTGTGTTCTTTTCAATGTTTTATGTTCTATTATAGTTTAATTTTAATAAAATTAATTTATTAGCTAATTCTATCTTATCATCATCACTCATCAACGATGAGACGCATATAATTCAGCAAACATCGATTGATATAGATGGTTTTTAAATACATCTTAATTTTTATATTATAAGTTTCTATGTCAATTTAATTGAATGTATTTTCATTAAAAGCTTAGTGAAACAAACAATCTACATAGCATATAATAAATTAAATTTCATCTACTGTTAACATGTATAAGAATTTAAAGAACAAAACAGTGTTAAGTCATAAGAAGCCTCTTTTTTGTGACTTAGCAATGTTATATTTTTGTTTTGAGAACATTTGTCAACAACAACATACAACAACAAAGCAAACACATGCAACAAAATAAAAACACAGAAGCATACGACATCACAAGTTATATTAAATTGTTTCAAGAACGCATCTTTTATTGAAAATAATCGTGGAACTATAAGAAATTATGAAGTTCATCTAGTTTGTGATGCAATGAACAAGAAATACAAGGTGGATGAAGTTTCTACAATAACTGCATACTTCTTGTATTTTTTTTCTATTGCAATACAAACCATATGTTCTTCATCAGACTGCCATCAACCATCCCTTGCAACACAAATCACTTGTTATCATCCCCTAACCCCTTAACCATTCAACATCATAATCTTCAATGAAACACAACAAAGTTTAACCACGAGCATCATCGCAATACAACAACACAAATCAGCAAAACCCTAAAACCCTGAATCCATAAATTCTAACTTCTAAGTATCAACAGAGAGATCAAAAGAGAGATCATGAGAACATACCATCTTCACCGCCGTTAGAGTTTGCGCTTGACGTTTCTCCTTGTTACAATTGTGCTTGAAAATGAGGTTGCAGAAAGTTAGACTGCAGAAACATGTGATTTTCATCCATGGCAACATTTGGGACATTCATTTTTGTGCTTCTTGTTGCAAGAGAAAGGATGGTTTTTATCTGCAGTTTCAGAGAATCCTTTAGAGAGATGATATGTCAGGGTTTTCTTTAGGGAGAAACGTCTAAAAAACAGGCAAAATTTATATATAAAAAATATCACTTTTCCTCACGGTTGGCGAGACGAACCATAGTGGTATAACTTTCAAAGACAAAATAGATCACAACGGTTGTACATAAAAACCATTGTGATATTTTTTTATTTGTTAAAAATAAATAAAAAAGAAAAGACGCACCTTAATGTTAAAGGAATAAAATTTTTGACGGCGCTGAGGTTCGAACCCATGAAAGCTCAGATTTTTAACCATGGTCTGACCATCCACCGTTATTATATTCTAAAAAATAAATAAAAAAATAAAAAAATGTTAGCGCTTGATTTTAAAGATGTCACCACGATGTTTGAAAGAACCGCTGTGACTTAGACGTTGTTGTTTACGCGTTTTGTAATAGTGTAATTCATGTGTTGAATCAAATTTATACATAGTTTTGTTTTGCCTTTAAACAAGGCCCCCGTAAATAGAAAGTGGGATTAGATGATCTTAAAACGTTTATGATTAAGAAAAATGTTGGATGCATATCGAATATGACTTATATACATAAAATCATGAGGTTTTGAATAACACTCTTAGATTAGTCTATCGCAAACTCGGATACCAAATTTTTTGGAAAAATATTATAACTTGTAATTCTTAAAACGTTTATGATTAAGTAAAATGTTGGATGTATATCAAATGTAACTTATATACATAAAATCTTGAGGTTTTGGATGAAGATATATCATATCCTTTTTATGTGCTCTTTCCGACTTTTCCACTAAATACTATTAGGGTTTTGGTCCGGTTTTAAGATGAAGTGAAAGAGAAATTCTTGTTGGTGTTTGCATGAAAATGTTGATGATCTTTTTTCTCTCTACAAAATGCTTTGTCGTTGTAAGGATACATTCAGTGTTTTATTTTTTCTCTCGGAAAAATGCTTTACCTTTTCTTGGTTAATGTTTAGTGTTTTATTTTAATTTTCAAAAGTTCTTAGCGACGTGTGTTATACCCCAATTTTTGCCCCTAAGATTTCTCATCATCTCACTTTTATCAATATATCAAGATATCACATTAGGGTTGGTTCTTTCTTTCTACTTTATCTTATCTTTAAGTTTTCTCTTGAAGTATTATCAAGCATCTTGAAATGTGTATCTTGTACATGTGTTCTATTAACTAACATCAATATATGTATATATGTTTCTTTGAATGTTCATATTGTAGGTGATCACAATTGCATTCACCTCACCATCTAACCTAGGGTTTTGAGGGGTGGTTCTCAGTCAAATGATGCTTCAATGGATTTCAAGAGCTCAAGCTTCAAGGCTATGTCTATGAGATCAAAAAATCTGGTTCAAGGAGTTCCTTCATTTCCTTTAGATCAAAATCTCCTCAAAGTTAATAGAGGCATTCATCAAGAAGATAGGTTCATATGCTTATTTCTATGCCTTATTCAACAAGCTTCATTGAGACTTAAGATCCATATTTGAGTGTGCTTCAAGAAAACATCATTTCAATGGCTCTTATGATTTATCATGCTTTATTTTTCCAAGAAAGTTCAAAGAGATTAAAGGTTGGCACAACAAGTTTGAACTAATTAAGAAAAAGCTTGATTCAGTGATTACAAGTGCATAACTCTCTCAATTTTCAACATTTCTAGTTGGTTCTTTTTGTTATGGATTCTTATAATCATTAACAATAACCTCTCTTCACATGACAAGATACAATTGTTCAAGAAAAATCATCAAAAGTTGAAAGGGGTTTCAGGTCATTTTTACATTCTCTGAGCTAGGGTTTATTGACTTCTAAGGACTATATCTTGCTCATTGTTTGATATTTTTGATTGATTCTGAAGCCATGATTCTCTTTAAAGGGTCCTTAACAAGCTCTCTTCAGAAATATAAGGCTAATTTTGAATGTAAGATCACTAATGGTTAGGAAAGATTACAAGTCTCCTTGAAAGGCCTTTGAATTTTAGGGTTTGACTTCAAATGATCATAACTTGGTCAATTTTTATCTTCTTGTGTCCATTATTTTTCCTTAATAATCTTTGGGATGTCTACTACAACTTTATTTTTATGTGGAAGACTTGAAGATGCTTGGAAAGTGGTTGAAAATTTGAAAAGATTATAAGTATTTTGTGAATTTCCCTAAATTTGTTCATCATCTTCCAAAGACCATAACTTTTTCAATTTTTATGATTTTTTAGTGATATAAAGTACACACTTCAATTCAAGAAGTCTACTTCATGTCATATTCAGATATCAAGATCAAATTTTGAGTGGAAGATCATGTAATTTTGAAGAACATTATAGGTCATTTTGAAGTTCAACACTTAAAATTTTTCTAACTACAAAAGATCCGTGTATTTTTTCACAAATTCAATTGGGCATAACTTTTTTTCTCAATCATCCAAATGGAGTCTATCTTGGCACTTTGTAAATATTGTGACCTCATCTTCCAAATGATTCGAGAATCATGTCATAAAGCCCCTCGAGCTGTTTGTACCATAGATTCAAAGTTGGCACCATGAAAGTGATTTTGTCAACATAGTCAGATTGCAAATTGGTTAATGTGACCACTAATCACGAAATTCTTGCACATTTTTACTTTTAATCATGCTTAACAATCTTCCAGAAGTGATTAGCACCTTGAAACGCAAATTTTGGATGGGTTTTGAGCAAATATGAGTTGCACTTTTCATGCTTGCAACTTCACATGAATTCTATCAAAAGGTCATCATTTCACACGCTTGAGCATCCCATTTACTTCCCTATAAATAGAGTATGATATCCCACTCATTTTACAAGCTTTAGAGAGACAAAGAACCTCTGTAGAACTCCCTCTATACCTCTCAATTGTGAAACTTTGAATTTGGTTTTAAAGCATCTTTAATCCAATTTCTTTATTGATTCTTCACCCTTGAACTTCCTTGAAGTTAGCAGAAGAAGAACCAAGCCTTGAGGTGTCCTAAATCATGTTAGCCAAGTCCAGTTTCAGAGAAAATTCATGTGACTTTGTTCAGGTAGTTTAAGGCACCAAATCTTTTAACTTAAATGACTGGAATGATTTATGATGTTCATTAATGCTTGCTATTAACTCAGTTTTGATGAATCAATGCATTTGATGCTTCTGTTTTTTTATTTCAAAATTTTTAAAACTCTCTGGTTTTTCCCAAATCGAGTAAGTTGTGTTTTATATAAATTTTTTGTGAGGGGTAAGGTTAGGATCGTCTTGGAGAGACGAATCCAATTATACCACTATGAGTTTCTGATTTTTTTTCCATTTGAAGAAACTCGCAAAAATCCAACGCGTAGGGGTCTGGAGGCTGAAGACGACCTATGTATCATTTTTCAACCAATGATGGCGTGACATGTGTTTTAATTTCATTGGCCAAATTTTAATTGATTGTGTGTGTTTCTCACTAAGGTCCATATAAAGCACAACGTGCCAGGTCCTCTGGATTTATTTACTAACGTGTTTTGATTATGATCAGATGGTCCACATTATTTTGATATTATATTTATTTTCTGGTTTTTGATTTAATAGTATTAGACTTCAAAAATTCATAAAAAATTCATTTCAACTTCTAAAATTCTAAAAAAAATCTCAAAAATACTTTTGATTTTTCTCTTTCTGATTCTTATTTTATCACAGTTTTATTTTATGATTTGATATTTGTTATGATTTTTCACTTTATTTTAATTATTTTCAATATTTAAAAATACTTTTCTTGATTTTTAAACTCTGGTAAAAATATGGAAGGATCCAATGACCTCTTGACAAATATTGGTGATTTTATTTAATTTTTATTTCTGATTTTACTATTTTTTGCAATTTTTGGTTTACTTTGCTTACTTCTTTGAATTTTAAAAAATATTTTCTGACTTTAAAAAATTTTGTAATTTTTTGTCAATACTTATTGACTCATGTTTGACCTCTGACTTTTTTTATAATTTTTTATTTGGTGTTTTAATATACTTTGTGTATTTTACCAATTATTTTCCTTTTAATAATCATTTAAATTTTTTTTATTGGATATTATTTTATTATTTTTGTTTGGTCTTGAGTTGTGTGTCATTTTGGGACAAATTCCTCAACCTCATTGGATCTTAGGTGTTGATAGGTTGAAAAACTAAATCAACCAAAATACATGAATGATGTTGATGATATTTGAAACCCTAATTTCATCTGATACATCCATTCACTTTTCATCTTATCTCTTTCTTACTTGTGCTACATGTTGTTGGAGAATGATCTACATATCATTTCTCTAACATGTGGTACATAGATTGCTATTGACCAACATCAAAATAGGTGTAACTTCTACATAAGTCCATTTATGATTGCTTAACATAACGCTAAATTTGTCCCGATTCGAAAAATGATCATTCGTGGTCCAAACTTATGTTTGCAAGCCCAAGTATATTTAATTTGAAACCTTTGATCTAATAACCTTGAGGTTCATTGTTAGGAGGCTTTGATCTTAATAAATCCTCTAATGAACTTTCATGAATTTTGGTCTAAGTGAATCATTTAAACATCGTTGATCATATATGCTTTCCTTGAGTACTTTAAATGAATGATATACTTGACAAAAAGAAAATGAAACTTGTTGTTGTTAAGCTTTGATTTTATCAATCTTCTAATGAGTTTTCAAATGCAAGTTTCAAGATGGTCATTCAACTAACCTCTAACTTCCAATTCACTAACAATTGACTTTACTTTGTGCTTTTATTTTATACCCTTTATTTCATGCCTTTACTTTTATGCATCATTTACTTTATCATTTACATTTCATGATATTTTTACCTTTGCTCACTTGAGCATTTATATTTATGTCATTTTATCTTTGCTCATTTGAGCATTTATCTTTATGTCTTTTTTATTTTGCTCACTTGAGCTTTCTTTTCTTTTTGAAGATACTTAATAATCAACTTGAACATTAAAAGCTTTGAGGTTACTTGGACTATTGATTAATATCCGTGGAATTATGGAGTTGTGGACCTCTTGGACTTAGGATTAGAAGCCTTGATACCCTTGGGACTTTGTAACTCTGTTATTATTTTGTCTGGAGTTCTTGGGGTTTACTCCAAGACATTGGGTTGATTTTCTTTGTGTGCAGCTTATTTTAATCATGTGATTTGTCTGTGATTAAGAATTCCTCTGTATACAGTCGTTACTTTGCCCAATTTTTGCAAATACTTAATTTATCTGAAGCTTGATATTTCTAAGAGGTTTAGTATCTTTGCTTGCTTGGTTTTAATCCAAAAAATGGGAATTCTACATTTACTTCTTATGTCAAGTATTAGCTTCTTGTTGGTTAGATAATTATTTTCATTATCTTTTACCTTATGCTTTAGGATAGTACCTTCATCTCCTCCTATCTTCTTTAATTTCAAAAATATTCTCCCTCATTTTCAAAACTTTTCTTGTTTCTTACTTGAACCGCTTTCATAATAAACTTAGACTTAGGTCCATGTATTTTCAAAAATCTTTCCTTAATCAAACATTAATAAATTTAATCATACTTTGAAATCTTTCTCAAGACTAAAAGTCAATTAACCTTATTCAAACTATTTTTCCACTTTGGCTTTTTACTTTAAAACCTTTCTCAAAAGATTAGACTCTGGTTGATTCTTGTAGTGATGCAAGATACTATACTTCTATGATATATAGTGAAGTGAGATGTTTTCAACTTGGGTGTTGAGTGAGGCTTTGTTAATTTTAAAATCCAAGACATATCCTCCACTTTGATATGATGCAAATTCTCCTTTTTCATAATCGTGGTTAGTAATTATGTTTTCCACTAAGATATGACGATGATTTATTTTCTCTTAAAATTAACCAACACACATGTGTTTTAAAAGTTTTTGAGGTGAACTACGAGTACCTTGATCCCCTATTGCATGGAAGATGGTGCATAGGCACTAAAGGTTCACAACCACGGTGGGTGAAAAATTATAAAAAATACTTCTTTTCTCATCTCCACCATCTATTTTTATATACACCTTTTATATCCAAAATACACAGATTTTCAAAGAGGTTCTTGTGGAGTACCATAGATGTTTAGGATGCATTTACCTTCCCTTTTCATAGCCAACCCCCGTACCTAGATTCTCTCCCCCTCTTTTTGGATTTATTCTCTCTTTTCTCATTTCCTTTAGAAACAATAAAGTGCGGTGGCGATTTTTATTTTGATATGTGCAAGTTAAGTCAATCCAATGGCTTAGTCTCAACATTTCTACCGCTACAATGTATTTTTCACATCACAACATCTTTTTCCCAAATTTCAAAATTTCCCCACGCCAAAACCTGATTTTCACTTTTTTATTTATTTTAAATGTTTTTCTACACGAAATATCACGCGACAACGTCTTTTTTTAATGATGTGGTTTTCATGTTGCAATATCACGTAGTTGGACCCTATTTTTCTAGTAGTGTTTGGTGTCCGATATCAGAATGCCTACTATTATACCTTTCTAGATATGTAATCGACTCATAAGTCCAACACATTGCTTTGTAATAATATATGAGCCTTTTAAGCCATTCAAGTTTGCTTCAGCCCTGAATACACCATTTTAATTTATTTTTTTCAATTTTCAATTTTATTTCTGTTTTGGATTAAAAGTCCATTAGGGTTTATTTTTCTATTTTATTACTGTTTTGGATCACCTGGCTATAAGGTTTTTTTATAAAAAACTTTGGGGTGTGGTCGTAAAGGCTATCTTTGATCATAATAAAATTCAAGTATTTTCTCTTTTGGTGGATTCCGAAACTTTATCTGACAAGTTTTTCACTTGCAAACTTGTGCTTTTGTTCTAGGCTTAGGGCTTGCTAATCCTTCATGATTCCGACTGTGTTAGGTGGTATTAGAGTAGGTTTTCTTGTGTTTCTTTTTTTAGCTTGGTCAGCCATGAGAGACCAACCATTGACTAGAACAGACATTGAGGGAATTACTGCAGCTTTTACCACGACCTTAATTTCTTTGACCGAACAGATGAAGACTTTAACAACTTCGGTGAACAATACCAACGACAACGGGAACCCGCAAAGAGATAAGAGAAGGGAATCAATTAAGGTTTTGTATGGTGGAAATAATCATGCTTCTATTGCTAAAAATTTGAGTTTTGAAGAAGATGAATTCAATGAGGAAAAGATAGTTGATCATGGGTATTGACATAACCATGATTATCGTGTGAAGGTTGATATTATATTATTCTAAGAAACAATAGGAGTGGAGGGTTTTTTGGATTGGAAGATCGACGTTGACTGATTCTTTGATGTCTTGGGAACCCCTGAGAATAAGCAAGTTAAGATGGTAGAGATTAGGTTGAAGAGTAGTGTTGTTTTCTAATGGGTTAAACTTGTTGTTTAGAGGCAAAGGGAAATAAAAGGGTCGGTCAGATCTTGGCGAAGAATGAAACAATCGATGTATGATTGGTTTTTACTGAAGGATTATGAGAAGATCATTTATAAGATGTATATTGAGTGTGTTTAGGGAAAGAGAACTGAAACATAATACACAATCGAGTTCCTATGTTTCTCTAAGCGTAATGAACTAGGAGAATCAAAGAAACAAAAGGTAGCTCAATACATTCGTGTCTTAAAGGGTTATTTGCAGAAGAATATAGGTTTGCAGACAATATGGATTATGGCTAAGGAATCCAATCTAGCTTTGAATGATGAATTGATGGAGAAATCCCCTTGAAATTTCTCATCATTTAGGTATTCTCCTTAAAATAACTTTGAATAAGTAGGCGACAAGGAAAAGAGTGTAACTATCAGGGATAACAACTTTGAGAATAAGGGAACTAGCAGTCCAATAGTGTGCAACATGGTAAAGCACTAGTCCATAGGCAGAATAATCCATATGTTAAACTCACTAGAGACATGTGTTATCATTGTAATGAAAGAGGTCACATATCAAATGTTTGTCCAACAAGAAGAGTTAGTGTTGTTGTGGAAGCACTACAAGAAAAAAAGCCTTTTGTGGCAAGTTTTTTAGAGTGTTATGGTGGTTTGAACCCCCACAATAGTTGAATCGCGATTGTTTTTGTATTGCCACAAAATCGTGTGTAGCCATCATGATCCGCGACGGGGTGGAATACAACCACTCTAACTGCCGTTTATCTTTATGATAGTAGTAAATAACCTTATATAGATCATGAGTGTCTGACTGATCATGGTTTTGTTAACAAATTCTTGTAATATTATCACAACTCTAACCAAAATCTAAATATTATCAAACCTGCCTATCTATGTCTTACGTGCACCACAAACCATATTTCCAAACACCACCATCCACATGTCCATGACTTATGTATCCTTACCCCCCAAAACCACAACCCTAGATTGCAAAATTCAAAGTACTAATAAAATAAAAAATTTACAACTAAAGAAACCATGACATGATAACACAAAAGTTAAAATTGTACAAGGAAAATAACCAAAATATTTGCAATCAACACATAAGTTTAAATGATAATGAGACATAACAAAGATGGTTAGAAATAGTTTGTTTTTATTGACATAATCCCAAATAAATTATTGCAAGCATATGCAAATTTAGTTCATCTCATTTTCCAAATAAAACATAAACATTGAATTTTGGGAAATACTACCTCAAAGAAGCATCCTCTTTTTCGTCTCTTCTTCCTTACTTCAAAAACACATGGGTGATTGTGTATGAAATAGTTCCTCAATGAAGCTTCCTTCATGTCGTATCGAGACTAGGGTTTTTGAGATTCAAGGAAATAACCTAGGTATTAGTCGTTCCTGAACCTTTCTCGGTCCAATCATTAATTTTTGGTGATAATGTACAATATTAATGGAAGTGCAACTCTGAGGTGGATCTATAAAAACTATCTCCCAAAAATCACTTATCTTCCTGTGAGACGCAGCCTGTCGAAACTTGTAAAGCACATTACAACAATGAATGACATACCTTCTTGAATCAATGTGATATACATTAAAACCAACAGAGTTCTCCATGTGGAATTTTTTAATAGCCCGAACACAGTCTTCTTTAATGTGAAACTTGTCTCCCACTTTTAACTCACCCCCTGACCGTATATGGGTGAAATGCACATAGGAACCATAGCTAACATTGAGAGTTATGCAAGTGTTTATTTTGCAACTATTGGCTATATTTTTTCTAACATAATATTTTTATGAAAAAACATATTTTCTTATATCTAGGTTTCAAAATCGTGTACATGAATATGTTCCTCTGACATGTTTATTCAACCTTATATAGATCTCACTGGTTTTAGACATGTTACAAAATCATATCTTACTCCGCTAATGTGAAGTTTATACTCGCTTTCCAATAAAGGTGGCATCCAAAAACTCACACTTTTTTCCAACCGCTAAATGTATTGTCTCATTAGAGGACATGTACATGTTACTTGGGCTACCTATTGAGGGTAAGACGGTCAATGAAAAACAAACTTCGCAAATTCAATATGAGAAGAGATTTTGGGCGCTGATAAGTGCAAATTGTAGATATTTTTGTGTATAAGTTTTGTTGCACTTATCCATACTTTTTGTTAATATCGTTTGAATAATCCCAGCTTTGTTTGTAAATACGTTTAGTTTGTGTACATAATAGAATACTTTAGTTTTTGTATAAATATTGTATCGTTTGATAGTTTTTCATCTCTTTTGTAGGTATTCATTTATAATTGGAGCATTGAGTAATAAAGGCCAAAAGTTAAGCTTCTAGTATGCAATTTTTAACAATTCATCAAAGAATATGGCTCAAAACAAGGATGAGAAAAATCATCAATTTGGTTTATATTTAGGCATTTTTAGATAAGGCATTGAATAAGATTTTTAACAATTTAAATCGTGCATAAGTCGGAGTTACGATTCTCAAGTTATGGCAAAAAAAAGCTGATTTTTTTCGGAACAACGGGTTTTGTGCTAAACACCCTATGTACGTGCTTAGCACGCCATACGACTTCAAAACTCATTAAATAGGTGAAAAAACACATTATTAGGTTATGGTTTGGGTATTTTTGAGTCCTAACACCATTAAATTCATTTTTTGATCTAGAGAGCTTAGAAAACAACATTTGTTTCTTGTAATCGGAGGATCTGGGGTCGGGAGCTTGGTTGATCGTGATTGACACCGCGAAAGCTTTGGTTTCTTATCTATTTTCTTCTCTTTGTGAACATTATTTGTTGGGGTTCTTTTTGTAATTATGCTTGTTTATATGTATATTTATTGCTCATGGTGTTGTTTGAAGCTTTATTTACAAATCTTCATTGGTGATTGCTTGCTTTATTTAGGTTTGGGTTGCTGCAGACATGTACGATTTGAATCCGGATTTAGAATGAACATCTATTGGTTTTTGATTGTAGAAATACATTGGGACCTAGTATTCACTTGAGTATCGACTCTTAATGCCTCAGTGTTGTATGAGTTGCGTGCGAAATCTCCTTCGCGAGCGATACAGTTGATTTCTCGCTTTACGTTAGAGATAACCTATGTGTGAGTGGTAGGTGATGATGTTGACGAGTAGTTTAGGTTGATTGCAATTGGGTAGTAAGTTTTATTATTTAACAGGTATGTGAAATGCAAACCCGAGATTTCTCTATTTTCCAAGAATAAATTTATTTTCTGTTCATATGTTTTAATTCCTGCATTTACCTTTAAATTCATTTTAATTCAAACTCATAAACGCGAGACTTGTCGAACTACAATTCAATAGCACTAATCCTCGTGGAGAGATATGATAAAAATAAATATATACTTACTTTTGATTGTTTCTTTACCACTTCAATAGGCGCCGACTTGTAAGATAATAACCCGAGAAGCCACTGTATGTTACTTTTGCGCCTTAAAGAATATTACAACCGTTTAACATTAGATAAAAATTCTATCGAAGAAAGGAGAATAGTTAAAACTAGGTGTTATATTATGCTATTAATTTGTTTATTTTTATTTCCCAAAGGTAGTGGTCATAGTATGCATGTTATGTATTTACCCTTATTAAGACATGTACATAAAATAGGAACATTTAGCTGGGGTTCAGCTTGTTAATTTATCTTATCTCTATAGCTCCTTGTGTAAAAATGCAACGAAAGGCACATTGACATTTTATGGATGCGTCGTTTTACTACAAGCATGGGGCTGGTCTAGATTTCCGTCTCTAGTTCGCGTCAACTACAACAGCTACACATTTCCAAAGGCAGTGGTCATAGTATGTATGTTTTGTATTTACCCTTATTAAGACATGTAGATAAAATATGAACATTTAGCTAGGGTTCAACTTGTTAATTTATCTTATCTCTATAGTTCCTTGTGTAAAATGAAACGAAAGGCACATCGACATTTTATGGATGCGTCATTTTACTATAAGCATAAGGTTGGTCTAGATTGTCGCCTCTAGTTCACGTTAACTACAACAACTACACATTCCCGCACACACAAAAGTAAGTTAATAAACTTATTTACATTTACTTACTTTACCGATTTTTCTTTCTAAATAACTTATTTTAACTTTTTTGATTTAGATGGTTTGCTTGTGGTATGACTTACAACAGATGTCCATGACATTGCATCATACAATATCAAAATCTCTTGGGTTACCTTACCCCAGAAGATGTATTGTCACTAAACTAGTTAATTAATAATAATTTATTTTAATATTACCTATTTTATAATCTTATTAGTTTTTCCTCTACAATTTATTTGGCATCCATATCCACGCATGAAACAACACCATGATATCAGAGAAGAAGATGTAGTCGTTTGAACTGCATGTACACTGACCATCAAGTTCACCATTGAGGAGATGCACCATTGTGACCATGTGCAACTGCAATTCAGAATGCATAAATAAATCCAAGATCCTCTAACATGCCTCGGTCGATGGCATCAACTCAAAATTAATGATCAAAGTGACTTTAACAATTAAAGAGACTTCACTAAATCTGACTGTCGTAAATGGAAGCATTGTTGTGAATGAGTCTTATGTGACATTGTGATGCCAATCGAAACTAAACCAAATAGAAATTATATAGCTTGGTACATATTGGTTGCAAATGGGTTTGTTTTTGAATATATGTATTTATATAACACACGCCAAACTACTTATACGTAAGAAGCTTCAACGTCTAATCCCCCACAAAATCACCAGACCATTTACTCATAACCCATACCCAACAAAGTTATCGACCCACAAACACTAAAATCTACAACCAACACATGTCAGACACCCAACTACTAGACCAAAAGCATACCCGATACCACCCTCAACAAGATGCTTATTATCAAAACACCCAACGTCAATTTTCCCCTAACATGTCATCCTACGATAGCCAAAACGCACAAGCAACATATAACACCAACGCTTCCTCATACCATAGTCAATACGCCCAAACGTCACAACACCAAGACATGCAACAAAAATGGGATTTCCAAATACCACAACAACCATTACTTCCTTTCTCTGATGAATCATTCACACCAATGTCTTCAATAGTCCGAGACGCATACGAATAACCCCATCAACACAACCCAACTACTTCGGCATGGGTCACAAACTCAATTACGACAGGGCGTCTATGCATACACAAGACTTCGTAGAAATGCAAGGACATCTTAGGGAATCTGGTGGTGGTGATGTTCCTGAAGCCTCAAATCCTCAAACTTTGAGATAAATCAATAACGAGAGCAATGAGTTAGGGTAGCTAGGGGTTGAAGAACCGATGACCGGTATGACCAACTCAGTCGTCCTCGTTAGTGTTTATTTAATTTAATTTAAATTAAATATTAATATTAATTATTTAGTTTTCTATATAATTTATTTTTATTAAAAGAATTAAATTACACACAATAACTAATTGAATTGACTCTAACACCTAATGCATGCATGTAGTCACTAACTGGTATGAGTATATTGCATCCGGTCGTCAATCCAATTGTCGATACCAATTTAATTTTTAAAGATAGCGTCAATTCATCTTGCGCCTGCATTTCATTCTAATTTTTGTGTTTGAAAATTGGTTAGATTGAGATATTTTTTTTAAATCTAAGTTAGTTTAAAAATAAAATAGAAAATGAGGATTATTTGAGTAAAAAAATTCGAAAACTTTTTTTTCCTTTAAATTAAAGAGTTTATTTAATTCAATGTCCACTTTCAAGAGATTATAAAGAAAACAAATATTTACTATACAAAATCACCTACCAGTTGCGTGCTAAGAGAAGCTTTATAAATCTGAGGGCTTCGTTAATATTAATCAGACTCATATAGAAAAATACTAAATATGTAGTAAATTAAGAAATTTGGATGATTGAGTTTATTCAACGATTAGGTGTAGGAATTTCTGTCGATTTGGAAATAATCGTCAAAACATATGCATGTGACATAGAAGCTAGCTAATAACTAACTAACATATCATGAGCTTCGTTTCTGGTAGTTTAAGTTTCAATATTAAATAATATTTTATCTTTATAAACAATTCCGTTAACTTAGAACTTAAAACAGAAAACATGTCAACACGGTTTTCTGTTAGGATTTGTTCCACTGCGTCTCAGATTTTGGACGGCAGCACAACATAGATAATACCTATTGAATTTTGCAAATCATAATCCAAATATATACAATATCATCTACTTGTGATGATTAATCATTGATCAACTCAAATTATTGAATTAATCATTAGTATAAATAATCCAAACTAAAAATTTGAAGATCTTTTTAAGAAATGAAAGACATAGGATATGGAAATTATTATAGTAACTTCTAACGAATTGTTGATTATTGACTTTTTAATTTTTATATTGTTGAATAACTAATTGAAATCTTGTAGATACATGAAATATTATCTAATAATGATTCCTAAATTCATTTAGATATCGGTTTAGGAGACGGCTGTTAGTGAGAAAGCCTTTAAATCAAAAGTTTTTATTATATTTTAATCTTTGTTTTTCTTGTGTTCTTTTTTACAGAATATAACCATTGTGAGAAATAATTTTATTTTAGATAAAAATATGATTACTTGAGTATTTATAAGTGAGAAAATTAATTTATATTTAATTTTAAGATTTTAGATAGATAAATAATGTGTCTCCTACAAAAATATATTGTTCAAATGGAAAGTTTTGAAAATAAAAATATTCCACGACTCTTTCTCTATTGTTGCGCTAACAAATTGTATCAGAGCCTTTGACTTTGAGAAAGAGACGGATTTAAGTGAGAGAATCTACTCACCTATCACCTTAAGATTTTAAGTGGACAAGTAGTATGCTTTTTGCAAAAGTGTGTTGCTCAAATGAAAATTTCCAACAATAAAAATACTTTTCACTCTTTTTTCGATTGTTACGCTAATAAATCAACTTAAATGAGAGAACTCACTCAACTATTCTTTAAAATTTTAGATAAATAAATAATATATCTCTTACGAAGATATATGCTCAAACGAAATAAATTTCTACTACCGTTGTGAATTTTACGTGGACCTTTTTGTTGGTTAGAATATTTTTTTATCTTTAACTGTATTCTGACACTTCTTTTATTTTGAAATTATATTTTATAAACTTTTTATGGTTTTCCCATAGTATTATTTGCTACTGAAATTTGTTTACATCAACTAATTTGTTTTATTATTAATTATTTTATATTTTTTAACAAAATTTGATTCATAATACATTTTGTTATATTGATTTACAAAAAATAATTAATATAATAAATTTATTTAATATTTATTTTTATGTCGTGTAATGTTTTAAAAGTTAATTAGAGTTAAAAGTGAATAATTTTGACATTTTTAAATTTTAAAAATATGAATTCAATATTTAGCTCAGGTCATCACTTGATCCTACTGTGTATATCAATATTATAATATTTTTTTTTGGAAATAGCTAATAATAATATGTTACTTCCTCTATTTCATAACAAGTTTTTATTTGAAATATGTTTGATTTTTAAAAAATAATTATATATTTTAATTTTAATGATAAATTTAGTACCAGTTTTTAGAAGACTTTAACCAATTAAATCTAGGGAAATAATTAAATAAATATGTAATAGTAAAAATAATAATAATATTATAATGATATGATAAAAAAATTATTTTAAGACGGAGGAAAAACGTAAACGAATCACTTTGTATGAAAATCAACATTACAATTCTTAATCACAAAGCCTGGATAAAATAAAAGCTATTTTAACCTAAATAATTTGAAGAGTTTTTTAGAGATTTTATCAAAATCAATATTTGGTGAGTGATATATTTAGCAAAAATGTAAATATATTTAGTACTAGTATATGAATAGTCACTTTTAAAAATTGTTTAACCATAACTTTTAACTCATACTTAGTATATCCCAACAAAAGTATAATGTGAAAAAAAAACACCTATTCTCATAATGAATTGAGATATATTTGGGCAGGAATATTGATTACATGGTATGGGCGACATGTGGGTTTCACATGAAATAGAACAATGTTAGGGAACATAGAACACCTGCATAAATTCTTGAGTAATGAATGCATATTGTTCCTTATGGTATTGAAGCTAGGCAATCTGCATTTGTTGACGGCAACATGAAGGGTCAAATGAACGTGGCCTTTTCATGATTTTTCACCATATAGCCATACAAGAATTTTTAGTATTCTAACTTTTAGGTCCCATAGAGTCTTCTTTGAATCAATCATGCCTAGAGATTTCTCAATAAAATGATTGATCAATTACAGAATTGCCTATGATACGATGCGATTTTGAGGCACCCACCCTCATTGGTCTCTCATTATCTCATTCATTACCTTGTCGTATTCCATGTTACCAATATTATTTCAGGTTTATAAAGGATCTTTTTAAGAATATAAACTACTACATTTATTTATGAGTATCATTTTATAAATCAGTTCAATTAAAATAATGTTATTCAATATCAAATCATTTTTTAATATCATTTTATTTAAAAACAAAATTTTAAATTAATTTTTACTTTAAATACTATTATCCAACCAAAAATTTATGTGTATAAAATAATTTACTTTAAAAATATATATGATTTAACAATCATGCTTAAATATTTTTAACATTGAAGCATATAAAATATATTATTTTTGAGTTAAGGTTCTATTTAAAGTGATCTTCTGATTTAAAATTTTTAAAAATTAAGATTAATTTTTATTTTGAGATTTAAAATTTAAAATTATTTTAATTTCGTGGTTATAAGATTTTTAAAAATCAAAATCTACTTCAAACATAAATATTGTTCTGGTTGAACACCAATGACGACTTCCCTACAAATTCAAGGGTTTCAGGGAAGGTCTCTAATGAATGAAATTATTTTGTATATTATGTTAAGGGATTCAGAGGCTTACACAAATATGCGTGAACTCCAAGTGTGTGTCTTGTTTATCCTTTAGTCGAGAGCCCTATTTATATGGAGGTACATGGACTCCATTGATCGTTGTTCATAATCATTGTGACTCTTCATTGATCGTAATTGGGCTGCCATCAAAGCTAGAAACGTCCTCCGTCATTAATGATGGTAGTCGTTATAACGTGCGCCGTCATATATTGATGAGCGGTTTCTCTCTTAAATAGTCGGCCACTGCGTAATGGTCTTATCAATGTCGGGTTGTTTATAACGTCTAGGCCCAGTGACAATATCTGATGCATGAGCTCGTTTAATACCTCTTCATCTTCTCGTATGACCGACCATAACCGCCCCCAGCCTCACTACTCGACTCGGTCATGAAGTTCTTTGATCTGATGTCCTACTCAGCCCAACATGCAATGCCAGATTCGTCTACCTTTACCTAGTCCTTCTTATCCTTCCTAACCCGGCCAATGGATCTATGTATGAACCACGAACATATGGCTTTTTCTGAAGTCTTTGTGTTTGGTAAATGTGAACATTGATCTTTTGGTCCCGAACCAAATTCCTGTCATAAGTTGATGATCGACTATATTTTACCCTAGGTCGGGTTCCTTCCCGGCACGCATGGCATCCACGCCCTAGTCTTCCCAATAGTCACCTAGTTCTTAGATACAATCATTAGTGGGTCAATTTTGCATTTTATAGATGTTTCCTCTACCCTAGTCTTTTCCTTCCATAACTCCTTTTTAAGTTTATTCCTCTTTCAACTCTCCTGAAAGTTCTCCTTTGCAAGTATTTTTTTCCAAAGAAATCCTTTGTTCAAAATCTCCAAACGCTAAAGTTTTCCAGGTATTACTCTCTTCCCTTTCTATTATATTTATGTATATTCTCTTGTTTTTTATGGATGGTGATCATAAGAGAGTGTGACAATCTGGGTCATAAGATTCATAAAAGCAATGAGGAGAAGGGAACTTTTATGGGATAAGTGCATACAAGAGATGTGATATGCCTTAGATGTAGACGAATTTTCCTGGGTCACGGATAGGGTTTATGGTGAGATTTTCACTTCTGAAAGTGACTCTGACTCTGAATCTTCTTCATCAGATTCTGTGGAAATCTTGATGGAAAACCCTATTCCTTTTAACGAACAAGTGATGGGCTACGATCAAAGTTCCCTGGATGGAGTGGAGGTGGAAAAACTCTGCTCTTTGCAAAAGGTATCCTCGATCGAGAATGAGGATAACATCGTTCTGGAGGCTTGCAGGCCCGGCGAGAGAGTTTGTATGTCCCGGCCCATAGGGGTGAAATATGAGTATTTTTATTTTTATGCTGGCGTGCTGGAGGATATGTTCATTCACATTCCTTTTTTTTGACTTTGACGTTGACGTCCTGAGGACGGTAAATGTGGCTCCTTCCCAACTTCGTCCAAATAGTTGGGGTTTTATTAAGGCCTTCGAGAAGGTTTGTAATGCACTGGACGTGACGCCGACCATTGGCTTGTTCTTCTCCTATTTTGAAGTAAAAAATATAGAGTCCAGAAGCTAGGTTTCCATCAGCAGTGTTCCTCATAGGAGATTCCTTCAAGCTTACACCATGAATTTTGAGGATTTTAAGGACCGGTTCCTACCTATTGGCTGCATTCCGAGATGTCCCCAGGTCCTCTATGCCACTAACGACCATCCAAAGTTTCCATTATATTGGACTAGAAACCCTCTACCGATATTCGGGTTTAACTATGATAAGATGAGTGGTTTTGAGGTTCAATCTTTGTAGTTACTAGATTCTTTTCATTTGTTCAACGTCAAGGACATGTTACCTTTTTCTGTTGAAGAGGATCCAGATTTCTTAGGTAAGATTCTTTTTAATTGGTCGCCGATTACAGCTTTTTTACTTCTTTTCTCATTTGTTCTTTTAATGTATTTTTGCAAATAAGATGACTGACCTTTCTGTTAGGGAGCATAAGAAACTGATGGCCACACTCTGTGCTTCTCCGCAAGGAACTATGACCCCTTCGGAGGCTAAGTCTGATCTTTCTGGTCTGGAGCTCAGGGCGTCAAAGAAGAAGAAAGGGATCGTCCTGAGGTCGGGCATTGTGATCAGCGAGCCCAGTCACCGACCAAAGTCGTCCCGACCATTGAGGACACTTTTGAACAACCCCGAAAAAAAGCTGAAGACGATGATGGCAGATTAGTTTTGTAGGGAGGATCAGGAGATCTTGCTGTTGATGTAGGAGTCTGACAATAACTCCACCAGTCCCTCAAATGAGAATAAATTCAGGTCTAATAGTTTCGATTGGATGAAGTTCCTTTATGACCACCTCAATGCTATCGAGGATGTTAACAAGGTGAAGAGTATCAGATGTCAGAAGATTACTCAACATTTGAGTTCTTATCTGATGCAATGTGTTGTGCTGGCCCAAGGACTATTTGAATTCGGGGATGACTTGGAGGATTAGTATGTCAATATATAGAAGGACGTCGACCGGTTGATGGGCAGTGAAAAGTCCTATGCTGATAAAGTTTTTGCTTTAGAGAAGAGTCTAGATGCTGAATTTCAAAGACTAAGACCCTCACCAAAAGCTGTGAAGATCTTTAGGCTTATGAATCCAATCTCTCTAAGGAGTTGGACATGGCGAAGAAGTCTTGTGCTGACCTGCAACAATCCTTGGAGAGGTCTCATATGGATGCGCTTAATGTCAGAGATGTGGCTTTTTACCGGGCGAAAGATCAGGTGATGTATCTTTATCCAACCTTGGATATTTCTTCTATGGATTTCTTCAAGAGTATTGTTGATGTCAAGCTGGTGGATGTGGAGGATGTTGATGGGTCCCCGGTCACTGATGGTCCAGATGGAAATGATACTTCTCCAACCGAAGTGACTAAGTGATCCTAGGATCCACTTAATTGGTTTTGAATAAGTTGTTAGTCACCCTTTTTAAGTGGGTGCATTTTGTGACGTCCTTAAATATTTTGCTTGTCTAGATAATCACCCTATGAGCTTTAAGTTTCTAAGTCGTTGGTTTTGTTTTTGTTTTATTTTGTATGTCGTTTCCACCTTGCGTGTTTGTAGGAGGTAGCCCCTTGTTCATGTGGTTCTGACAAGAACCATATTGATTAGTTCAAAAGAGAGGCCTTAATCCTCCCTGACGGTGTAAATCCATTTTGTATGAGCATGTAGTAGCCCGGGAATATCTTTCAGATTTGCTAGATGTTAGTCCATGTTCAAATGTGAATCGGGATGTTTGGGGTTACTCATTGATTCGAGAATGCTCTTAGGTAGACTCAGGCGAAATCCAATTAAGGCTCTTCATTGATGGGGGTTACACCTTAGATGGTCCCGGAAGGAACCGAGGTGTAGAGCCTGAAAATATTTTTCTGCACGGGAGTACCACGAGCTGAGTGACCACTAGGTAGGGAATTTCAACCCGGAAGGTTACCCTCGAGTGGTTCAAGATCAGAACCAAGGTGTAGATCCTTAGATAATGCCCTCAAGCAGACTCAGACGTAATCCAATTAAGGTTCTTCATCGATGGGGGTTACACCTGAGATGGTCCCGAAAGGAACCGAGGTGTAAAGCCCGAAAATATTTTTCTGCACGGGAGTACTACGAGGGTAGTGACCACTAGGTAGGGAATTTCAACCCAGAAGGTTACCCTCAGTGGTTCAAGATCGAAACTGAGGTATAGATCCATAGAGAATACCCTCAGGAAGACCCGGATGGTATCCAATTAAGGTTCTTCGTCGATGGGGGTTACACCTGAGATGGTCCCAGAAGGAATCGAGGTGTAGATCCCTATAGGTGATTTTAAGTTGACAATCTATTTGTTCTTTTATGGGTTGCCTCATTAAAAACCCAGGACCTTTCCAGGGAAAAGAGTGCATGCATTTAATTCATTACTTAGGCTTATATTTTTTAGTTGAAACAAATCTCAAGACTAGATACATGCCAAGTCCTAAGAATTTCTACGCCCCCATAGGGTCTCTAACTTGTAAGCCTCATTGCTGAGTTTCTCTACTACTCAGAAAGGTCCTTCCCAATTTGGTGAGAGTTTTTCCCTATTTGTCATATCAGTGATCCTCTTTAGAATCATATCCCCTTTAAAAATTCCCATTTGTTTGACTTTCATGTTGAATTGTCGGGCTATCCTCTGTTTGACTGCTACTTCTCAGATATACACAGTGTATTTGATTTCATCAAGCAGGTGAAATTCATTGTCAAGATGTTCCTTGTTGGTGTTTTCTTCAAAGCTCATTCTCCTCTATGTTGGAGTGTTGAATTCTATCGAGATCATGGCGTCGGCCTCATATACCATCCTGAATGGCATTTTGTTGGTTGTGGAGTGAGTTGAGGTGTGGTAGGACCATAAGATCTCATGGAGGTAATCGGCCCACATCCCTTTTGCTTCATCTAACTTCTTCTTTATTCTGATTAGGATCACTTTGTTAGCTAATCCCGACTGCCTGTTCGCTTGAGGATGCTATACTGAGATGAAGTGATTGATAATGTCGAGTTCCTTGCAAAATTGTGTTATGGATGTGCTGGAAAATTGGGTGCCGTTGTTGGAGACGATGACCCGTGGTACACCAAACCTGCAAATGATGTTTCTCTAGTAAAACCTTCTTACCCTTTCAGCTGTGATTCGCGATACGGCCTCTGCCTCTATCCATTTAGTGAAATAATCCACAACTACAATAAATAATTTGAGTTGTCTTGGCGCTACCAGAAAAGGTCCTAGTATGTCCGCTCCCCATTGATGAAAAGGCCATGGGGATATCACTGAATGGAGCAATTCAGTCGGGATATGGATAAATTGTGCATATTTTTGGCATTTGACACATAGGCTTATAAAACAAACACAATCTTGGAGCATTGTCGGCCAATAGTATTCGGCCCTCAATATTCTGCGGGATAAAGCCCGACCACCTATGTGGCTACTGCATATACCTTTATGCATCTCCTTGATATTAACCTCTTGCTTTCTTCTAGAACACAACGTAACATGGGGGTTGTCCTTCCCATTTTATACAGCTTATCTGTCACCATAAGATACCTTGTTGAAATCTTCTTTAAGCGTCTTGCTTCCTCTTTTTCCAGTTTTAGTTGATCCTGTAATAAGTATTTGATTATAGGAGTCATCCACCTAGTTCTTTCTTTGACCGTGAGAACTTATTCCTTCTCTATGCTTGGAAATTCCAGTGTTTCCTGGATCACTGTCTTGTTCAAACCTAAGCCCTTCATGCTAGCCAACCGGGCTAACAAGTCGGCCCAAGCGTTTTCTACTATGGGCACATGCCATATCTTGAACTCTTGAAACTATTTTGATAGCTGAACGGCTTGCCGTAGGTATTTTTGTAGGACGGGATCTCTGGTCTAAAATTCGCCATGTACTTGTCCGACCACTAGTTGGGAGTTAGTCCTGACTAATAAGTGAGTGATGTCGACTTCTTTAGCTAGCTTCATTCCAGCGATCAAGGCTTCGTATTCAGCTTGGTTGTTGCTGGTTTGGAAATTGAAGCACAATGCATACTCTAGGACTAAGTCCTCGGGTCCCTCCAGTACGACGTTGGCTCCACTACCTCTCAGGCTGGATGACTCGTCCACCAATAGGACCCATCTTGTGGATAATTCGTTGTTTGTCGGGGCGCTTAATTCGACCATAAAGTCGGCCAAGACTTTAGATTTTATGCTGGTGTGTTGGGTGAACTTTATGTTATATTCTGAGAGTTCCACTGCCCATGTCACCATGCGCCCGACCAGATCCGGCTTCTTTAGAATTTGCTTAGTAGGGAAATTGGTTTTTACTAGGATGGGGTGGCCTTGGAAGTAATGCCTGAGTTTCCTTGATGTATTTACTAACGCCAGAGACAAACATTCAATCTTTTGATACCTGAGTTCTGCTCCTCGTAATACCTTGCTGACGAAATAAACCGACCTTTCGCTAGTCTCCCCATCTTGGACTAGGACCGAGCTGATGGCTTTGTTGACACGACTAGGTAAAGTACCAAAGGTGTATTCTCCTTGGTTCGAACCAGTATAGGCGGAGTTGATAGGAACTGCTTCACTTTGAGGAAATCCTTTTCGCAGTCGTCGTTCCATTCAAAGCCTACCTTCTTTTTTATTACCGCGAAGAAATGAATTGATTTGTCCCCTGCACAAGATAGAAAATGAGATAAAGTGGACAAACATCTGGTTATTTGTTGGACTTCATGGATGGATGTAGGACCTCTCATGTCGATGATCGTTTGGCATTTGTTCGAGTTGGCTTATATTCTCCGGCTTATGAGCATGAATCCTAGGAATTTCCCATCTTGCACCCCAAACGTACATTTATCTGGATTTAAGCGTATGTTGTACCTTTGTATTGCTGCGAAAGTTTCCTCCAGGTCCTTCATGTGTCTTCTCTCTACTACAGTCTTGACCACCATGTCGTCAATGTATACCTCTATATTTGGTCCGATCTGTAGAGCAAAGACAATGTCTATCAACCTTTGGTACGTAGCCTTGATATTTTTAAGGCCGAAAGGCATAACTTCATAGTAATAGTTTCTCTGGTCAGTCATGAATGCGATCTTGTGTGCATCTAGTGGGTTCATGTGAATTTGATTGTATCCAGAGTAAGGATCCATGAAGCTTAGCAATCTGAATTCGGAGGCCCCATCGATTAGTCGACCGATATGGGGTAGAAGATAGGGATCTTTTAGACATGCTTTGTTGAAGTCAGTGAAATCTACACACATTCGTCACTTCCCGGTTTTCTTCTTAACCATCACCACATTGGATTGCCAAGTAGGGTACTTGATCTTTCATATGAATCCTACTTTCATCAACTTATCTACCTCTTCGATTATGGCTTTTCTTTTCTCCTCGCCACCCTTCCTTTTATGTTGGGCTACCGGCCTTACCCTCAGATCAAGTTCCAAGTGATGACACATAATGTTGGGATCTATGCCAGGAATGTCAGATGGTTTCCATGCGAATAGATCAATGTTTTTCTTCAAGATATCCACTACCTATGATTTTTCCTCTGATGAAAGATTGGTCCCTAAGTGGGTGATCTCTGAGAGTTGGGGTCCGATATGGACCTCCTTTGTCTCTTCCCGGGGGGTTACATTATCCTTCCTAGGATCTTCCCTTGGATCTATATCGATCATGTTGACTTTGTGGTCGCTTGCTTCTTTCGTAATCACAACCTTCCTCTTTAACTTCAAGATGTCTTTATAACATTTATGTGCCAGCCCCTGGTCTCTGCGCACCATTCCTACTCGTCCCTCGCCGAGTAGATACTTCATAGGGAGGTACAATGTTGATAATACTACCTCAAGCGTGTTGAATGACGGTCTCCCGATTATGATGTTGTAAGGAGACTATGCTTTAACGACAAGATATCGTACTCTGACTGCTTTGACATTCTCTTTCGTCCCGAACATGGTTAGAGCTGGGAGGTGTCCAAGGACCTGTACCTGTTCTCCTGAGAACCCAACTAGTGTTCCATTGGACAATAATAGTTATTTTGAGTCAAAGTCCATTCCTTTGAAGGCTTTCCAATACATGACGTCGACCGAGCTTCCTGGGTCTATCAGTACCCGTTTGATACTCCATTCTCTGATTTTGACTTTGACAGCTGTGAGATTGTTTTCATGAGGCAATACTCCTTCTGCATTTTCTCGAGAGAATGTGACAGTACCAGGATCTTGGTTCTTGTCCATCCATTCTACTTGGTCCACATGCATTGTGTTTCGGGCATATATCTTTCTCACTGAACTGGTGGAGCCTTCTCTGGAAAATCCTCCCGAAATAGTGTTGAGGTTATGCTGGGTTAGTTGTGCTTCTTGGACTTATTTTTTTGCTTTTCCATTCTTCTTTGAAGGGCTCGACGAGTCGCCTTCGCCTCTGAGGGGGCTTCACTTTCCGGAATGTTCAAGATTTCCTTTCACATAGGATGATAGCTTTCCCCTTTGAATGAGTCTCTCGGTTTCTCTCTTCAGCTGTTGGCATTCATCGGGGTGATGTCCACAGATTTGATGATATGCGCATCAGGCGTCAGCGTCATCCCCTAGGATTGCATTGACGCCCGGGGGATGCTAAGTTCTGGGTAGTAGATTGAGATGATTCACGTCCTTCCAGATATCTTCCCTTTTGGAATTCATAGGGGTAAAAGTTTCATCTAGAACTAAGGGTCGTCGGGATGGCCGGTAAGGGAGCCTTTCTCAGGGTGATGGTCGGTCACGGGGCCGATTCTGCTCTTTCTTCTACCTTGGAGTCTCATACTTGGGTCCTCCTCTTTCTTTAGCGTCTCTGGTTCTTTTTTCCATGTTACTTTATTCTCCCTTTATGTAACATTCTGCACGGGTGATGATCTCGTCCATGCTGGTGGCCGGTTTCTGGGCCAACGATTCATTGAATTGACCCACCTAGAGACCCTGTTGAAAAGTCGCTACAAAGATCTCCTGATTTGGTTGAGAAACCTTTATAGTTTCTTTGTTGAACTTTCCATGTAATCTCTCAAGAGTTCTGATTGGAGTTGGCGAACATTGAATAGTGTCGTTATGGACACCTTCTTATGTTGGCTTATCGAAAACTGTTAGACCGTCTTTTTGGTGAAATCTTGGTAATTGGTGACAAAGTGTCTCGGAAGGCCCATATACCACCTTAAATCTGATTCCTTGAAAGTGCCGACCATGAGCATTCACTTCAACGAATCAATAGCCCTAATGATTTCCATCATGTTGGTGATAGCAGTGATATTTTCGTGGCGATTAGATTTCCCATCGTATGACGAGCACGTCGGGGGCTTAAAGTTTTCCGGAACCTGATCGTCCCAAATAGCCTGGGATAATGGCTAAGGTTCCAGAAGCTCCATTCTATGGTCTCCGTCGTCTTGGCTCTTTGTCTGTAGGATGTGGGTGTTATTTTGGAGTGTGTCGTTTTGCTGGAGAAGGTCGTCGATCATTGTCAGCAATTGAGCCATGTATGGGGTGGATCTCTGTCAGATGATATTGTTTGAAAACTGCTTGGATAGTATGGCCCATGAAAGTTTTACCGGGCCCCATGCTGGGTGTCAAATGTTCTTGTTGAACACCATGGACGACTCCCCTATGAACCCAAGGGATTTAGGTAAGGTCTCTAATGAATGGAATTGTTTTGTATATTATGTTAAGGGATTCATAGGCTTACACAAGTGTGTGTGATCTCCAAGCGATGCATCTTAGTTACCCCTCAGTCGGGAGCCCTATTTATATGGAGGTACATGGACCTTATTGATCGCTGTTCATAATCTTTGTGACTCTTCATTGATCAAAATTGGGCTTCCATCAAAGGTAGAAACGTCTGCCGTCACTAATGATGGTAGTCGTTATAACATGCACCGTCATATATCGATGATTGGTTTTACTCTTAAATAGCTGACCACTGCGTAACGACTCATCAATGCCGGGTTGTTTATAATGTCTAGGCCTAGTGACAGTATCTGACATATGAGCTCATCCAATTCCTCTTCATCTTCTCGTATGCCTAACCATAACTGCCCTCGGCCTCTCTACTCGGCTCGGTCATGAATCTCTTAAAAATGGGGTAGGCAAATTTGGGGTATGACAGCTGCCCCTATTTAATTACTCTTCGATTGAAATGTGTGAGTATATGAAGTTTTGCACATTCGAATCAGAGGGTTATTAAATAATGGAATACCCCAAAATTTGGACCAAATATTATAAGGATACACGTTGCATCGTTCCCAAGAGTACGAAAAAAAAGGCAAAGATGATGATTTATCATCCTACCATAGTTAGAGCGAAAAGTGAGATTGACCTAGATATGACGATGTAGATAACTCGCCAATACCTAGAAAAAAGATCGTAGGTTTTACATATTTACCGTGACCTAGGAAGTAAATAACACAAGTTTGAAAGTTGACTTACTAACGCTTCGAGACTAACATATTTAGCTTATAATGTACATTTTGTCTATTCATCTCAGCCTAGGGGATGAATAAAGCAGAGTTGATAATCCATTATCGCACAAAGACTTAACACAATGAATTATATCACAAAGTGACAGATAACCGATTGCCACTTCGAGACTAACGCAATGAGTTATATCGCAAGTTTCATATATTTACTACAACCTATGGAGTAACTAATACAAATATAAGTTTATGTATTTATCACGGCCTAGAGGATAAATAACATAGACTTGATAATTCATTGTCGCTTAGAGACTGATTTCATGAACTATATTGCAGATTTTTGCATAGCTACCACAACCTAGGGGGTATATAACACGATTATAGACTTGTGTATTTATTACAACCTAGAGGATAAATAACACAGGGATAGGCTTATGTATTCATCACGACCTAGAGGATGAATAGTATAACCCTGAAAATTCGCATACCTAACACAACCTAGGGGATAGATAATTGAAAAAGTTTGTGTGATTATCACGACCTAGAGGATAAATGACACGAAGATAGATTCATGTATTCATTACGAACTAGAGAATGAATAATATAAACCTGGTAATTAGCACACCTATCACAACCTAGGGGATATATGATTGAAAAGTTTATGTGTTTATCACGACCTAGAGGATAAACGACACAGGGGTAGTCTTACGTACTTATCACGACCTAGAGGATAAATAACATAATCCTAAAAATTCACATATCTACCACAACCTAGAGGATAGATATTTGAAGAGTGTTTTGGTAATCAAATCTCAGATAACTACACCAAAGATAAGATTAGAGTTTACCGGTTGGGTCTGTTCTCAACCAAGGTATTGATTAGCATGAAGAATTCTAGGTTTGAAGATTGAAACTGAAGTTTCGTTAATGATGCTGGTTGTGTCTGTTCTCAACCAAGGCTAATGCCCATACTTTTAAACTACGGATGTCAATATAGGCTACCAAGCAAGAACTGGGTTTTATATAATTATCAGACAATAACTGGCTATCCAACAGGAACTGGAAAGATATATGGGTTAACATTATGGATCTCACTTTATCTATAACTACCTAGAGGATCGATAATGCGAGGTCGACCTTATCATTGCAAAGGTATTAATCAGATAAGACTAAAGATTATAACGTATCACTGCTCGGGGACTAAGTGAACGATTATGGTTTTGCGTGTCTACTACAACCTAGGGAGTAGATGGTGTGGGTATCAACTTTGTTTATGTTAAGGGACTAAGTAGGCACTATCGAATAAATTTGGAAAATAGATGCTAAAGCTTGGAGACTAACATAGCAGTATATATCTTAGAATTTGTACATTTATCGCTACCTAGGGAATAAACGACATAGGTTTGAAACTGGAGTTTGATGATGACATCAGTTATGTCCGTTCTCAACCAAGACTTTGATGAAAATGCTAGGTTAACCAATGAATATGCTAATGCCCATATTTTTTAAACTACGGATGTCAATATAGGCTACCAGGCAAGAACTGGGTTTTATTTAATTATCAGACAATAACTGGCTATCCAACAGGAACTGGAAAGATACGTGGGTTAACATTATGGTAGAATGATTAGGGATCCTTGATTCTAATCAAAGGCCCCTCATGATTTAATCCTGGGGAGTTTAATTGAAAGTAGGACAAACGAACAGCTGAGATGAAATGTTGACTAGGATTGACGGAGGAAGTGAGCGCATGGTGACAATAAATTGGTCACCAGATCCCATGGCTCTCAAAGAGCCACATGGCGTATATCTGGACGAGGACTGGGTATGTGATGCCACTCAAATCTTGTAAGGCTGCTTATGATTATGTTGATAGAAATACGTGAGGCTGCTCACGTCTTTTTCCAATTGAAACGCGTGAGGTTGCTCACGCCTTTTTGCTGATGATAGTCTGTTGTCGAGTGTTTGGAGAATTACTTGTTAAAGCTTGGAGACTAACAGAATAAGTTATATCGCGTATCTCAATTTATCTATAACTACCTAGAGGATCGATAATGCGAGGTCGACCTTATCATTGAAAAGGTATTAATCAGATAAGACTAAAGATTATAACGTATCACTGCTCGGGGACTAAGTGAACGATTATGGTTTTGCGTGTCTACTACAACCTAGGGAGTAGATGGTGTGGGTATCAACTTTGTTTATGTTAAGGGACTAAGTAGGCACTATCGAATAAATTTGGAAAATAGATGCTAAAGCTTGGAGACTAACATAGCAGTATATATCTTAGAATTTGTACATTTATCGCTACCTAGGGAATAAACGACATAGGTTTGAAACTGGAGTTTGATGATGACATCGGTTATGTCCGTTCTCAACCAAGACTTTGATGAAAATGCTAGGTTAACCAATGAATATGCTTAGATATGCTTGCGGATAATGCTTATTCCAATTGATAAATGAGAGTGCTTACAATTTTGTATATGCGCATAATGTTATTATGAAACATCGTCTTCTTTTAGACCATTGGGTCTCTGAACTTACTGACTCCCCAATACATTTGTTTATTGATATTGAATTGTCTTTGTACATGATATGAAATTTATGCATGTAGATGCAAGTGTTAATATGTAGCACGTAATGATTTGACCAATGCATGTAATGAGTGATTTGGACACGCATCAATGGACGTCAAAATTTTGAAATGCCAATGAATGACTGTGCTTGCAGGGTAAACACCAAGTGATATTGAGCTTAAGGTTAAACTCCAAGTGTAATTAAGCTTTTTATCTATCATATCCATGTTGTCGGAATTCGTCAGATGAATGAAATGATTGCCATAATTTGATTCTATATTGAAGTGACCTAATGAATGTATTATGTAGACTAATATGCTTTTGATGGATGCCCTTGTGATGGGTCATAGGTGGTAGAGTGTTATTCTAACATGATTTCCCAATACTTGTTTTGAATTCGAAGATTGCTGGTGTAGAAGAAGGATCCACTGGGGGGATCATGAAAGTACACAGAGAGCTTTCCCCTTTGTGGAGGGTCTTACCCCAATATGTCAGGTATGGGAAGAGATTCTCCTTGATATGAGTTTGGAAATAGTTTGATCACCGTATGGATGACCCTACTATTTTGTATTCGGAAACATTATGCCTTTGACTTATAGGCTCTTGGATGGTTTTCCCTTGATGGGCTATTTTTTTGAACCAATTTATTTTGAAAGAGCCTCGTAGCGGTATGGCCCAACATTTGCACTTCTTGAAAGGTATTCACCCAATCTCAAGAATTTGGAGGAGGTACTCTTGGATGATTTTCCCTTGATGAGCTGTTTTGAACAAACTCCTTTTGATCGAGTCTCGCAGTGGTTTGCCCCAACATTCGAATTTTGAAAAGTTTGTACTTTAGGTTGCTTGAAGGGGAACTTGGACCCTACATTTCGTAAGATGAACTTGATATGCACTTCCCCAACATTTTAGTCTTTGAGGGCCTTGATAAGTTTGTTGAAAATATGAAACTTAGTCATACCATGTTGTGATATGACTTGATTAAGGAATGCTCCTTTGAAAGGTATTCCCTTGATTAAATGGTGCTTTGAAATGTGATCCAAGTTGATTGAATCTCGAAATGATCACCCCATATTCATAGGATTCCCATAAAATCACTAGTCTTGCCTCTGATCATAGGGCTCCTCTTAGATGTTTTGCCCCTAGTCAATATGATCTTCTTGGAAAGGATCGCTTTTGGTTAAACCAATTTTTCTTTTTGAGATCTCCTTGATGCTAAGTATTGATTCGCATATAAAATTGTACATTTTGAAAAGTAATTATGTTTTAATGCTCATGCAAGTTTTGAAATCGAAATTTTCATGGAGAAGAAATGGATGATTAGAGATGGAGATTCGGAAAAGTGAAGTGGTCATCAATAATTTTAACAAACATAGGAGTCAGTTTAACACAATTTTTGTTGATTATGATTTCATAGTTAACCTTGATTCAATTAGGACTTTTGAAGGTTGTAGCGTGACCATGATTCATGGTTCAAGAAGCAAAGGATATAAGGCTCAAAATTTATTTAGCCCATATCATTCTCCTTGATGTTCTCCAATCCTAAATCCAATTAATGCAATGGGTGCGTTCAATTTCCAAGATAAATTTTATAGTCGCGCAAATGATGAGAAGCATAGATAAAGACCCAAACACCGATGAAAAGAATTGATAAGATCCAGGCGTTGATGAGAAGCCTTTGAGGTGGCAGTCACAAGATTGTTCTCCAATTTATTTGTTTTAATCCCTTATTTTTACATGGGCCGATTCTTTTGAATTTGGTCCATCGGGATACCCTAAATTTTGCCTAAGTCAAGATTTTCTTTGACTTAGCGGGCTTTCTCCTTTTGAATTTTTTTTTACTTTGAAAATTTGTGACTGTCATGCTGATTGTTGTAAGCTTCATTTTTATAGTTTTCTCGATCTTGAATGATACACTGAGGGAGAAGATGTCGTGAACTCCATGGATTCCTCAACCTTGGATGATGAATGTGAGGAAAAGGATGTGCTTGAACATTTTCTTAGATGAATTCCTCAATGATCTATCTAGGAAGGAGATATGCTTGAAATTTTGGTTAGATGGCTCGATTCTCTTGGGATTGGAGTGCATCGTTGAATTAATTGAAATCTACCCTACCCCTAGTTAAAATTAAGGTTTTTTTAGGAAATACAACAAAACTCCAACTCCCGGCTCGACAGGATTGACTACGGATTATCTCCCTTATTTCCCCATTTAGGATTTGAAACAATGCCTTACACCGTCAACTCGGTCTTACATTTAAAGCATAGTTTAGCAAAATTTAGTTATTTAACTTTCGTCATTCTTCCTCAAAATTTGTTAAAGTTGAAAAATGAAAAAGAAAAGTGTAAATGGAAAGTCATTGATTATTTATAGAGAGTGAAAGGAATGAATTGGTTTCAAAAACATGCATGCTCATTTTATTAGAATTACTAATCAAAAGATACAAAGTTACACCAAATACAAGTTAGCAACTTGGAAATTAAAATTTTAAATTGTTAAGTCTGATGATCCTATAAAAGAGCTTCTTCGTTTGATCCACTTAACTTTAGGAAATGATTCTTAATTCTTGGACTTGTAGAAGTATGGGATAATCTTTGATTCTTCCTCTGGGCATACCAACTCTGCCGATATGGAAGTTGCTCTTAATATGGAGGGATCACCCATAGTGGTGGCATTTTAGGCGCTGCGTAGGCCTTTGGCTTGTACGAAGTAGGGCCGCCTTCTCTCATTTGTAAGACTCGTATGACCAAGATCAATTGAGTCTCCCATGTTAGACTTATCCTTCACCAATCTAGGATTCCTTCGGAGCTTTCTTGAAGCATGCTTGAAATTTGTTCTTTAAGCATCAGGAAATTTGCTAGCTAGATTGATAGCAACCAAGGGTGAAGGTGGAAATGAATGAAATGAAAATGTATGAATGTACGGAAATGCATGGGTATGCAAAAATATTTTTGGCTTTTAAGGGTATGCGAAAATACTTTTATGGAGATGCAGTGTAGTGCGAGGTTAGAACGTAGACAGACCTAAGGACACCTTACATGTATTTTAGGCATATACATACACAATGTGAAACCCCTACGAGCTAGGGATTATGACTTATAAAAGATAATCCCTACAGGCTAGGGATTATGATAAGCCAATTGACAGTTGAGATGATGATTTGACTTGAGGGAATAACATGGATGGGAGCACATGGTACCTGGTCAAAAGTCACCAAATCCTATGGCCTGATATAGGCTACATGACGTGCATCAGCGAAGTCATTCTAAAGATAATGGAAGACAAAAAAAGGGAATCCCTACAGGATAGGGATCATTACATACAAAAGGAATTCTTACAGTCTAGGGGTTATGACAGAGAAAGGGAAACTCCTATAGGCTAAAGATAGTAATGGATGAAAAGATAACCCTTTCAGGTTTAGGGATTGTATTGAGATTTTATGAAAGATATCCATAGTTGGTAGGTTCCTAGTTTCGAACTACGTATATTATACCATCCCCATAAGGTGGTTTACTTAAGGGTATCATGGATAACACTAGAGGAAAAGGAACAAGGGCCTCCCTTAAGTGGAGCCTCTTTGTAGACCGAAACTTTCGTCTCTACGCCATGAAAGGTCTCACCATGAGATTTTGGTTTAAGGGTTATACAAAGTGTCATAAATTTAATTCTAAAGTACCACCCCCCAAGAGGATGTCTCTTGGAGACGTATTCCTTTTTCAGAATTCCACCAACTTTAGGCGAAGTCGTCACATAAACTCATAGGGGTGATGTATCCCCATGACTAATAGACGTTCTTCTTTCTAAGGGTTTTTGAAAAATATTTAAAAAAAAATCCCATCATCCAATAAATATAATATAATAAAAATAAATAAATCAAAATAATATATGAAAGCAAATAAATAAATAAAAGTAAAAATTGAAACATTAAAGATCCAAACTAAAGTCCTAAACCTAAGAGGAAGGCTTCTAAACCAGCAGAGTCGCCAACTGTAATAACTGGTCTAAAAGTATAGAGTTGTCACCATTAATTTTTATGCTAGGGAAGAGAATATAACGGATAACCCTAATTTGATCAGAGGTTCTAAGTTGTTGACTTGTTTTAGACGAAGTGAAGGTGTTAGGCACCCCTCATCTACCTTGTTCACAAGGATACTAGGGTTTATATTTATAATTCAGGAAATAGGGTTTTAATTTTTATTAGGGGAACTCACCATGATTTTAAGTCGTATGCCTATGTATCCTCTTATGAGGAATTAGAGTCTCAATTCATAGTTCGTAGTGTTGGTTGGTTTTTTTTAATAGGATTGCGTAGAGTTGCTTTCAAATTTATCCTTGAACCTTGTCTGAGTTTTGTAAAAGAGTGATCGTAGACGCAATTCGCAGTTAATTTTAAAAGTAATTCTCCTTAATCATTTTTCGAAAATATTTTGATTTTGATTATGTTTGCAAAAAAAGTTAGCATTTGATTGGTTAGCTGTTTTAGAATATGTTATGCAATATGTAAAAAATAATTTTGAATGAGAAAAAACTTTAATGCAATTAGAAAAATAGGGTTAGAGAAAAGGTTTTTTTATAAAAAGAAAAGGTGAAAATAATAATAATAAAAAACGAGTATCATAAACCATAAACAAAACAAATAGCAATCAAATAATCAAACCAAAACTCAAATAAGAATAAATTTTAATCTACATCAAATACAATATTCATACACATGCTTAATGATATAAAAAAATACCAACCTGGAATACCGTGATCAAATTAAACTGCTCCCTCCATCCATCTTTTCCTTTTCTTTGTGCTTTTTAACTTTCTCCTTCGTTGCAAGATTTCTCTTTTTACCTTCGGTACAAGAACCCTCTTTTTTCATATTAATGATGGAATGGAGACCTTAGGGTTTAGTTGATGTTGTTCTTCAATGTGAAGAGCAACAACTTTTAGGAGAACTCTATTGAGTTGTTAATCTCCAAATGGTTATTGATTCTCCAAATGGTTATTGATGGAAAATTTTTAGGTATTCTGTTCAAAACCCTAAAATTAACCAAAAGAGTTCTGTAGAAAGAATGTTTGTGAGAGAGGGATAGAAAATTGTTTATGAAAAATTATGGTGAAGAGAGCCCTATTTATAGATTTGAAATTAAGTTAAAGACACCCCAAAAAGGAAATAGTCCACATCAAGAAAAGCCCAAAGTTTATGATTTTATCTTGGTCAGCAAGTCTACAAACTCTGACCAATGAGAAATTAGTTTTATCAACATGTGACCAATTAGAAAGTGACAAATCATGTGATTTTGTTGTTTTTATATTTTATATGATTTTTTTGGTTATTTTTTAATTTAAAATTCAAAAAAGTGAAGAAAAAAAACTATTTTTGAAAATTTATTAATTAAAAAATATGAAAATAATAATTTAATAATAAAAAAGTGATATTTTGGGAAGATTTATACCAATTGAGATTTGATTGAAACTTGAAGGACAAGATTATGAACCTAGACACTTTTTTGATTTTTTTCTCAATATTGTGATTGATTTGCTGATTAATAAAAATTGATTTTGAAAGATTTCAATTATTTTTAACAACTTGACTATTAAATATATAAAATCATAGATTTAAAAAATAAAAGAATAATTTTAAAATACCGTTAAAATAGAATACAAAAATAATAATAAAATAATGGAAAAATGACTTTTTTTATCCTTTTTATTGAAAAATACACAAGAAAATAAATATAAAAAATTAGTGTAACAAAACTTGAACTCAGGACCTTCCACTTACTTGCAAGCCTTACTCCCTTACCAACTATGCTATGTCATTCTATTCGAGATAAAAAAGGCATATAGAAGCATATGAAGGTGGACAAATATTTTGTTATTTTTAAAAATACAAATAATTTAAAGTAAATTATTATATATTTTAAATAAGAAAAATAAATTACTATTAAACCAAATGTTATTTATATCCAAAAAAATTATGAAACCAAGTTTAAAAATAATTTGAATATTTTAAAAATGGGGTTGGCAAATTTGGAGTATAACAACTGCCCCTATTTAATTACTCTTCGATTGAAGCGTGCGAATATACGAAGTTTCACACTTTCAAATCGGAGGGTTATTAAATAATGGAAGACCCCAAAATTTGGATCATAGATTATAAGGATACACTGTACATCGTTCCCAAGATTACAAAAAAATAGGCAAAGATGATGATGTATCATCCTACCAGACTTACTAACGCTTCGAGACTAATATATTAAGCTTATAATGCTGATTTTGTATATTCATCACAACCTAGGGGATGAATAAAGCACAATTGATAATCCATTGTCGCACGGAGACTTAACACAATGATTTATATCACAAAGTGACAAATAACATATTGCCGCTTCGAGACTAACGCAATGAGTTATATCGCAAATTTCGTACATTTACTATAACCTATAGAGTAAATAATACAAATATAGGTTTATGTATTTATCACGACCTAGAGGATAAATAACACAGACTTGACAAATCATCACCGCTTAGAGACTGATTTCATGAACTATATCGCAGATTTTTGCATACCTACCATAACTTAGGGGTAGATAACACGAGTATAAACTTGTGTATTTATCACGACATTGAGGATAAATAACACAGGGATAGGCTTATGTATTTATCACGGCCTAGAGGATGAATAGTATAACCCTGAAAATTCGCATACCTATCACAACCTAGGAGATAGATGATTGAAAAAGTTTGTGTGTTTATCATGACCTATAGAATAAACGACACAGATATAAATTCATGTATTTATTACGACCTATAGAATTAATAATATAAACTTGATAATTCTCACACCTATAACAACCTAGGGGATATATGATTTAAAAGTTTGTGTGTTTATCACAACCTAGAGGATAAACGACACATGAATAGTCTTACGTACTTATCACGACCTAGAGGATAAATAATGTAATCCTAAAAATTCGCATATCTACCACAACCTAGAGGATAGATATTTGAAGACTGTTTCAGTAATTGAATCTCAGATAACTACACCAAAGATAAGATCGAAGCTTACTGGTTGTGTCTGTTCTCAACCAAGGTATTGATTAGCATGAAGGATGCTAGGTTTAAAGATTGAAACCGAAGTTTCACTAATGATGTTGGTTGTGTCTGTTCTCAACCAAGGCTTGATAACCAAATGAAGTTAATTTTTTTTGAATTTTGGAAAAGTTTGAATTTGATAATGAAAGTATAATGCCTAGAGGTTAATGATGACTAGGCCTTGGATATGAATCGTAGGTAAGCTTCCTAGTGATATTTTGATAACGATACCTCTGATAATTGTGCATGTTTTCAACTAAGGTAGCTATAGTGATAATACAAAGAATGGATAGTGTTGAGATCAAGTTTGAAATTGAGTGCGTCTTAGTTGGTAAGCATGCCTTGAGATTTTCTGCAGTTTTCATGGGAATTTATGATTGAATCTGATGCATGTATGCATGTTTGATATGATTATACTTGATATATGAATGATGCATGTTATGTATGCTCGGTATAATCATGATAGAGTTATGAGATAATGCGATGATTGATAAATGCTAATGCCCATATTTTTTGAACTGCGGATGTCAATATAGGCTACGAAACAAGAACTGGGTTTTATTTAATTGTCAGGCAAGAACTGGCTATCCAACGGAAACTGGGAAGAAACATGGGTTAACGGTGTGATAGAATGATCAAGGATGCTTGATTCTAATCAAAGGCCCCTCAGGAATTAATCCTGGGGCGTTTGATTGAAAGTAGGAGTAATGAAAGGCTGCGATGATACATTGACTAGGATTGACAGAGGAAGTGAACGCATGTTGACCAGAAATTGGTCACCATATCCCATGGTCTCAAAGAGCCAAATGACGTGTATCTAGACGAGGACTGGGTATGTGATGCCACTCACACCTTGTAAGGCTGCTTATGATTATGTTGATAGAAATGCATGAGGCTGCTCACGTCTTTTGCTAATTGAAACGTATGAGATTGCTCATGTCTTCTTGCTGATGATAGTCTGTTGTTGAGTGTTTGGAGAATTAACTTGCTAAAGCTTGGAGACTAACATAACAAGTTATATCATGGATTTCACTTTATCTATCACTACCTAGAGGATGGATAATGCGAGGCTGGCCTTATCGTTGCAAATGTATTAATTGTATAAGTCTAAAGATTATAATGTATCACTGCTCGGGGACTAACGTGAACAATTATGGTTTTGCGTGTTTACTACAACCTAGGGAGTATATGGTGTGGGTATTGTTGTACCCCAATTTTCCCCCCTAAGATTCCTCTATCATCTCATATCAAATCAATCACAACAAGATCACACTAGGGTTTGGTTCTTCTCCCTATCTTTAGGTTTTCTCATGAGGAATCACCAAGCACCTTTATTTATATATTTGATTATTGTACCCCAAAATTTTCTCTCTCACTTATCAAGAATTTCCTCACAAGATCTCTTTGACTCAAGACTGCATTAGGGTTTGACTAGCTCAAGACAACTCCTCATGCACTGATAACAAAAATTAGGGTTTGAGTTTGTACAAGGATTTTTAGACTGTCAATGCTTCATATTACTTTCAAGGATCATTATGGACCCCCAAGATTACCCATGTCAAGTTTCAAGCCTTGAATCATATTTTTGATCAATCAATTGGACAGTTGACCTAAAAATCAACTGTATTGGGGAAAAAGTTAACCATGGCCAACTTACAGTCAAACTTCATAATTTTTGATCCACATCAACATTTTAATCCCATATGTATCATTTTATAAAGTATGGACCATAATTCCTCAAGAAATTTGATCAAATCTCCAGAAGGGCAAAATGGTCAAAATTAGAGTTTTGACTAAGAAAGGGCAATTTTTGATTTTTGACATAGAAAATGGTCAATTGGTTTAAAGCATGATTTCAAGAGTTAAATTACATCATCTTTAACTAATGACATGGTTCAAAACATTACAAATCCATTAGATTAACAGATGAATTTTGCAGTCAACTGATCAAAAGTCAACTGTACACTGAAAAGTCAAACTTTGACTTTTTGGTCAATATCAAGTGCCAAAGATCATAATTCATTAAAACATGTCAAAATGTCAAACTTGTTCATCAAGATATCAAGGACTTAAGATTTGGTTTTGAAAAGTTGAAAAAATTTAACTTAGAAAACTTTTTAAGTATAGAAAATTTCTTATTTTTTCTCAACTTTGAGCCAAATTATCACCATGATGCAAGACGATTCAAAGGAAACTTCCAACATGAAAGTTGTAGATCTCCATGAAATCTAAAACTTTTCTTCACACAATTTCTCCTAAAGATGCTTGGATCTCAAGATATAATTTTGTGAATACATGCCCATGAACTAAAATAAGTTAGTGAAAATTTGCCCTAGTTAGGCAGTTTTTTGACCTAACTTCATGGCAATTTTTCACATAGTTCCAAAAGTAATTTCCAAAAGCATCTCAAATATGGGTTGTAGAGCACATTTAAAGCTTTCCAAAATTTCCAAAAACTCCTTGAGATCATTCTTGAGTAGGGAGAATCGAAGAGATGAAGTTGGTGATTTATCACTTTGATTTCAAGCCATTTCATGAAGAACAAAATTCAAATCCTCAAGCATTCTGAACAAATCTTACTTTGAAGGCTCCTAACTGGTTTCTCACTCCATAATTAAATGTTTACACATCTGATAGAGCTTTAATCCAAGTATTAGAGCCTTTGTACAAGCTACAATTCCATTTATGGCACAAAGTTGCCATTTCCATTTTGATAAAGCACAACTTTTGCAATTGTCAACTCCTTGAGCTTTGAACTTGTTCTTTATGCATACAAAAATCCTATAAACCAAAAGAAATGTGTCTAAAACCTCTACCAACTCGGATCAGGCTTGTACAAACACTTAGGGGCTTGTCTCCTCACTTTGCTTCAAAAGCAAGTAATAGAGCCAAAAGGCTATAACTCAGAAATCTTGAGAAAGCTTGAGGTCTAACCTCTTCCATACTAATACACAAGGGTATTACAACCAAGAAAACGAATACTAAGGCTCAAAAACTCTCTCAAACACTCTACCACTGAAAATATGCCATAACTTACAGTTTTGCACCTTACATAGCAATCTCAAGAACCACTCGTGCGTTTTGAGTTTGAACCACCTAAACACTTAATATACATCATATCTAAGTGATCCAGACCCCTGTTCCCTCACTGTAACTCCTCCTCCTCCATCCACCATTTTAAAGTTTCAAGCTTGCAGGTTGACTTGAGTAGGGAGATTCAGAGACTTTTAGGACAAATTAAGGATTGGAATACACTCAGGGAGGTCCAAGCAAGCTAAACAAATCCTCAGGCCTTCTCAAAACTTGCTCAAACTCCATTCACGATCTCAACTGAAGGAGGTAAAAACTCAAACTTCTATCTCTTCATACAAGCATCCTTTGGTCATGATTTGTGAAAACAAAATGTAGATATCCTTGCACTAAAGCCAACCATGTTCATAGATTTCATTTATATTCATTGTGTATGGAGAATTTTGGATTTGAATTTTCTGTAAAAATTAGGTTTCAAATTAGGGCAAGCAAAATTAACTTTGATCTTTGACTTTTAGTTTACATAAGATATATGGTTGAACTCGTGAGAAGAAACACTGTAATTTTCATGTTTGGACTTTCCATTTTCATGGAGAAATGAGAGAGATACATGTGGTCCGGCCATGGCTCAAGGTTGAAGATGAAGTTTCCTTCAGGGGGCATTTTCTAATATATATTTATGCCTTTGTTTATATGAATGGATGTACAGCCACCCCAGTGGTAAGACAGCGCGCAAAAATGCTATAGGTCATGGGTTCAAGTCTTAGCGCCTGCCTTTTGCAATTTTTCATATTTTTTCCACCTTTTTTGATTGTTTTTGCAGCGTGGGCTTCTGGACTTTGGGTCTTGTGTTTTTTGCTAACCTCCTGCCTCCTATTTTCTTGCAGCACCCCTGACCTATATTAATTTTATTTATTTATTTTACCTTTCATTTTATTTTATTAAATATATTTTCTTAATATTAAAAATCACAAAAAATATAAAAATGATAGATTTTATTTTGACTTATTTTATTTCATTTTTCCCAATGAAAAATATTTTCTTTAGTTATATATATTTTCTATTTTATTAAATAACTTTGTAAATTAATTTAAAATTAGTTTAATATTTATTTATCTTTCTTCACACTCATTAAGCATATTATTTTTAACATGAAAAGACCAAAAATATCTCATGATGCCGTATTTTATTTCCAAGATAAAAAATACAAAAATACTTACTTTTCTTAAAGAAATTTATTTTCTTTTGTTAAATTAGAATTAGGATTTATTAAATACCTTCTTTAAAAAATAATTTCCTTTCCTAATTAATTTGAGATAATCTTGATTTATTTATTAGGTTTAGGTTAAAACTTTTTCCACATAAAAAAACAAACAAAATCTTCTTTCCATTCAAACATCTTTGCATATTTAATTTATCTTGTATATTATTTATTCCAATATTTGTACATATTCAATTTGGTTGTAATAGCTTTATTAGGTTTATATTATTGCAAATCCCCATTCATAAATTGTATTCCCCCTCCCACAAATGTTGTAATAGCGTAGGACATTTAAATTTCGCAATTTATCGCTTTTATATAACATGCTAGTAATTAGGGTTTGTATGGCAAGATAAAATCAACCAAATAGAAAACCCTAATCCAAGAAAAAATCAAACATGAAAATGACACACTTGCACACAAAACACCCCTAGGGTTATCCCACTTGGTTGCCTTATACAAAATGGCCATATTACGCATGTAAAGTGTCTTAGCAAAAACAAACAAATACAAGATCATAGTCCATCGATGACGCTATCCAAAGTTTCCTCACAAAAATGATCTTAGTCCCTATAAAATGCTAAGATACTTTTCAACATTGCTAATCATGGCTATACGATGACCCACACCCGTCCTGTTTACATCCAAAGATAGGGTTGCTTACCAAATCAATGGTAAGACAACAATATCAAAGGAAAATAAAATGAACAAGAAAGACATTTGAGTAGGTAGGTTACTTGCTCCATTTCAAAACAAATATCCTTTCAATTTTCAAAACAAACACACACATTTCCAAACATCTTACAAAATTGAAAACATTTTCAAAAAGATCAAACATCTTTGAATATATTCTTACGAACAAGAATCATTACAAAGATTTCCTAAACAATGGCCTCTTTTACAAAATACTTTCAAAACCATACAAAAGCACAATTTTAAACAAAAGCAAGTGATCTAGCAAGTAACTAAGAGCCCATGGAAAAACCATGGATGAAAAGGGTGCTAATCCCTTCCCTTTTCATAATCTACCCCCCGAACTTAAGAAATAAATCTCAAAGGTCTTTCCTGTGCTTTTTCACCTTTCCTTTTGGATAAAAGAAAACTCGGTGGCGACTCTTGCTA
Source organism: Vicia faba (assembly GCA_948472305.1). NCBI lineage: Eukaryota > Viridiplantae > Streptophyta > Magnoliopsida > Fabales > Fabaceae > Vicia > Vicia faba. The sequence goes on from OX451739.1 coordinate 897,178,705, forward strand.
ACCGCAACATTTGCGATCAAATACAAAATAATCAAGTCAGTTCTCCCCACGCATCACAATGATCACGTATGTTTTGTATTGATTAAATTTTAACTAATAAATACAATAAATGTTTGCTCTAATTGTTGATATTATAGGTAAGGGCATAACACATTTCATCAGTTTGATTTATAGGTTCACGAGTTTATTTCCATGTCTTCTTCAACAAATTTTCATTGAGATTCAAGCTTCATAATTGAATATAATTTTAAGTAATATCATGACAAGTTCTACTATGATTTATCATGCCTGAATTTGTCAAAGAAAATTAAAAGATGCAAGAGTTGATTGAAGAAGTTTTACCTAATTGGACAAGTTCTTGATTTTTTTTATCACAAGTGCATAAATCTCTCAATTCTTAATATTTGGAGGTGGTTTTTGTTGCTATGGGTTCTTATTATCATCCACAACAATTTCTATTCACATGGAAAGATTTATTATGCAAGGAAGATTGTCAAAATTGAAAGGGTTTTCCATGACATTTTGGTGCTCTAGGAGCTAGGGTTTTGAACTTCTAAAGGCTATATCTTGCTCATCTTTTGGTATTTTTAAGTTATTCCAAAGACAAGGTTCTCTTTAAAGAATTATAAACCAATCAATTCAGAAATTTCAAGAAAATTTTATGTGTAAGATGCCTAATGATGAAGAAATATTACAAGTCCTCTAGATAGGCCATCAAATTACCTTATGTGACTTCAAAAGATCATAACTTGGTCAATTTTTATATCCTTGAGCCCATTCTTTTTCCACAATGATCTTAAGGATCTTAACTTCAACTCTTATTTTATGTTCAAAGCTTGAAAATGGATGGAAGATGCCCTAAGGATGCAAAAGATTATAGGTCATCTCATGAATTTTCACCAACTTCACTAGGCCATAACTTTTTCAATACTTGTTATTTTTGAGTGATTCAAGCTTCACAATTCTCTTTGGGAAGTCTACTTCAATCTAGAATCATTTTTCAAAGCTCAATTTTGGAGGAAGGCCTTGTTTGAACTCAAAACATCATAGGTCACTTTTGAAGAAAAAACATAGAAGGCCTTGTTTGAACCAAAAAGTACAAAATTTGGAGGAAGGCCTTGTTTGAACCAAAAAGTCAGCATCTTTTTCTCAACTTTGACTCATCGCAACTCCTAGCTCAAGTATCCAATTGATGCCATTATTTGCACATTGTAAAATTTGTGATCTTATCTTTCAATTTCTTCAATAACCATGCCCTAAGACTCCTTGAGTTGTGAATACCATTGATTCAAAGTTGGTACTTTAAAACTGACTTTTCCTCCAAGTCAGAATTTGAAATGCACAATTCAGCTTCTAATCACTAAATTCTTGTGCTTTTTTACTTCTAATCATGTTTAAAAATCGTCTATAAGTGGTTAGCACCTTGAAACGCAAGTTTTGGCTGAGTTTTGAGCAAAATACGAGTCACACTTTTCATGCTTGCAACTTCACACGAATTCCCTCCAAACATCATCATTCCACACACTTGAGCATCCCATTTGTTTCCCTATAAATAGAGGGTTATATCTCACTCATTTTCTCAAGATTTTTATAGGTAATTGACCCCCTGTTTAGATCCCGCACGAACTCTGAATTTGAATTTCTGATTTCTTGCTTTCTCACTCCAAAACATCAAAAGCTCCATTCAACTAGCTTCATTGAACTTCTCTGAAGTTAACCACACTTTTACCTTCAAGAATTATAACCTATACTGATCTACAGAAGTTCAGTTTCAGAGCCACCTTTTGCTACTTCATTCAGGTAGATTCCTTGGTCAAATCGATCCAAATAAAAGACTAATTTACTCGCTGCATCCTTCTAATTCTCGTGCTTTTTATAATTTTCAATTTCATTGAGATTTGACTGAGATATTCTAGAATTTTGTGCTCGCTATTATTTCTGCATTTTCTCAATTTAAGCCTTGCTCAGTTTATATAAATTTGGCACGATGGTACCATTAGAATGGTCTTGAAGAGACGAATCTAATGATACCGGTCTGGATTGCTAATTTTACATTTTGTGGAATTCAATTTGAGGTTGGCTGGAGGTTGAACACAATGACATGTTCGTCTTCAACCAGACGTTTAGCCACGTTATTTTTTTGAAACAGATTTGGTGTTTCACTTTACCATGCACGCGTGTTATGAGCCCTAGGATCTGATTACTTTAGTGAGTCAGACTCCATCCAACGTCCCACATTTTAAGTTATTTTTATTTTATAAAAAATGATTAGGTGTGATATTCAATAAAGTCCATGACATGCTAACGCGTTTTGACAATAATCAGATGGTCCATATTTTTTTGTTTTGTTATTTTATTTTCTGATTTTTTTATTTTAATTGATTTAAACTTCAAAAAATCATAGAAAATTCATTTTTGACTCAAAAATTATGAAAAAAAATCAAAAAAGTATTTTCAAATATCCTCTTCCTTATTTTTATTTTTTCATGATTTTATTTTCAGATTTGATATTTTTTATAATTTCTCCTTTATTTAACTTGTTTTTAATTATTTAAAAATACTTTTTGATGTTTTTAAATTATGAAAATCTTTATAAAAATCATTTTACTCATTTCTGACTTTTCTGAAATTTTTCTAGAATTTCATCTTGAATTCTACTATTTTTGATCTTTTTTTCACTTATTTGAGTGATTTTAATTAGTTTAAAAATACTTTCCTGTTTTAAAAAAATTAACAAAAAAATTATAAAAATATTTGAGGTTAGCTCTGATTTTTCCATGGTCTTTTTAAAATTTTCTTTGATACTTTGAACATATTTTAATATTTTACCTTTTATTTCCATTTTTAAAAAAAATTTAAAAATCATTTTTCTTTTTTTTTTTTTTACTTTATTCATTAAATGAAATTTATTTTTTTAAAATATATTTTGGCTATGTGATTGTTAATCATAAACTTCGTTAACATCATTGGATCTTAAGTGTTGATTTTATCTCCACTAAAATGGATGGATGATTTTAATGATAGTTTGATTAAATTTTTGATTCAAATGTATCCCCTCCATCTTCATCTCATCCTCTTCTCTTTGTACTAGATTTTGTTGGAGGATGATCTACATATTATTACTCCAAACATATGGCACATAGATTGCTATTGACCGGCCTCAAAATAGGTGTGACTTCTATATAAGTCCACTTACGATTGCTTAACATAGCGCTAAAGTTTGTCCTGATTCGAGAAATGATCATTTGTGGCCCAAACCTATGTTTGCAAGCCCAAGTATGTTTAATTTGAAACCTTTGATCCAATAAACTTGAGGTCTATTGTTAGGAGGCTTTGGTCTTATCAATCCTCTAATGAATCTTCAAAAATTTTGGAACTAAGTGAATCATTTAAACGTTGATTATTTATTGTTGCCTTGAGATTTGGAACTGAATGATATACTTGAAAAAAAGTAAATGAAACTTGTTGTTGACTGGACTTGATTTTATCAATCTTCTAATGAGTTTCAAATACAAGTTTCAAGATGGTCATTCAACTAACCTCTAATTTCTAATAATTGACTTTATTTTATGCTTTTACTTTATGCTTTTTACTTTAAGCACATTTATTTTATCATTTTCATTTCATGCTATTTTCATCTTTGCTCACTTGAGTATTTATCTTTATGTCATTTTGTTTTGCTCACTTGAGTTTTTCTTTTTCTTTTTGAAGATACCTAATACCCAACTTGAACAATAAAAAAATTTAACTTTACTTGGACTATTTGGTTACTATCCTTGGCATTTTGGAGTTATAGACTTCTTGGACTTAGAAGTAGAGACTTTGACCTTCCTTGAGACCTGGTGACTTCTATTGTTATTTTGCCTGGAGCTCTTGGGGTTCACCCCAAGACATTGGGTTGTTTATTTTCTTTGTGTGCAGGTAATTCTGATTATATAGTTTGTCTTTAATTGGGAATTCATCTGTATACAGCCGTTACTCTGCCCAATTTTTGTGAAGACTTAACACATTTAAAGCTTTGATTCCTTAAGAGGTTTATGTCTTTGCTTGTTTGGTTTCAATCCAAAGGATGAGAATTCTACATTGACTCATTGTGTCAAGTGTTGAATTCTTGTTGGTTAGACAGATCTTTCCATAGCTTTTACCTTATGCTTTAGGATAGTCCCTTCATCTTCTTTAATTTCAAAAATCTTCTCCCTCCTTTTCAAAACTATTCTTGTTTTCTAAACTTGAACAACTTTCACAATAAACTTGGACATAGGTCCATGCATTTTCAAAAATGTTTTCTTAATCAAATTTTAATCAACTTAATCATACTTTAACATTTTTTTTGTGAGAAGACTAAAAGTCAATCAATCTCATTTAAACCATTTTTTCCATTTTGGCTTTCTATCTTAAAACTTTTTCTCAAAAGATTAGACTCTTGTCAATCCTTGTAGTGATGTGAGCTACTATACTTCTACGATGTGTAGTGAAGCGAGATATTTTCCACTTAGGTGTTTATCGAGACTTTGTTAATTTTAAAATCCAAACTATATCCTTCACTTTGAGATGATGCAAATTTCCTTTCTCATAATCGTGGGTAGTAAGTGTGTTCTTCCACTTGGATAAGTCGATGATATCTCGTCTCTTAAAATTAACCAAAATACTTGTGTTTTAAATTTCTAAAGGTGAACTACAACTACCCTGACCCCCTATTGCAAGGAAGGTGGTACGTAGGCAATAAAGGTTCACAACCGCGGCGGGTGCAAGAAAAAATTGTAAAAAATACTTCTTTTCTCATCCCCACAGCCTATTTTTGTATACAACATTTATAGCCAAAATACACAAATTTTCAAAGAGGTTCATGCGGAGTACCATAAATATTTAGGATGCTAATACCTTCCCTTTGCATAACCAATCCCTGAACTTAGATTCTCTCCCCCTATTTTTGGGTTATTCTCTCTTTTCGTATTCCACTATAAATAATAAAGTGTGGTGGCGATTTTTATTTGATCTGTGTGAGTCAAGTCAATCCAATGGTTTAGTCTCAACATTTCTACCGCTACTGAAAAAAATGGCGACTTCACTGGGGAAAGCTCGACCAAATTTTGGTCCATCCCTAAGTGGGTTGAGCCTATCTTTGTTTATTTGTGTATGTGCTGTTATTTTTTGTATATATGTTTGTCTGGATTTTCCTGGTTTTCGGGGTGCTTGGTGATTTCTCATAAATCCTATACTCAGAATTGGGAAAACTTAAGATAGGACGGGTGGTATAGTCATGTTAACTTTGAGGGAGTAATCCCAAAAAAAGACACGAGATCCCCCACTCAGTGGAGGCCCCTTTGACTGTAGTGTCATTTACCGAGTAATCAGGAAGATGTGTTGCTTTCGACCTGAGAGCCTATTGAAGTTAAGGATCGTAGAACCCTTAACTCATCTTGGCCTTTTAGGTGTAGTGCGGAAACTATGACGGAGTAATCCGGAAATAGTTGTCACACGAGAATATTACTAACTACCGAGTCAATCGGGACATTGGTAATATCCGAAGGAAGGATGTAGACTCTGGGAACCATTTATAACCTTTTTCGGTAGGTGATAAACTATTAGACCATACCTTGTGGGTAATACCTTTGACTTCATGCTCGTTACGTCAAAGCTATGAATCCCCCCATGTTTATGATCTTATGTGTGATTGTTGCATCATGCACTCATGCACCCATGAACATCTTTTAAAACATTATGGTTCAAGGGACTTAAAGTTGACTCTTTGTGAATATCTCAGGTACTTTTTGACCATAGATTCTGGAAAGAGAAAGACTTGGAAGTACAATTTCAAGAATCCTAAGATAGATGATTTGATGAGTCTGATCCCCGAGATCAAGAGTTCTACAGATTTTCGGAAGAAGTATGGATCCATCGTGTCTCTCATGAAGCTCAGGATGAAGAAGGAGGGTATTCTCTAGACTTTGGTCCAATTCTATGATCTTATGTATCGATGTTTCACTTTCCCTGATTATTAGTTGATGCCTACATTGGAGGAGTATTCTTATCTACTGTGTTTACTTATTATTGGTCGTGTTCCTTTAACTGGTTTGGAGGAGGAGCCAAAGTATCATGATATTACTGCTATGGTTCATTTGGGGAAGTCCGAGATTGAGGCCCACGTGACTACCAAAGGAGGAATTAGAGGATTAACCGCTCAGTTTTTATTATAGAAATCTCGTTATTTTGCTAGGATGAAGAGTACAGTTGCTTTTGAAGCTATCTTTGCTTTGCTTGCTTATGGGTTGTTCTTATTTCTGGACGTCGACAACTTTGTGGATATCAATGCCATCAGGATCTTTTTGAGAGGGAATCCAGTCTCTACATTATTAGGATATTCTTATTACTCCATTCATCTTCGGGATTCTTATCATAGAGGGATGATCATTTGTTGCACGCCTTTGCTGTATCAATGGTTTATTTCTCACTTACCCTGGTCCGATGCGTTCTGGGATGTCAAGAAGGAACCTCGTTGGGATCCAAAGATTATGGCCCTCATTCATTCAGATATTGTTTGGTATCATCAGGCTCACCATGATGTAGAGATTGTCGATAGTTATGGTAGTTTCCCCAATATACCTCTTCTTGGTACAAAGGGAGGAATTAACTACAATCCCATTCTTGCACGACGTTAACTTGGATATCCGATGAGAGATAAACCAAATAATATTCATCTGAGTGGTTTCTTTATTAAAGAGGAAGAGGATCATAATAAAGCTAAGGATGAGATTGCAAAGGCTTGGCACCATGTGTAATGCCCCGATATTTAATTATGTATTTAATTAAATATTGTTTTGAATATTTTATATTAATTCAAATTTTTATCGTCGAAGTCGGAATTATTTTATTTATCAGCATGATAAATAATCAGATTTAATTTGGTGGAATTGAGTTGAGGTATTATTTTTATTATTAAGCTTAAATATGATATTGGGTTTAATTTGTGGTGTTATGAAGTAATAAGGGGGTATGTCACTTAGACCCATTTACATTTATTAAGAGAGTAAGTAAAATAATACTATTATATTAGAAATAGAATTAGAGGAGAAAGAGAGTATAGTGTTATCAGGAAAAGAAAAAGAAGAGAAAGAGGAATAGGGTTTTGAGAGGAGAAGAAGCACAAGAGGAAGTTGCTAATAGTGCCAAATTCGCAGAAATTCCATTGAAGTTTCTTAGATCTGCACTCAATCCAAGGTAAGGGTGGGGTTCTTGCTAAATAAATGGGAGTATGATAAATTTTAATTGGGGTTTAGGGTATTAGTTTCACTACTATGTTGTGCTGAAAATTGGTTGTATTGCTATTGAAATTAACGATTGATTTGAGTTGTGCTGTTAATTGTTGTATTTGAACTGTGTTGGGTTAATGCTAAGCTAGGATAATTGGTAAATTGAAACAAGGAATGAACAAGAACAAGACAAATGCATGAAGGGTGGCAAACTGGATTTTTAAGCTCCATGCTTCCTGACACGGGTCGTGTCAGCTGACGCGGGCACCCTAGTCAGCCTTTGTGCTCCACGCCTTCCCCTTTATTTTCCTGAAACGATCGTATCAGGCAACACGACCACCCGTGTCAGAGCTGCTGTAGCAAATCCTCTAAAACTTGGACTTATGTATTTTTTCTGCCCCAATTCGTCCTGTTTTATTCTTCTGCACCTGAAAGCACTAAAACCCCAAACCAAAGCATAAATTATGGTAATAAGAAATAAAGTATCAATTAGTTGAACGAAACAATAACTAAAGTAACTACTAAATTCATGTGTAAAACTCCCTGATAAGTAGCCGAATTAGGCGGTATAATTATTTGTCAGAAATTTAACAAAATTTGACCGGGTAGCTAAGTTTAATTAGTAGGTAATTATGTATATGTATTTTTGTTGAAATTATGTCGATTATGCCAACATTCCAGTACAGCTGGTTAAATGGTTCCATCCGGTTTATGGACATTATTGATTATAGGTCTTATGAACAATGTTCTGTTATTTTGTGCTGATCGATGAATGTGTTGTTATTGCGAGATATCATTGAGTATATGTGGAATTCACTATTGATGATGTGATTATGAATTATTTATGCGGGTAGTCTTATGGTGTGAATCCTAGTGAATATATATAATGAATATGTTGTTTCCATGAATTGTTGTTAATTACGTTGATGACGTTGTAGGCCTATGGCCAGTGAAGTAGTGATATAGGCGTATGCCTCGTGAAGTTTTTAATGATGTTGTTGTATGTGTTGTACATTCATACATTTGCATTTGTGAAGGCCTGTATTGGCAGATATTGTGAAGGCATGTATTGGCAAAATGAATTGTGAAGAAGGCTTATGCCTTGTGCCTCGAGATTACTGGAAAATGTTTATGTTGGGAGTTTTACTCCGATGGTACCACATGCATTCACATAGTTTCGAGTTGCATATTCGAGTCGTATATGTTGAATTATGGTGTTGATGATTTGTGAAGTGTTGAGTTATTGTTGTATGAAGTGGTGATTCTTTTTATTCTTTACCTAATATATTGTTTATCATAACCCTATTTATGTAGTTTGATATCTCACTCCTTCTGTTTGAATGTTGCCCTTTGTTGGTAACGTGCAAGTAACCAAGATGAGTAGCCGATAGCATTGTTAGTTCGAGTTCGGTGTCATTTGCTCTGATACGTAGCACTCGGGGGGAAATGAATACTTGTCTTATTTTTTTAATTTTATTCATTGAACCTTATGTTGTTATTTGAGGAGTTTATTGTATTGATGTTGTTCTATGATTCAAAAAATGCTATCTTATTTATAAAACTATTTATGAATCCACTGCGTGATTAATTAAAGTTTGGTTTATGTTATGAAGACTATATTCAGGAGTTGTGTTCATTCCGCTTCTTTAAGTGTTATGTATCTACTCTAAAAGCATGACAGGTTTATGTGTCTTTGTTGAATATGTGACATCCTGATTTTATTGGAAGTTTTTATACTCTGATTTTCTGCTAATTGCTTGGGGTAGAATTGGGGTGTTACATTAGTGGTATCAGAGCAAGTCGGTCCGTCCGGACAAGTTGTCGAGTCGTAGTTTTGTCTAACAATCGAGTATTATTAGTTTTCTTAACCGTTGTTCGTGTTGAAGTGATAAGATAAGATGGTTGGAAGGAACGATGCTGCGATTGTTGCTACTCTACAAGCGATGGCTCAGGCTTTGCAGAATTAGCCTAATGCTGACGAGAATGTTGGATCTCGTGGTTTGGCGACTTTCCAAAGGAAGAATCCGCTGGTGTTCAAGGGTAAGCACGATCCTGTTGGAGCACTAGATTGGTTGAAGGAGATTGAGAGGATCTTCCGTGTGATGGATTGCACTCTAGCACAAAAGGTTTGGTATGGAACTCATATGCTAGCAGTTGAAGCTGATGACTGGTGGCTAGAGATGCGTGCAAGTTTGGAAGCTGCAGATGAGGAAATCACTTGGATTGTGTTCCGTAAGGAGTTTCTGAGGAAGTATTATCCTAAAGATGTTTGGGGGTAAGAAAGAGAAGTTGAGTTTGCGATTGATCATGTTCCTGGTACCAGAGCTGTTTCTATGGCACCGTACAAGATGTCTGCATCTGAATTGTTTAAATTGAAGAAGCAATAAGAATATTTGCTTGAGAAAAAGTTTGTAAGACCAAGTGTATCTCCGTGGGGAACGCCTGTGTTGTTAGTAAAGAATATTTGCTTTAGAACTCGGTATGGACACTCTGAGTATTCGGTGATTCCTTTCGGTGTTACTAATGCGGCGGAAGTATTCATGGAGTACATGAATCAAATCTTTCATACTTATTTGGATAGGTTTGTGGTGGTATTCATTTATGACATTCTGATTTACTCCAAATCGGAAGAAGAACATGAAGAGCACCTAAGAGTTGTATTGAAATTTTTGAAAGAGAAGAAGTTGTAGGCGAAGTTGTCCAAGTGTGAATTCTGGTTGCATGAGGTTAGTTTCCTTGGTCATGTCATTTATGGTAGTGGCATTGTCATGGATCCTTCTAAAGTTGACGCTGTGTTGCAATGGGAAGCTCCGAAGTCAGTTACCGAGATTAGAAGCTTCTTGGGATTAGCCGGTTACTATAGACAGTTTATTGAAGGTTTTCTAAGTTGGCACTTCTGTTGATCAAGTTGACTTATAAGGGTAAAGCCTTTCTGTGGGATAGTCGATGTGAAGAAAGTTTTATCGAGTTGAAGAAGAGGTTGACGTTGGCTCCGGTTTTGACTTTGCCTAATCCGGGAGAACCTATTGTTGTGTATTGTGATGCTTTTCTGATGGGGTTAGGTGGTGTACTCATGCAAAATAATAAGGTGGTTGCTTATGCATCGAGGAAATTGAGGACTCATGAAAATAATTATCCTACGCATGATTTAGAATTGGCTGCAGTTGTCTTTGTGTTGAAAATCTGGAGGCGTTATCTTTATGGTTCTAGATTCGAAGTGTTTAGTGACCATAAGATTTTGAAGTATCTTTTTGATCAGAAAGAGTTGAATGTGAGGCAGCGAAGGTGGTTATAATTGTTGAAGGATTATGATTTCAGCTTGAATTATCATCCAAGAAAAGCTAATGTTGTGGCCGATGCTTTAAGTCGAAAGACTTTGCACATGTCGGAAATGATGGTTAAAGAGTTGGAGTTGATTGAGAAATTCTGAGATTTGAGTTTGGTTTGTGAAGTGACACGGCAGAGTGTTATGTTGGGAATGTTAAAGATTAATAATGACTTTCTCAACAGTATGAGTAAGGCTCAAAAGCTAGATGTGAAGTTTGTGGATATGATGATGGGAATCGATCGATCTGAGAATGATGATTTCAAGATATATGCACAAGGTGTGTTGAGATTCTGAGATCGTATTTGCATTACTGATGATGAAGAGATTAAGAAAGTGATTCTTGAGGAAAGTCATAGAAGCAGTTTGAGTATTCATCTAGGAGCTACAAAGATGTATCAAGATATGAAGGGCTTGTTTTGGTGGCCTGGTATGAAGCGTGATGTAGCACAATTTGTGTATGCTTGTTTGACTTGTCAGAAGTCGAAGATTGAGCATCAGAAGCCTGCAAGGTTGATGCAACCGTTAGAGATTCCAGGATTGAAATGGGATAGCATTTCGATGGAATTTGTAACGGGATTACCTAGTACCTTGAGAGGACATGATTTGATATGGGTGATTGTTGATAGGATTGCAAAGTCAGTACACTTTATACCTATTAACATCACATATCCGATTTCGAAGTTGGCAAATATTTACACTAGAGTAATTGTGAAGTTGCATGGTGTTCCTTTGTGTTTTGTGTCAGATATAGATCCGAGGTTTACTTATGATTTCTGGAGAAGTTTGCAAGAAGCGTTGGGATCTAAGTTGAGGTTGAGTTTGGCGTATCATCCACAGACGATGGTCAGACCGAGAGGACTATTCGGTCCTTGGAGGATCAGTTGAGGGCATGTGTTCTTGAGCAGGGAGGTTCGTGGGATACTTATCTTCCGTTGATTGAGTTCACTTACAATAACAGTTACCATTCGAGTATTGGGATGGCACCTTTTGAGGCATTGTATGGTCGGAGGTGTAGGACTCCGTTGTGTTGGCATGAATCTGGTGAAAGTGTGGTACTTGGACTTGAGATTGTTCGAGAGACTACTGAGAAAGTGAAGCTTATCCGAGAGAAGATGAAGGTTTCTAAAAGTAGACATAAAAGTTACCATGACAAGAGAAGGAAAGGTTTGGAATTCCGAGCTGGTGATCATGTGTTTTTGAGAGTCACACATGTGACTGGTGTTGGGTGAGCTCTGAAGTCTAAGAAGCCCACTCCTCCTTTTATTGGTCCGTGTCAGATGTCGGATCGAGTTGGAAAAGTTGCTTACCGAGTGGTGTTACCACCAAACCTTGCTAATTTGCACGATGTGTTTCATGTATAGCAACTCCGAAATTATATTTAAGATCCGTCTCATGTGATTCAGATGGACGATGTGCAAGTACGAGATAACCTCACGGTGGAGACGATGCTTGTGCAAGTCACAGATCGCGAGATGAAGATTCTAAGAGGAAAGGAGATTGCTTTAGTGAAATTTGTCTGGTTAGGAGATGCTGGAGAAAGTATGACCTGAGAGTTGGAGAGCAAGATGCGAGACTCTTATCCCTAGTTATTTGAACCAGGTAAACTTTTATTTTTGATGACGAAAATATTCTAAGTGGGAGAGAGTTGTAACGCCCTGATATTTAATTATTTATTTAATTAAATATTGTTTTGAATATTTTATATTAATTCGAATTTTCAACGTTGAAGTCGGAATTATTTTATTTAATGACATGATAAATAATCAGATTTAATTTGGTGGAATTAAGTTGAGGTATTATTTTTGTTATTAAGCTTAAATATGATATTGGGCTTAATTTGTTGTGTTATGAAGTAATAAGGGGGTATGTCACTTAGGCCCATTCAGATTTATTAAGAGAGTAAGCAAAATAATACTATTATATTAGAAATAGAATTAGAGGAGAAAGAGAGTATAGTGTTATCAGGAAAAGAAAAGGAAGAGAAAGAGGAATAAGGTTTTGAAAGGAGAAGAAGAACAAGAGGAAGTTGCTACTAGTGCCAAATTCTTAGAAATTCCATTGAAGTTTCTTAGAGCTGCACTCAATCCAAGGTAAGGGTGGGGTTCTTTCTAAATAAATGGGAGTATGATGAATTTTAATTGGGGTTTAGGGTATTAGTTTCACTACTATGTTGTGCTGAAAATTGGTTGTGTTGCTATTGAAATTAACGATTGATTTGAGTTATGCTATTAATTGTTGTATTTGAACTCTGTTGGCTTAATGCTAAGCTAGGATAATTGGTAAATTGAAACAAGGAATGAACAAGAACAAGGCACATGTGTGAAGGGTGGCAAACTGGGTTTTTAAGCTCCAGGCTTCCTGACACGGGTCGTGTCAGCCGACACAGGCACCCGTGTCAGCCTCTGTGCTCCATACCTTCCCCTTTCTTTTCATGACACGACCATGTCAGGCAACACGGCCACTCGTGTCAGAGCTGCTGTAGCAAATCCTCTGAAACTTGGACTTATGCACTTTTTCCGCCCCGATTTGTCCTGTTTTATTCTTCTGCACCTGAGAGCACTAAAACTGCAAACCAAAGCATAAATTATGGTAATAAGAAATAAAGCTTCAATTAGCTGAACGAAACAATAACTAAAGTAACTACTAAATTCCTGTGTAAAAACCCTTGGTCAGTAGCCGAATTAGGCGGTATAATTAGTAGTCCGAAATTTAACAAAACTTTACCAGGTAACTAAGTTTAATTAGTAGGTAATTATGGGTATGTCTTTTGTTAAAATTATGTCGATTACGCCAACTTGCCGTTACAGCTGGTTAAATCGTTCCATCCAGTTTATGGACATTGTTGATTATAGGTCTTATGACCAATGTTGTGTTATTTTGTGCTTATCGATGAATGTGTTGTTGTTGCGAGATATTATTGAGTATATGTGGAATTCACTATTGATGATGTGATTATGAATTATTTCTGTGGGTAGCCTTATGGAGTGAATCCTAGTGAATATATATAATGAATATGTTGTTGCCATGAATTGTTGTTAATTACATTGATGACGTTGTAGGCCTATGGCCAGTGAAGTAGTGATATAGGCGTATGCCTCGTGAAGTTTTTAATGATGTTGTTGTATGTGTTGTACATTCATACATTTGCATTTGTGAAGGCCTGTATTGGTTGATTTTATGAAGGCCTGTATTGGCAAAATGAATTGTGAATAAGGCTTATGCCTTGTGCCTCGAGATTACTGGAAAATGTTTATGTTAGGAGTTTTACTCCGATGGTACCACAAGCATTCGCATAGTTTTGAGTTGCATTTTTGAGTCGTATATGTTGAATTGTGTTGTTGATGATTTGTGAAGTGTTGAGTTATTGTTGTATGAAGTGGTGATTCTTTTTATTCTTTACCTAATATATTGTTTATCATAACCCTATTTATGTAGTTTGATATCTCACCCCTTCTGTTTGAATGTTGCCCTTTGTTGGTAACGTGCAGGTAACCAAGATGAGTAGCCGATATCATTGTTAGTTCGAGTTCAGTGTCATTTTCTCTGATACGTAGCACTCGGGGGGAAATGAACGTTTGTCTTATTTTGTTGTTTATTTATTGAACCTTATGTTTTTATTTGAGGAGTTTATTGTATTGATGTTATTCTATGATTCAAAAAATGCTATATCTTATTTAGAGAACTATTTATGAATCTGCTGCGTGATTAATCAAAGTTTGGTTTATGTTATGAAGACTATATTCAGGAGTTGTGTTTATTCCGCTTCTTTAAGTGTTATATATCTACTCTAAAAGCATGACAGGTTTATGTGTCTTTGTTAAATATGTGACATCCTGATTTTATTGGAAGTTTTTATACTCTGATTTTACGCTAATTGCTTGGGGTAAAATTGAGGTGTTACATTATGTTCACAGGAAGAGTAGAAAGGACTTGGGACCTAGAGGAGTTGTTTCTTTGGAACCTTATCTTCGGTGAGCACATGCAAGGGTAATTTAGTTGAAGATGTCGTATTCCCGTGAAGCACCTATGTCTGATATTTTTGTGAAGACCACTCCTCCCCTTTTTAGATAATATGGAAGAGCTTCAGCTTGCCCTAGTCAAGATACAGCAGGAGAAGGTGGCCTGGAAGAATAAGTGTCAGACTTTTCTAGATGTCCTACCGAGAGGACTTGAATGAGAAGGATGGCCTAATTGAGATTCTTGAGAGTTGTGTTATAGAGATGATGGAGAATCAAGAGGATTTATTTTCCTCTCAAGCTCGATCAGGACTTAGTCATTCACTTCTCGACTCTGGTGATTGGAAAGTGGTTACCGACAAGTATGCAGAAGAGAATAAACAGTTGAAAGCTCAGATTGCAAGACTCACAGGAAAGCGTCAGTGTGTGGAGTGATCTTCATTAGATTTTCTTTCTTAGGATTTTAGATTCTCTCTCTTCTTGTACTTGGGATTGTTGAAACTTTTACTAAAAGTTGTAATCCATTTTGAAGTTATTATAATGATATTTTCAGTATTTTAAAATTGATTATTACTTTAATATTTGCAAAATTGTGTGTCATTCTTTGAGTCCCTTGAAATAATAATAATAATAAAATAAATCATGTGCATCGCATATCATGCATCATCTTGTACATATTTCTTGCATTTCTGTTTATACCCAGGTGTCACTGAATTTCTCTACTTCGTTCAACAAGTTGTCTCACCGGTACAATACTTGAGCTAATTTCAGGAAGAAAATGGAGAATCTTGAATAAGAGAATCGCGAGCTACACGAAGAAGTTACTTCTTTGAAGGCTGGTATGGCCAATCTGACCACTTTGATGGAATCATTGGTGGCTGCTCAGAATCATCCACCACTTGCTAAACCTCAACAAATAACAATTGCTTCTGAAGGTCCATTAGTTCCCGTTTCTGTTACCCCAGTTACTATTGCTCAGAACCGTATGCCTCATGGTTACCCGTGGGGAATGCCTGGAAACTTCATGCCAGAAGGTTTTAATCTTGACACTCAAGCTGCTCTAGTTGTGTAAACTGCTGCTACTCTCACACCTCATGTGGTGCATATTACTCCTGTTGCTAGAAATAAGATCCACTTTACTGCACCTCCTTCGGTGAATGCTATGACGTTTGTTAATGATGAATTTTATCGTCATGTTCCTACACCGAGTGAAAGTGTGGGTTTCTATGACTGGTTGGATGACTTTTAAGACCAATTCAATGAGATGCAGAAGGAAGTGAAGGCCCTTCGAGGAAAATAATTATTTGGAGAAAACGCCAGTGAGCTCTACCTTGTTCCCAATGTAAAGGTGCCAGCCAAGTTTAAAGTACCAGAATTTGATAGGTGCAAGGGAAACTCTTGCCTTCGTGACCACCTTATGATGTATATCAAGAAAATGTCTACCTGTACTAATGACCAGCGTTTGCTCATTCATTTCTTCCAAGATAGCTTAACTTGTGCTGCTCTGAAGTGGTATATGAGTCAGGAAAGTAGTAGTGTATGCACCTTCAATGATCTGGGAGAAGCCTTCATCAAACAGTATAAGTACAATATGTTCGTGGCGCCTGACCATGACCAGTTGAGGGCAACGACTCAGAGAGACAAAGAGTCATTCAAAGAATATGCGCATAGATGGTGCGAAATAGCTGCCCAGGTCGTGCCACCTATGGGAGAACAAGAAATGACCAAGGTCTTCCTGAAAACCCTTGGATCATTTTATTATGAAAGGATGGTCGCCAGTGCGCCGAGTGATTTTACCGAAATGGTAAGCATGGGTGTTCATTTAGAAGAGGCTGTCAGAGAAGGGCGCTTGACAAAATATGAAGGGACAAAGAAGTCATCATACGGGTTCTCTCGAAAGAAAGAAAGTGAAATGAATGTTGTTATGGGAGAAAGAAAGATTATACCAACTAGAAGGCATCAACGGTACCAGCAACAAGTTGCTTCTGTGACTCCAATCGTCAATATAGCTCCAACAACTATTTCCTATCAAAGACCATCTCCTCAGGGGAATCAAGGGAAAAGTCAGAAGAGAGAGGCTTTTGACTCTATTCCAATGAGCTATGCATAGTTACTTTCGGCTTTGATTCAGAAGAATCGGTTCAAACCAGGCCATCCACTATTATACCATCACCTTTACCATAGTATTATAAGGTAGACCAGACATGTGCTTTTCATTAGGGAGCACCAGGAAACAATATTAAGAACTATTATCCTTTGAAATCTGAAGTACAAAAGATGGTGAGATCTGGCCTCCTATCCTTTAAAGATGTTGGCCCTAACATGAAAGATAATCATCTGCCTAAACATAGAGGAGCAAATGCTGTAAACATGGTTGCTGGTTGTCCAAGGGGCTTCCGGATTTTTTCATATCAACCTGGTTAGAGGAGATTTGGTAAAGATGCATGATGACCTCTGCGAGTTTAGTTACTATACGCATGACCATGCTGGTTGTGGTATTTGTAGTATAAATATCCAGGGATATGATAAGATAAAAGCTGATCTTCAGGAAATGATGGACGAAGACCTCATTCATATAATTAGGCCAAGGGAAGAGTACGAAGAGGATGTAAATATGGTCTTTGGATGTTCTGGAGAATTCTGGATTTTTGACATAAACCATAAGAATGATGATTTGGTGCAGTTACATGCTACCTTCGGTCACATGGATGGTCAAGAAGAACACCATTATGGGTCTTGTCGGATCTGCTGTGGAGATTCTCGTGGTTTTCCTATAGTGAGAAAGGATGTTCAGTTGTTATTGGACAATAGTACTATCAAAGTCTCGAGCAATAGATATGATTACAATGGGATTAACGTGATTGAAGATTCCTCGGCTGAGACTGGGTCAGATGATGAGTATGCTTCTGTAGATGAATTCTTTTCCTCAGATGAAGATGTGTTCTCCAGCAATGGTTTTGTGACGTCTAAGTATTATGAAGAAGGGGTGAATGCTATTGTGCCTTGTTTCAGTGTTTCCTCCCCTATACAGATTGAGTATCATAGCAAGCCAGCTATTTCTCCAGTGGTGATTTGCTTACCAGTGCATGTTCCTTATGAATCAGACAAAGTCATTCCATACAATACAATGCTATAATATTGGACGATGGTGTGGAATTTCCCATTCAACCTTTTTATGATGTCCAAAATATTGCTGAAGCCAGTCGGGTGACCCGCAGTGGCCGTGTTTTCGCACCTGTCACTCGAGGGAATGTTAATGCTGATAAAAGGGTTGTTGAAAATATTGAACCTAAGGAAGTAGTGGGGGAATCTAGTGGCACTACTCTGGAAAAAGATGTGGATGATATATTGAAGATTATCAAGATGAGCGACTATAGGATCGTAGATCAATTGTTGCAGACTCCACCAAAGATATCTATTTTAGCCTTGCTAATGAACTCTTCTGACCACAGGGATTCTTTGATGAGAGTATTAGACCAATATTTTGTGGAAAGTGATATCCCTTTGGACCAGTTCAGTAGTGTTGTTGGGAATATTACATCATGTAATAACCTTAGTTTCTATGATGACGAGTTGCTTGATGAAGGAAGGAGTCATAACTTGGCTCTCCATATCTCCATGAACTATAAGAACGATTTATTGTCCAATGTGTTGATTGACAATGGATCCACTTTAAATGTTATACCGAGGAGCACGTTCATGAAATGAAAGTACCAAGGAACTCCCATGCGCCCGAGTGGCATAATTGTGAAAGTTTTTGATGGATCGAGGAAGTTTGTCATCGGGGAAGTAGATTTGCATATTCATATAGGCCCGCACTTATTTCAGATTACTTTCCAGGTTATGGATATTGTGCGTGCTTACAACTGTTTACTATGACGGCCGTGGATACGCGAGGCAGGAGCTGTTACTTCAACTTTGCACCAGAAGCTAAAGTTTGTGCGTGAAGGAAAGGTGGCCATCATAAATGGAGAACATGCTTTGTTAATATCTCATTTATCCTCTTTCAGTGTTGTGGAAGCGGATGAAGCTACTATTAGAACTCATTTCCAAGCTTTATCCATT
Organism: Vicia faba; assembly: GCA_948472305.1. Taxonomy (NCBI): domain Eukaryota; kingdom Viridiplantae; phylum Streptophyta; class Magnoliopsida; order Fabales; family Fabaceae; genus Vicia; species Vicia faba. The sequence continues at coordinate 897,197,304 of OX451739.1, forward strand.
AATAATATAAGGGAAAATGAGAATTTTATAGCTTCGTTTAAGGATGCTCAGTAGGTAGTGCGTAATGGCCCTAGTAAAGTGTGGGGGTAGATTGTTGATCCACCTGTGATTAAGAATAAAGTTGGTTTAGAATTCTCTATGAAGAATAGTAAAGGTGAGAATATGAAGTTGAAGCCTGCTTTGGGAAAATATCAAGACATCTTTCACAGCAGAGGTTACCTCCATCCAACTGTTCCTAGGATCAATACTATTGTGGAAGGTGAAGCAGAGCAGGAGATGCCGAACTACGTGACGCATGGAGTTAGAGTTCAAAATTGGATCACTATTGATGTTCCCTCTTGCATTAATTTCTCAAAGTAATTTGTTTTTTGTAAATCTTTTCATAAAATCTTTCACTCTGCCCAAGGTGAAAGTTGATATTGTATGGGCATATCTGTTGCTTTGATCTTTAAAAATAATAATAAAAGTTGTCTTTGATTCCCAAATTGTGTCTTTATTTTCTGCTTTTTCTTGAAAAATGGTAATCAGAAAAAACCTTTCAAAATAAATAATAATTGTAAATAAATCTACATAATCACTTGATATATGTGTCAGTTTCTAAAAGCAATCATAAATCATATGTGCAGATTAATTAAAAAACATGTTTAGTACAATAACCCTGCACCCTCTCCCAACTTCGAATATCCTCCTTATGTGGCCGAAGAAGAAGAATATGATAAAATCCCAGAAGAATTTTCACGGTTGCTTGAGCACGAGGAAAGTACCATTCAGCCGTATAAAGAGCCGTTGGAGATAATCAATTTGGGTTCAGAGGAAGATCCAAAAGAAGTGGAGATTGGAGCATTGCTTCATTCGGATGTAAAGAGCAAGTTGATTTAATTGTTGAAAGAGTATGTTGATATCTTTTCTTGGTGTTACCAAGACATGTCGGGATTGGATACTGATATTATGGAATATCATTTGCCGCTAAAGCTAGAATGCTCGCTAATTAAGCAGAAATTGCAAAGAACTCACCCTGATATGGCAGTGAAAATTAAAGAAGAAGTTTTAAAGCAGATTAATGTCGGTTTTCTTGTGACATCAGTGTACCCTCAGTGGATTGCCAATATTGTCCCAGTACCAAAGAAAGATGGAAAAGTTTGCATGTGTGTAGATTATAGAGATTTAAACAAAGCTAGTCCAAAATATGAATTTCCTTTGCCACATATTGATATGTTGGTTGACAGTACAACAAAATTCAAAGTATTTTCGTTCATGGACGGATTTTCCGGATACAATCAAATTAGAATGGCTCTTGAGGATATGGAAAAAATAATGTTTATCACACCCTGGGGAATATTCTGTTACAGAGTGATGCCCTTCGGGTTGAAGAACGCTGGTGCAACGTACCAGAGGGCTATGACAAACCTATTCCATATCTGATACACAAGGAAATTGAGGTATATGTTGATGATATGATTTCTAAGTCCCATAATGAAGAAGGGCATGTAGGAGATTTGTTAAAATTGTTTCAGTGTTTGAGGAAGTATCGTCTCCGCTTGAATCCAAATAAATGCACCTTTGGTGTCCGATCAGGGAAATTTTTAGGTTTCATTATCAACCAAAAAGGGATTGAAGTTGACCCTGATAAAGTCAAAGCAATTCAAGAAATTCCACCGCTAAGAACTGAAAATCAAGTTAGAGGCTTCCTCAGGCGTTTGAATTACATTTCCAGATTTATTTCCCATATGACTGCAACGTGTGAACCAATATTAAAGTTTTTAAAGAAAGATCAAGGTTGTGTGTGGACAGATGATTGCCAAAGGGAAAGAGTATTTTCTTGAACCTCCTATCTTGCTCCCTCCTGTTGAAGGAAGACCACTGATCATGTATCTGACAATGTTAGATAATTCTATGGGTTGTAATTTGGGATAACAAGATGAGACAAGGAAGAAGGAATATTCCATTTATTATCTCATCAAGAAGTTTACTAACTGTGAGTCGCAGTATTCTATGCTGGAAAAGACATGTTGTGCTCTGGCCTGGATAGCAAAGCGGTTGCGGCAATATATATTAAATCATACTACTTGGTTGATTTCCAAAATGGATCCAATTAAGTATACTTTTGAAAAGCCTTCTCTTACTGGGAGAATTTCCCGTTGGCAGATGCTGTTGTCATAATATGATATTAAATACTATGCTCAAAAGGCTATAAAAAGCAATGTGTTGGCGGATTATCTTGCTCACCAACCGGTTGATGATTATCAGTCTGTTAAATTTGATTTCCCTAATGAGGATGATATGTTTTTAACGATAAAATATTATAATGAAACCTTTCCTGAGGAAGGTCCTGATCCTGAATCTCGGTGGGGCATGCTGTTTGATGGAGCTGTGAATGCTTATGGGAAAGGAATTGGTGTTGTGATTATCACTCCCCATGGATCGCATATCCCAATTACTGTAAGGTTGGCATTTGATTGAACCAATGTCATGGCAGAGTATAAAGCGTGTATCATGGGTCTCGAGGAGGCTATTGATCTCAGAATCAAAATTCTAGATGTATATGGCAATTCAGCTTTGGTAATAAATCAGATTAAAGGAGAATGGCATACTCGTCACCCTGGCTTGATTCCTTACCGTGATACGGTGGCAGAACCGACTGTTCTATACTGGTTTTGCATTTTTTTGTTCACAAATGTGCGGTAAGCAAGAGTCGCCACCGTCTTTTCTTTTATCCAAATTAAGGAAAGGGTGAAAATAACAGAAAAATACATTTTCGAGAATTTTTTGAGTAAGGGGGGTAGATTATGGAAAGGGTAGGTGTTAGCACCCTTTCCGTCCATGGTTTTCCACGGGCTCTTAGAGGCTTGCTCATTTTTCAAGATGCTTTTGTACTTTGTGTTTGAAAATGTTTTGAAAACTCCTTAGTACGGCGAACTTTGTAATGTTTCTCGGGATAGTAGAGAACGTATACAAAGTGTTTGAAAAATGTCTTTTGAAAAATAGTTTTTGTGTGTAAGTGCAAAAATAGTTTGAGCAAACTTTTAACAGCTATCTACTTTTTGTACTCGAAATAGGTGTTCTTTTCCTCTTTTCCTTTAAATAGTGCTATCCTACTTTTAGTCAGTAGGTAGCCCTATCGTTGGATGTTTGAGGGACAATCGGAGGGACTACAGTCACGAAGGCAATTACGGAGATGCTTTAGCAATTCTATTTTAGGGACTAGATCATTTACCGAGAAGGCAACTATAGGGTCATTGAGGGAATATGGTCTTTTGATTTTACGGGTCTTTGCTAAAGTATTCCTGCCCCATGATTGTTTTATTGAAGGCAACCGAAGTGGGCGTACCTTAGAGGTTCTTGTGTGCAAGTCTGTTGTGTTTCAATTACTTTTGTGTTTTTATTAAGTTTGCCAGCGTTTGATTTCAGTATTTGTCATACATATCTAGTTACTAACAGTTAATATGAAAAGCAGTAAAAAGAAAAGGCAGAAAATAGAGGTCCTACGCTATTACAATGCTTTGGGGAGGGGATTTACATTATACAAGGATAATGATGAATAAAGCAGTAAATATCCTAATTTTATCTATTACATCCGGTAGGCAGATACAATAAAAGTAAAAAAAAAAACAAAATTAAATAAACACGCGTGAAATAGAAAAGACGTCTAAAAAATCCTAAAGAAAAGAAATCTTTTTGTTGTTTTTGGTATAAAGAAAATAAGGCCTAAGTCTATTTAATTTTAATTTTAAGAAAAAAATGTTAAATTAAATAATTAATTAATTTACAAAATTAATTTAGTTGGAAAAACAACTAGCCTAATATTTTTTGTGATTTTGATTTCAATGTGAAAATAAAAAGAAGTCAAGGAAAACAAAAATAAAATGCAAGGGACACCTTTCGATCCAGGGAGAAAGGGGGGCTTCGATCCCAGGAAAGTTAAGGTCTTCGATTCAGGAGAGATGCCTTCCTTCGATTGGGCTAGTGAGTGGGCATGAATAGCCTTTGATCCAGGGAGGAGGATTGCCCTTCGACCTTGGAGAAAGAGAATGCCCTTCGATCCAGGAAGGAGATGCCTTCTTCGATCCAGGAGACTATAATTTCGATCTAGGAAGGAGATGCCTTCTTCGATCCAGGAGACTATAATTTTGATCCAGAGAAGGTATCTCCTTTGATCTGAGATGCTATAACTACAATAGTAAGTTAGTGAAATAAAACGCAAGACCTGGGTATCGAAACCCAGGTCCTTCGATCCTGCGCGCGTTGGGTCTTTTCAGGCTAAATCTGCAGCAAGTGTTAGAAAACGAAGAACATGACCTAGGTGCCAAACCCAGGCCCTTTGATCCTGTCTAGGATGACAAATCGAAGGTAACAACAAGTATGGATGTGTTATGCAAATATAAAGTTGGACAATTTACCCTTTCTTACCAGCAGATTGAATCTTCAATTTGGGCACTTGCAGGATGTGAGCACCTTCGATCTGGGGCTCCTGGGCATGGATACCTTTGGTTGAATGATTTCTTTAGCTTTGATTACTTACGAAAGTTTGACAACCTTTGATGGATTTTGTGGGCAGCGTCTCCTCAATGTTTTTCGTTTTCTCCCTCCTTTTCATGCAGCACTTGTGATCTCTTTATATAGAGGGGGGTAGAGGGGACAAGAAGGCAAAGGTTTAAACAACCTTGATTGTGTTTGAAATCCATGAATGAGAATTTTTAATGTTGGCCAAACACATGGGATCTTGTCTCCTTTTTTTGAATTTTGAATGATATGTAACTGGCCTTCGAATGCTCCCTTTCGAATGGGTTGATGGCCTCCTTCGAATGCTCCTATTAGAATGGGTTGATGGCCTCCTTCGAATGCTCCCTTTCGAATGGTCCTTTGCATGTTCTTCGAATGGAATATTTGAAAGCTTCTTCGAATGGACCTTTGCATGTTCTTCGAATGGACCATTTGAAAGCTTCTTCAAATGGAACTTTTTGAATGCCAATCGAAGGGCCTTGTTGAAATGTCAATCGAAGGATCTTGTTACAAGGACAATCGAAAGGTACTTGTTATAAGGACTATTAAAAGGTACTTGTTAAAATGCCAATAGAAGGACACTGTTACCATGCAAATCAAAATGTACTTGTTAAAATGCCAATCGAAAGACCTTGTTAACAGGCCAGTCGAATGACCTTTGTCCATGCCAATCGAAGGGCGCTATGTAGATGCCAATCGAAAGGCAATTTGGAGATGCCAACCGAAAGGCATTTTGGAGATGCCAATCGAAAGGCATTTTAGAGAGGCCAATCGAAATACACTTTGGAGATGCCAATCGAAAGTCACTTTGACCAACTTCAAAATTTGTTGTTTTTCTTCAAGCAAGTGTTTGCAACCACCCATGTAAGAGAAGATCTTGTAAAAAATGAGAGGGAAAATTTCGGGGTACAACAGTTGCCCCTGTTCAATCTTCTTAAACCTGAGTATGTAGATTGGCTTGTCTGCCTTTCGTGATCTGAAGGTGGAAGATGATTGAACACTAGAGCGCCCAGAAATTTGCACTCGTCTGAAGTGATACTTTTGGTGAATAATATCGGGAATGGGCTTACAGATGCCATTTGGAAAAGATGATAGAAGATCTTCGGAAATGGGCTTAAAGATGCCATCCAAAACAATGTTAACTTCATGAGATATCCCCTTGTGGGAATTCCCGCTCTTGCTATCAGAGAGGAATCCACTGAGGAATGTTGATCTCTATCTTGGAACATAGAGTTTTAGGAGCTTCAGTTGTTCGTTACTCTACTGGGAAGTCATCACTTGATTGAAGAGACGTAAGTGAACTGCTATCTGGTCAGGATCCAGGCTTTACAATGTCTTGTTGATGATAATAAGGCTAACTGTTATCTGGTCGTGCTGCAGGCTTCACAATGACTTATTGGGGAAATGAGATTAAACTATTATCTGGTCGTACCCAGGCTTTGCAGTTTGAAGAAATTAAGCTGTTATTTGGTCGGGTCCAGGCTTCACCTTGAATCGAGGTGTATGAGGTTAATTGCTATCTGGTTGGAATCCAGGCTTCATAGTAACTGACAGAGTAAACTTCTATCTGGTCAGATTTCCGGCTTCGCAGTGCTTTATACTGTTAGCTGGTTGAAATCCAGGCTTCACAATGTCTTAAATTGTTTATTGACTATTATTCGGTCGGGTTCCAGGCTTCATAGTAACTGACAGGGTAAACTGCTATCTGGTCGGATTCTAGGCTTCGCAACACTTTATACTATTATCTGGTCAAAATCCAGGCTTCATAGTGTCTTAAATTGTTGATTGACTATTATCCGGTCGGGTTCTGGGCTTCATAGTAACTAACAGGGTAAACGTCTATCTGGTCGGATTCCAGGATTCGCAACACTTTACACTATTATCTGGTCGAAATCCAGGCTTCACAATGTCTTAACCTGGAATGGAAATCAGAGAGATCTTAGTGTGGATCTGACTGAACTAGAGAAGGTCTTGGGAGGACATATTTCCGAGGAAATTGCTGAAATAGCCCTTCATCAGACATAGCTTTTGAGAAGGCTACTAGGTCCCATAAGTAGCGGTGTTTGTTGATTTGATCTTTCCCTGAAAAAGGTAAAGAGTTAGTTATATGCAATGTCATGATGTATGAAATGCATTGATGATGTTCTCAAAATAAATGAGATTATACTGTATGCGATGTGTATGCACATGCCATGATATATGAATATGGGATGTTATTGAGATGTTTCGTAGTCTAGGAAAATAAATCCCAGACTATTGCTGGAGAGTATTGGGAAGCTGAATCCTTCATTTCCGCTGGAGATAATGAATGGAGATGATTTTCTGGGGATTGACTCTTCTTGAGAATAAATCTGTGGAGGGAGGATGCTTTATTGGAAGATTTTGCCGCTGTAGAGAAATGAACTCTGTTGGGGAATGAACTTCCATAGTTAGAGAAATAAACTCTACCCGGGGGGAGGTTTTACAACTGTTTAAACTGGGCTGGGGAAAACAGACTTCAGTTGGAGAAGGTAATCCCTGCTTGGGGAAGAAGAGGGTAAAACTCTGGTTGTTTCTGCTCTGTGGGGAACATATATGTCACAGACGTATGCTGAGGATACGGCGATGACTTCGCATCAGGATGTTTCTTCCCCTATGCCTGCTGGAGATTTTATGGATTGATCTATGTCGTGATTATACTTGAACATGTATTGAATGAGTGTCAGAATGACATCCGTCTCTGGATCGTATCTGCGCTGTACTTGAAACATGTGTTGAATGAGTGTTGGAATGACGTCCGTCTCTGGATTATATCTGAACGGTACCCGAAACATATGTTGAATGAGTGTCAAAATGACATCCGTCTCTGGATCGTATCTGCATTGTACTTGAAACATGTGTTGGATGAGTGTCAGAATGACATTCGTCTCTGGATCGTATCTGCACTGAACTGTTTCTAGGAGATAATCTGGACTAAGTATCAGGATGACACCCGCTTTGGATTGTACCTGAACTGTTGCTAGAAGATGATCTGAATAAGTATCAGGATGATATTCGTCTCTGGATCATACCTGAACTGTTGCTAGGAGATAATCTGGACTAAGTATCAGGATGAAATCCGTCTTTAGATCGTACCTGAACTGTTTCTAGATGAGAATCTGGATAAGTATCAGGATGATATCCGTCTCTGGGTCGTACCTGAACTATTGCTAGGAGATAATCTGGATTAAGTATCAGGATGACATCCATCTTTGAATTGTACTTGAATTGTTTCTAGATGAGAATCTGGAGTAAGTGTCAGGATGACATCCGTTCTTGGATCTTACCTGAACTGTTTCTAGATGAGAATCTGGAGTGAGTGTCAGGATGACATTCGTCTTTGGATCGTACCTGAACCTTTTCTAGATGATGTGTTAAAATAAGTGTCAGAATGACATACGTCTCTGGATCATATCTACAATGTACTAGGAGAGAATCTGGAGTAGGTGTCAGGATGGCATCCATTTCTGGATTGTACTTGAACCGTTTCTAGATGATATGTTGAAATAAGTGTCAGAATGACATCCGTCTCTAGATCGTATCTGCCTTGTACTAGGAGAGAATCTGTAGTAGGTGTCAGGATGGCATCCATTTCTGGATCGTACCTGAACCGTTTCTAGATGATGTGTTGAAATAAGTGTTAGAATGACATCCGTCTCTAGATCGTATCTGCACTGTACTAGGAGAGAATCTGGAGTGGATGTCAGGATGGCATCCGTTTCTGGATCGTACCTGAACCGTTTCTAGATGATGTGTTGAAATAAGTGTCAGAATGACATCCGTCTCTGGATCGTATCTGCATTGTACTAGGAGAGAATCTGGAGTAGGTGTCAGGATGGCATCTGTTTCTGGATCGTATATGAACTGTTTCTAGATGATAATCTGCTTTATTTAGAATGTTTCCGTTGGGAATTCTTGTTTTGTTGTTTTAATAAGAAATCCGTTGAGGAACAGTGATTTTTCTTTATTGTACGTGATTCGTTGTTGGACTTCATGTCTAATGCCCTAAGTGATTCAGATGGAGATCTGTCCCTGGTTGTTTGGCATTTTTGAGAGATTCCTTGAATCTTGACTTGACTTCCCCAGATGATGGACAATGATCATGCTGTTCCCCTTGGTTGGAAGTGTTTTTCCACTTGAGGTGAACCTTTTCATTGAGAAAGTTTTTATTCACTAGATATTCGTCATGCGAATTTCTCTGCTGTTGAACAAATAGTCATATGCAAACAATGGTATTTTAAGAATGCAAAGCTTATGCTTGTCTTGAAGTTTTTCAAAATTTATTTTTTAGTAAAACAAATTTTGCAAGAGAGGGATATCAACTCAGGATTTATAGCAAGTCCTACAGGAGCCAGGATACCTTATGTAACAGTATGCTTTTGAACTAACCAATGCTTCAGTTAGGACTTTTAAGGGTTATAATGTGGCCTGGTTCACGGTTTAAGAAGCAAAGGATAAAGGCTCAAAATTTATTTGTACCCACCCGTTCTTCGTGATGTTCTGCAGTCCTATGCTCAGCTAATTATGTTTTTTGAGTCCCATTGAGTTTTGGAATGTCCTTGATATTCCGGTGATGGTTCAAAAATTGAACGTTTGTTTGAGAAGGCAGTCATTTTTGTAACCTTTTCTTTTTGTAGAGGATTTGTAGGACCTCTTTCTTTTTTATTTTGTTATCCCTGTCTTTTGCCTGAACTGTTTCTTTTTGTGATTACAGTCAGCGGGATGCCCTAGTTTTTTTCTTAAGTCTCCTTCATAGGTTTTGACTTAATGGGCTTTTATTTTGAGAGATAATGATTGTCTGTCTTGGCGATTATGCAGAACCATCACTGTCTTTTGATTTGGAAGGACGTCTTTGATGCCATTCATTGTGTACGAACAGAAAATTGCAACTGAATGCGTGTCTGAATTGACTGAGAAACTACCCGGCCCCAGGTTATGATTAAGGGTTTTAATTTGTGTGAAAAGAAAAACTCCTACTTATTTGGCTCAAAGGGGTTGACTAGGGATTATCTTCCTTATAACTCCACTATTTGGGATTTGAAACAACGCCTGTACATCGTCAGCAAGTTCTGTTCAAAAGCATATTGTAGAGATTATGGTATCGTTTTCGTCATCCTCCCTCTAAAGGCTTAGAGCTTTTTTAATTGAGAGTTGAATATCATGTAAAGGAAGCAAGAAAACAGTTTAAATAAAATGCCAATGAAATCATTCAAGACAAACATATGCGATGCATTAAGGGGAAATCAAAGTTCGGCATAACAGTAATTGTTTGAACAACAAATGAAATTACAAATGAAAAATAAAAAATGAACTAGACGTTCTCAATGATTTGGCCTAGGAGCAGTGATCACTTTGTGAGTCTCTGGAGGGTCGAACTCAATCTCTTTGGCGTCAATCATATCCTGAATTTTGTTCTTCAGAGCCCAAAAGCCATTTGTATCATGTCTAGGACTATCAGAATGGTATGCACACCTTTCGTCGGGGTGGTAACTAGGAGAAGAAGTATTGGGATTTCGTAGAGGAGCCTTTAACGTAATCAACCCTGCTTTCAACATGTGTTGTAACGCTTGAGCTAGTGACATGTTGATTTTTGTGAACTGTCTCTTAGGCGTGACCTCTTTATGCTGGTTCCCCTGTTGGTGTCGTTGCATAGGTGTAGAGTTAGAGACCAGTATTTCCCCCACAAACTAATTATGGTCGTCGGCCTTATCGCGACCCTTCTGGACATACACAACATTGGCTTCCCTCTTACCAGCAAATGACTTCTTCTCAGCATTAGAATATGTAGCCATCGGGATCTTCCTTCTCTTGATACCATTTTTTATCCTTTCTCCAGTCAGAACCATTTATGTGAACCCGGATGAGGAACTCCCAATCAGCAAATTGAAGAATGGGCCTGTCATAGTGCCCATGAACATGTCTACCATTTCACGATCATTCAGAGGAAGTTGTACCCTTCCAGCTAGATCCCTCCACTTTTGCGCATATTCCATGAACCCTTCTCTTGAGCTCATGGACATATTCTGCAGTTGCACTCGAGTTGGTGTCAGGTCAGTGTTGTATTGGTACTGTTTATAGAAAGCAGTAGCCAAGTCTTCCCAAGTATGGATGTCAGTTCCTTCAAGTTGATATAATTAATCCAGTTGAGTGTCAGCCAAACTTTCTTCGAAGAAATGGACCCATAACTTCCGGTCAGCAGTGTGAGGCTGGATCTTTCTGACAAATGACCTCAAGTGAAGCTTGGGACAAGAAACACCGTCATATTTTGCAAAGATGGGGACCTTGAACTTAGGTGCGATGACCACCCCTGGAACCAAACCTAATTCTTCAAAATCCAAACCGGGCACCCTTTGGATCTCCATGGCATTGAGTCGATCCTCCAGCCGTTTGTATTTATCGTTAGTAGGAGGATATTGCTCCTCGGAATAGTCAGGTTCATCTTCTTCAAACGTTGGATTTTTGTCTCCTTCATCTGATTCCTCGTCTTCTTCCTCTTGATTATCCCCTCCCTTTGATGGGGTTGTGAAGTATAGAGCTCGGTTAGCTGGTCTTCTTCTTCCCATACTCAAAACATGAACTGGTTTCTTTGCCTTCTTAGCCTTCTTTTTGACGATCAGAGCTTCCAGGTCTTCTTGCCCCTGGGTCAGAGTCAGGAACATTTGTTGGAACTGAGAGTTTTGAGCCTGAAGGTCTTTGTCTGTTTGTTCGAGAGCCATTTATTTACTTGCTAAAATAAACAGCGAATAAGATGAGGACCCTGCTTTGAAACCTGTTTATGCAATAACATGTATGATATGCGTATGCAATGTTTTCAAGAACTCGTGGGGTAAACAAGAAGATGTCAGTAGTTGAAATTTGTAGCTTTGATTGAAGAACTTTCATGTCGTTGAACGTCCTTCTACGAGAGTCAAGCTCACCATATCAAGTGGGTCATAGCCCCCGACTCAAGTTGTTGAGTTTTGATCTTTTGAAGGCATTGGCTAGAGGAAATAAATCCCCTTTCCCCTTACTTGACGTCTTATTTATCATAACCTGCATCACAAACCCTTGAGATCCTTGAAATGGTTAAGGAAATGTTGTGGCATGATGTTATGATGTGTATGCTATATGTTAAGAAAAAGTGTAAGGTGATGTAAGCAAGTAAACCCTACAAGAAATCCATGTTATTAGATAGTAATTGTAAACAAATCCTGCAAGGAAATCATGTTGTGAGATAATAAAACCCTACAAGTAGTTCAAGTTGAAAGCAAACAAGTCACACAAGCAGCCTTAGGTTTAGGCTTGCACGGGGTTTGTAGGTCATACCCTCTTGAAGTTGGATTGGTTCAACCTGTTCTATAAATTGTAACTGGGTTCTAAGGGATCTCAATATAACTGACCTTTCCCACAAGCTTCGTTCGATAGGCGATTGAATCGCAACCAAACAAAACTCAGGAGTCAAGTCTTAATGAGTGTAGCATCGAGTATCTGCTGACTTTAGGAATACACCAAACACGTCCATCTCTCTACGTCCTAATGGCCAAGTTGTTCATTTAAAGGTTCTAAGGTCAGTTGACGCTTTATGACACCACGCAGCGGCCCCGTATTCTCCTTGATTAACTCAAGGGCTACTGGTACCAACCAAAGTGTCGCATCAATGTAGCCATCGCTTCAACCGTGTCGGTATACCCCACACAGTTTCCACGATCTATTGCTACTTACCTAAAAGGTACTCCAGACCCGGGTGTAGGATCTATAGTAACCCAAATAAAGCCCTCAAAAGAAAAGCAATCAAAGCACACAAAGTAGTTAAATAATGAACTAACTCTAAGGTAACCCCACTTTTTTTCTAATTTCCCCAGCAGAATCGCCAGTTCTATGATACGGTGGAAGAACCGAATATTATATACTGGTTTTGCATTTTTTTGTTCACAAATGTGCGGTAAGCAAGAGTCGCCACCGTGTTTTCTTTTATCCAAATTAAGGAAAGGGTGAAAAGAACAAAAAAAGACCTTTTCGAGAATTTTCTGAGTAAGGGGGGTAGATTATGGAAAGGGAAGGTGTTAGCACCCTTTCCATCTATGGTTTTCCATGGGATCTTAGAGGTTTTCTCATTTTTCAAGATGCTTTTGTGCTTTGTGTTTGAAAATGTTTTGAAAATGCCTTAGTACGACGATTTTTGTAATGTTTCTCGGCATAGTAGAGAACGTATACAAAGTCTTTGAAAAATGTCTTTGGAAAAGTAGTTTTTGTGTGTAAGTGCAAAAATAGTTTGAGCAAACTTCTAACAGTTATCTACTTTTTCTACTCGAAAAGGGTGTTCTTTTCCTCTTTTCCTTTAGACAATGCAATCTTACTATTAGTTAGTAGGTAGCCCTATCGTTGGATTTTTGAGGGACAATCGGAGGGACGTTACAGTCACGAAGGCAATTACGGAGATGCTTTAGCAATTCTATTTTAGGGACTAGATCATTTACGGAGAAGGAAACTGTAGGGTCATCGAGGGACTATGGTCTTTTGATTTTACGGGTCTTTGCTAAAGCATTCCTGCCCCATGACTTTTTATTGAAGGCGGCCGAAGTAGGCATGCCTTAGAGGTGCTTGTGTGCAAGTGTGTTGTGTTTCAGTTATTTTTGTCTTTTTATTAAGTTTGCTAGCGTTTGATTTCAGTCTTTGTCATACATGTCTAGTTACTGGCAGTTAATATGAAAAGTAGTAAAAAGAAAATGCAGAAAATAGAGGTCTTACGCTATTACAATGCTTTGGGAAGGGGATTTATATTATACAAGGATAATGATGAATAAAGCAGTAAATATCCTAATTTTGTCTATTACATCCGGTAGGCAGATACAATAATAGTAAAAAAAATGGAATTAAATAAACACGCATGAAATAGAAAAGACGTCTAAAAAATCCTAAAGAAAAGAAATCTTTTTGTTGTTTTTGGTATAAAGAAAATAAGGCCTAAGTCTATTTAATTTTAATTTGAAGAAAAAAAATGTTAAATTAAATAATTAATTTATTTACAAAATTAATTTAGTTGGAAAAACAACTAGCCTAATATTTTTTGTGATTTTGATTTTAATGTGAAAATAAAAAGAAGTCAAGGAAAACAAAAATAAAATGCAAGGGACACCCTTCGATCCAGGGAGAAAGGGGGGCTTCGATCCCAAGAAAGTTATGGTCTTCGATTCAGGAGAGATGCCTTCCTTCGATTGGGCTAGTGAGTGGGCATGAATAGCCTTTGATCCAGGGAGGAAGATTGCCCATCGACCTTGGAGAAAGAGAATGCCCTTCGATTCTGGAAGGAGATGCCTTCTTCGATCCAGGAGACTATGGATTTGATCCAGAGAAGGTATCTCCTTCGATCTTGGATGCTATACCTGCAACAGTATGTTAGCGAAATAAAATGCAGAACCTGGGTATCGAAACCCAGGTCCTTCGATCTTGCACGCGTTGGGTCTTTTCAGGATAAATCAGCAGCAAGTGTTAGAAAATGAAGAACATGACCTGGGTGTCAAACCCAGGCCTTTGATCCTATCTAGGATGACAAATTGAAGGTGACAACAAGTATGGATGTGTTATGCAAATATAAAGTTGGAAAATTTACCCTTTCTTACCAGCATATTAAATCTTCGATATGGGCACTTGCTGGATGTGAGCACCTTCGATCTGGGGCTCCTAGGCGTGGATACCTTTGGTTGAAGGATTGCTTTGGCTTGGATTACTTATGAAAGTTTGACAACCTTTGATGGATTTTGTGGGCAGCGTTTCCCTAATGTTTTTCGTTTTCTCCCTCCTTTTCATGCAACACTTGTGATCTCGTTATATAGAGGGGGTAGAGGGGACAAGAAGGGAAATGTTTAAACAACCTTGATTGTGTTTGAAAGCCATGAATGAGAATTTGTAACGTTGGCCAAACACATGGGATCTTGTCTCCTTTTTTTGAATTTTGAATGATATGTAACTGGACTTCGAATGCTCCCTTTCGAATGGGCTGATGGCCTCCTTCGAATGCTCCATTTCGAATGGGCCTTTGAATGTTCTTTGAATGGACCCTTTGAAAGCTTCTTCAAATGGACCTTTGCATGTTCTTCTAATAGACCCTTTGAAAGCTTCTTCAAATGGACCTTTTGGAATTCCAATCGAAGGGCCTTGTTGAAATTCCAATCGAAGGATCTTATTACAAGGACAATGGAAAGGTACTTGTTATAAGGACAATTGAAGGTACTTGTGAAAATGCCAATCGAAGGACACTGTTACCATGCCAATCGAAAGGTACTTATTAAAATGCCAATCGAAAGACCTTGTTAACAGGCCAGTCGAAGGACCTTTGTCCATGCCAATCAAAGGGTGTTATGTAGATGCCAATCAAAAGGCAATTTGAAGATGCCAATCGAAAGGAATTTTGGAGATGCCAATCGAAAAGAATTTTGGAGATGCCAATCGAAAGTCATTTTGGAGAGGCCAATCCAAAGACACTTTGGAGATGCCAATTGAAAGGTACTTTGACCAACTTCAAAATTTGTTGTTTTTCTTCAAGAAGTGTTTGCAACCACCCATGTAAGAGAAGATCTTGTAAAAAATGAGAGCGCAAATTTTGGGGTACAACACTTACAAAGACTATGCTAGAAGATTATTACCTTTCTTTAATAAAGTTAAATTCCATCATATTCCCAGAGATGAAAATCAGATGGCGGATGCTTTAGCCACTCCGGCTTCTACGTATCAAGTAAATACTTGGAACAATGTGCCTCATATCACAGTGCGACCTTTGGATAGACCAGCTCATGTGTTTGCAACAGAGGAGATGTCAGACGAAAAACCTTGGTATCATGATATCAAGCATTTTCTCTAGACTCGGGAATATCCGACTGGTGCGTCAAACAAAGATAGAAAGATATTGAAAAGGTTGGCAGGTAGCTTTTTCCTCAATGAAAATGTGCTATACAAAAGAAATTATGACATGGTCTTGCTTAGATGCATGGATAGACACGAAGTAGACATGTTGATGCATGAAATCCATGAAGGCTCCTTTGGAACTCATGCTAATGGATATTCAATGGCAAAAAAGATGCTTAGGGAATGTTACTATTGGATGACAATGGAATCTAACTGCTACAAATTTGCAAAGAAGTTCCATAAATGCCAAATTTATGCTGACAAAATTCATTTTCCTCCGACACTTCTCAATGTTACTTCTTTCCTATAGCCTTTCTCTATGTGGGGTATTGACATGATTGGAATGATTGAACCTAAGGCGTCAAATGGACATCGTTTTATCCTGGTGGCAATAGACTACTTCACCAAATGGGTGGAAGCAATTTCCTATGCTAATGTTACTAAGCAGGTGGTAGTACATTTTATCAAGAATAATCTTATATGTCGGTATGGTGTTCCCAACAGGACTATCACCGACAACGGCTCGAATCTGAATAACAAGATGATGACAGAACTTTGTGAAGAATTCAAGATTTTCCATCACAATTCATCTCCTTACAGGCCAAAGATGAATGGGGCTATTGAAGTTGATAATAAAAACATCAAGAAGATAATCCAAAAGATGATTGTTACCTATAAAGACTGGCACGAGATGCTCCGTTTTACTTTACATGGGTATCGTACATCTATCTGCACTTCAATAGGGGAAATCCCATTCTCTCTTGTGTATGGTATGGAAGCAGTGCTCCCCGTCGAAGTTGAGATTCCCTCTTTACATGTGATAATGGAAACCAAGTTGTCAGGGGCTGAATGGGTCCAAAACAGGTTTCACCAATTGAATTTGATTGAAGAAAAGAGAATGATGGCCTTGTGTCATGGCCAGGTATACCAGAAGAGAATGAAGAAAGCTTTTGATAAGAAGGTCAAGCCTCGTGAATTCAGAGAAGGTGACCGCGTGCTCAATAAGATCATGTCTTTTAACGTTGATTATAGGGGCAAGTGGACTCATAATTTTGAAGGCCCATATGTTGTCAAGATAGCCTTCTCTGGAGGTGCATTGATTCTTGAAACTATGGATGGAGAAGAGTTCCCACATTCTATGAATTCTGATGTAGTCAAGAAATACTTCGCCTAGAGAAATAAAGGAACAACTCGCTAAGTCGAAAACCCGAAAGGGCGGCTTAGGCAAAAAGAACGTCTCGGTAGGCTAAAAACACAAAAGGGTGGTCTAGGCAAAATTAGAGACATAAACAGAATAAATTATTTCCTCTAGGTTGAAAACCCTCAAGGGAAACTTAGGCAAAAGTTAAGGATTTCTTGGCAAGTAACTGTGTCAAACAATACTTGATCATTGAAGCAACAATCTTCTTGGACTCTCACCATAATTCAATAGAAGTTGCTGCTCAGGAATTCAAAGTTGTTAGGGAGAATATTGGTCATTGTATTTCAATGTATCTTTTCCAATATATTACTGTTTTCCAAACTTTTTAATCATATGTGGGGTCTCGCTATTCACGGACTACCTATACTTTGCAATCCTCATTTTATTCTGCTTACAAAGACTCCATTTATTATTGATAGTAATGTTCAAAACAAAAAGATTAAATAACGAAATTGTTTTTTTTAAAAGAATTTACAAATTACTTTCTACTTTAGATTTTGTGATTCAAGAAGAATAAAAATAGTGATTCCAAGGATGGACGAGTGAAAAAACCGTCCAAACCGTCATCTGATAATGAAATCAATGTAGTCGCCACCGAACGTCTTTTATCCCGCCGAAAGGGAAAGGTAAACATTGAGAAAACCTGAGAAGGTGAAATCACAGTCTTGCGACCAACATATTGGGTAAGGGAGTCTACTACGCGAGGGGAAGGTATTAGCACCCCACACGCCTGTAGTACTCTACGGTATCCACTCTTGTTTTTTCTAATCTAATGGGTGTGTAAAATATATGTCTAAGGCTTAAAGCTGAAAAGGGAATGAACGCAAAGAAAAAAGGAAAAGAAACTGTGGGGAAAAGAAAGGAATATTTACAAATATATGCTCGATTAGGTCCCACAAAAGCCTCTGCTTACGTATCCCTTTTAAGGAATCAGAGCAGTCGTAGTTCGGCTCATATATTTTTGGTTGGTTTATGTTTTTTAGTTAAGAAGATAAAAGCAGCAATCAAGATGGAAAAACATCAGATAGAACAACAAGAATGTCAACAACGATGGTAAAATAGCAAGAAGAGATGACAAGACATTGCATGGAAAAACAAACTCAGATAAGGCGATAAAACGCCAACATGATAGCAAAATATCAGACAGGATGATGAAACATTACACCAAACAATGAAATTGAAAATCGAAGTAGGATAACAAACATGTGTAATGGCGAAACACCGGCTAAAATAATGTGCGATGGCGAAACATCGACTAAGATATAGGAAGTTAACATGGCAAAGATGGTAAAACATCAATAAACCAGAGAACAAAACATCACATCTAACAATGATATTGAGAATCAAAGTAGGATAACAAACATGTGCGATGGTGAAACATCAGATTCAAACAAATATGCGATGGCGAAGCATCGACTAAAAGATAACAGGGTATCATGGCAAAGATGGCGAAACATCAATAAACCAAATGATAAAACATCACACCTAACAATGATATTTAGAATCAAAGTAGGATAACAAACATGTGCGATGGCGAAACATCGGCTTCAAACAAATATGCGATGGCGAAGCAGTGGCTAAAAGATAACAACATGTCATGGTAAGGATGGCTATACATCAATAAACCAAATGATAAACATCACACCTAATATGATATTGAGAATCAAAGTAGGATAAAAAACATGTGCGATGGTGAGACATCGGCTTTAAACAAATATGCAATGACGAAACATCGACTAAAAGATAACAACATGTCATGGTAAGGATGGAAAAACATCAATAATCCAGGTTTAAAAACAAAGCTAAGAGGTGCACAAACAAATAATATTGGTTTGTATTTTTTACCTTGAAGAAGGATTTAAGTTTATTAGAGATGTTTTATGGTTTGCAAAGAAGAAGTTTGAGTTTTAAGATGCAAGAATGCAAAGAAAAGAAACAAAATAACTAAGGGAGACTAGCCTAACACTACTCCTAACTTTATCATACAATGATTGATCCCAAAGTTGAGGATGAAAGAGGGAAGTTTCTACCCTAAGTTAACATGCATGGATACCTATCCTAATGTCTAGCTCGAGAACTTAACTTACACGAGCGATCCCAAGGGAGCATGCACTGAGAGCGAAGTCATGATCTCAATTTCTAAATTGAGTGACTCGTTGATCAACAACCGAGGAAAGCAATAAAATCCTATAGGGAGCATACACTGAGAGCAAAGTCATGATCTCAATTTCTAAATTGAGTGACTTATCGATCAACAACTGAGGAAAACAATAAAATCCTATAGGGAACATGCACTAAGAGCGAAATCGTGATCTCAATTTCTAAATTGAGTGACTCATCGATCAACAACTGAGGAAATACACACAAACACAACACATAAAGCAAACAAAGTACAGAATTCCTGCTACATGTCTCTAAATAAAACATAGGGCCTCTTGACATATATCAGCAACAGAGGTCCCATCATGCAACAGAAAGCAACAAAGAGCGTAAGCAGTAAAAAGGAAATAGTGAAATACCAAATGGATAACTATTCGTAGCAACTGAGCAGGTAGAAAAGAAACCCAGAGAACTTCAAGTAAGCTGGCATCAGTAAATAAATCGAGTCAGAAATCACGCCATCAAATATAAGCACCGAGGCTTTCAAATATGATAATATCCCACAGGTGATGTATGGAAATCACAATCACATATATATCCTGCAAGGACCATTAGATATGCAAAGCACAAGTATGGTGCAAGCACAGTCAATTGTGTTCCACAACATCAAGTCAATAATGGAAAACTTTCTCAGAGTACATCACACATTTAATAGACAAATTAGTAATCTCAAAGATAAGTGATGAATCAAATAAGGGATGGATGATGATATAACAAGGAAATGGAAAAGCATGATGGCCGATATTAAAGCATTAGGTATGAGAAACATCAAATAGGCATAGGCAACAATTAGGTGAAAGCTAAAAGATTGTTGCTCCTTTTAATCACAATGTTTAATTGACAAGTAAATATCAATCAAGGATCAAATGAGCTAGAGAAGAATACAATCAAGAGACTTTAGAAGTCAGTAGAAAATATTTCACATCCATATTCATTCACTTCATCATGGGTCACAAGCATAACAAAAGAGGGGTACCATAAAAATGTATCACAAAGCTTGGATCATAAGTTAGCAAGGGAAAGAATTCAAGAAAAAACAAAGTTAGAAGACTCAAACCTAACCAAAAGAAAAATGAAATCAAGCTCCTAACATGCCATGAGGATGTGATCAAGAGTTTAAAATGTGGATTCTAATATATGTTGCACATGTGCATTCAATATACCTCAAAGATTCAAAAGGAAAGAAGAAGAGAACATCAGATTCATATATGGATGAAAATAGTTCAAGCATTAAAGGTCAAATGATCTCAAGTCTTCATGAAACTATCCTTGATGTATCATTCCTCAACATGTCATCATTGGTCATTTGATGACCTCAAGGAAACAATTCAAAACTCAAAGTAAAAACAAGAAGTGAATCATTATCTAGGAGGCATGTGTAAAAAAAAAAGGGGGGGGGGGGGGCTCATCAACCAATTATGGGAAATCAAGAAGATTGACTTAAATTGATGTGAGGAAATAGGAGCAACATGATCACAAAATGCCAAATTATAGGCCTCACACAAGCTCATGGGCAATCAAACAAATTGCAACAAGATATGCAATATTAATTGGGCACTTTAACTTTGAAAATTCATCAAAAATAGAAAGGGACTTCAATAATTCAAACCAAAATTTCCATGACATCCTTGAAATATGTAAAAGTCATAAAGCAAGCCTCATGTTCATATACAGATTATGAGGGGTTCAAACAAGCTTCGAACATCAAAATTAGTTGACCAAATGTCAAACTAGACAAGTTTTAAAAATGACTTGAGGAAAAATATCAAACCAAGTCAATTAATTCAAGAAAAATAATTTTTAGATTCTCAATCCATCTATGAACTTCAGACAAGAACTAAATTCTATTGGATACTCAAGGAAAATTGATTTTCAAATGGAAACTTGCTAAGTAAGTAACAAAACACTAATTATTTGGAAATTAAACTTAACAATTGATTAATTAAGATCAAAGATCAAACAATTAAAAACAAAGATACATCCAATATGAGGAAACTCAAAAGGTCAGGGGATCCATTTTTTTACATTTTTAAAACCAAGAGGAAATTCAAAATTTAGCAATTGTTGAATTGATTAAATGATTAAGCAACTATTTAATCAACAAAATGGAATTATGATCAAACACAAAGCACATGCCAACAAAAATTGTTTTATGATTCCCCTGATCCAAATAAGCTTTCATGAATTTTCCCATAATTTTTGCATCAAAAATGTCAAAAATAAAAAATCAAATATCAACAAACAATTAATTAGTCTCACAAATTTTAAAAATCAATCAAAATATTTTTAAAATTTCCAAGAAAATTACACAAATTCAGAAATATTATGTTTAAGTTTTAATTTTTACAGAATTTTTAGATTAAGGAAAATATGAAAAGAAAAATTATGAAACAAAAATAAACCAAATAAAAGTCTCGAATTAATTTTCTGATAAAAAATGAGAAAAAAACCAAACAAATTTCAGAATCAATTTTCAAGTAATTTTAGGAGTCTAAAAATTTTTTTGTGGAATTTTCCTATATTAAGAGCAAGGTTAAAATAATTTACAAAAACATAAGAATCAATTTAATCCTATTAATTAATTAATCCACTAAAAGAAAGAAAATTCTAAAATAAAATTCATAATCCTAAACTGGACTAATTAAAGTGTCCAAAATACTTTTTACGTAATTTTTGTACAGAGGAAACACAAATTAACAAAAAAAAAAGGTATGCAAAAATCAATTAAACAAAATTAATTAATGCACAAATTTTTTTCACCAATCAAATGATTTTTAAAAATTCCAATAAAAATATGAAAAATACTAGAAATTAATATTAGCCTATGGTAAATGTTTTAGAATTTTTAAAGGTGTTTTGATCACAAAATAAAATCAGAAGAAATCAATTAAAATAAAATAATATGAAATGAATTAAGAATTCAAATGAACCAATCAGAGTGTGCCACCTCACTTCGTCTTCAACCTCCAGCATATCAAAATGTGTTCAACAAAATAGTTCACGAGCCTATATTTAGATCCATCATACACGCTCATTTCTCAACCAAAATCTATGGCTCAAAGTGCAGTTTAAAGCTGAAACTATCATCTATCTCATGATTTTCATAGAATTCTTAATGATTCAGAGATCTAAAAGAAACACGCAAGCAAAGTTGCTGAAAACATGGAATATACAAGTTGCAGAAAAATCACATAGCACGTATTGAGCTCCAATCAAGCAAACCAAATACCTCAGACATATAGTCTTGCCAACTAGAACATCATAAACATGAATTCATTCATCAAATCAAGTTAAAAGAGACAAATAGAAGTTTGAGAAAATCACCTCAATATGGAAACTAAAATCACTATTCCCTGGTTACATATGTGAATAAACCCTGCAACCTTGATTTACACCCTTCCTTGAAGTTGTCTCCACCCAGAATTTGAAGAATGCACGATTGAATCTCCAGAATTCGCAGAAACTTCAGAGAAGAGCAGAAAACTTCAGATCTGGGTGAGGCTTAGAGGGCATTATATAAAGCAAGTATAGAAGGTTAGAAGAAGAAATTGATCCTCAAAGCTGTTAGAGGGCCTGTTTGGAAAATTTGGCCAAAAAATGAGTGCACATGGGCCTCATCAATTTGCCCATGTGTTCTCTCCTTTTCTTTGCATTTCATGAGCCAAATGACCTCAAACAAAACCTCAAAGTGCAAGGTCATGATTATTTAAAATATGAGAGTATGGATGAATTTTCCAAATCGAGCATGTTTGTCATTTTTCAATCAAACAAGTACAATACCATATGAGGCACTAAATGGTGAGTGTAATGGGCCTCAACATGTCACAAATTGGTCATGGGCTTGATTAGAAACAAAAGGAATGGATGAAACTCGAGTTCTCAAGAAATTTCATTTTGCTTGCTTGGTAAAAATTCAATAAAATGCCTTAAAATTTCAAAGTTCATAACTTGCTCATATTTTTGAATTTTGAAACAAATGAGCACTCTTTGGAAAGGTCTTGCAATTCTCTTCAAATTTGTGGCAATTGGCCTCACATTTGATTCCATTGAGTCTGTGATAAGGTGGGAGAACTGACTATTATACTTGTTTGCGTTTTTTGTTCGCAAATGTCGCGGTAAGCAAGAGTCGCCACTGACTTTTCTTTTATCCAACAAAGGAAAGGGTGAAAAGAATAGAAAAAGACCTTTTCGAGATTTCTGAGTAAGGGGAGTAGATTGTGGAAAGGGAAGGTGTAAGCATCCTTTCAATTCGTAGTTATCTACGGGCTCTTAGATGCTTATCTCATGCTTTGAAAATTGCTTGTGCTTTGTGTGTTTTGAAAATTGTTTTGAAAAATGCCTTAGTGCAGCGATTCGCTTTGTGATAACTCTTGTATCAGTCCTTAAGAGTGTTGACAAGGTGAATGTTTTTGAAAGTGTTTTTGAATATAATTTTGTGTAGGTGCAAAAAGTTGTTTTGAGCAAACATCTAAGAACTTATCTACTTATACTCAAAAAGGTCATTCTTTACCTTGTAACCTTTAGACAGTGCTATCCTACTATTAGTGAGTACGTATCCATATCGTCGGATGTGTGAGGGACAGACACGGGTCATCGTTATGGTCATAGAAGGCAACATATAGGGATACCTTAGCAGTTCTAAGGGGCTGTCATCATATATTCGTAGGCAACATCGAGGGACAAGATCATTTCTCGTAGGCAACTCGAGGGACATTGAGCGACAATGATCTTTATGATGACTTTAACCGAGGGTCTTTACTAAGGGTATCCCTACATTCGAGGGACATGACTATTGCTTTTCCGAAGACAACAAGTGAGGTTACCCTAGAGGTGTGAGTGTGCAAATGATTCAGTTCGGTTATTTATCTTGAAATTAGTATTTTCTATCATTCATTATTATCTTTCCATACAATCTTATTAGTCTAAGCATTACATTAAATATAGTAGCTGAAGGTAACGGAGGAAATGTAAACCTAGGCTATTACAAAGCTTTGGGGCAGTCACATAATAGTGAAGAGTGCGGAAAAGAAATCCTAAAACTATTACATCCCGGAAGCAATTACATGATAATGATGAAAAAAGCAGGAAAAATAAAGCTACGCTATTACAGTTGAATGCGCCCTATACACTTTATCTAGGAAAATAAAAATAAGATGACAATAGAAAAGAAAATGTTTTGGTGATTTTTTATGAAAAAATGATGTATGATAATTAATTAAATAAACCTAAAAAACCTAATTAATTTTAGTTAATAAAAAATGTTAATTTTGAAAAAAGTTAATTAAAATACTTAAATCCTAATTAGTTCTAATTAAAAAAAAAGGTTAATTTTGAAAAAAAAGTTAATAAAAAAAACCTAAAAACCTAATTAAATTTAATTAAAAAAAGATTAATTTTGAAAGAAAAAAAAAGGTTAATTAAAAAAACCTAAAACCTAATTAATTTTAATTAAAAAAAGGTTTTAAAATAAAGTTTATGTGTATTGATTAACAAGAAAGAATTAAGTTTGCCAAAAAATAGATAGGGGAAGAAACATCAATGAAAATTAGGGTTAGAAAATACAAATAATGCAAATGTCAGGGATGAGTGTTGAACTAAAAATTAATTTAAAACCTAAAATTAAATTTAAAAAAACCTAAAATTAATTATTCGAGTTTATTATGAAAAATCAAAGGTTTGTGAAAAATGTTAAGTTTTATGAAAAAAGGTTTTAAACAGAAAGAATGAAAATAGGTAAAAGGATAAATAGAATGGAAGAAAACCAAAACCAATAGGGGTGGGCGTTGAACCTACGCCCTTATCCTCCTCAGAAAGCCTGCCTTGCGATGAGTGATGCATTGGTTGTTGTTCTGTTTTGGCCTCAGCGTTTTGTAATAAACCTGCATAGGACCATTAGATGGTCCAAACCTGTAGTGTTGAATCTCATGAACACATTAAACAAATTAATATACCATGAAATACAAAGAATGCTTCTACATCATTTGGATCATGGAGATCAAATCAGTCTTACCCTTACTGGAGAAGTAATGAAAGTAATGAGATGGGGGTTTGTAACGAGGATGACTTGTTTGTAGTGAGATATAAGTTTGTAACAAGGATTTCAAGATTTTTAGGGTTCTTGAAAGAAATTGATATTTTGACAGGGTTGCGGAAAAGTTTTTTTTTCCGTCCTCCTGTTTGTGTGAAAAGAATGAGATTATATAATAGAAATTAGAGCAAATATATGGGCTTTAAATGTGCAATTGGGCCTCCAATAACCACAAGCAATAATGCATATTTTTATTCACTTGAGTCTGTCACGTTCCAGGATAAATCATAGGGGCTTAAGTGAAATTTTTGAAGTTTAAATGTGAAAACAAAATGTAGCCAAAATTGAGAAATAACTCCTGTCCGAAAATGGGCTCAATCGGATAAACAGTGAATTAATTATGAATTTTTGAAGTTTTTCCTCAGACAAACTTATTTTGGGCTCCAGTGTCAACTCTGACACGTTCTTCAATAAAAACTGGTATTGATCGGAGCATAACCCGGTCTCGACTTTCGAAGAAAAGTTGTAGATCTCCGAGTCACTGACCTTGTGTAAAAAGATGCACCCGATCCGATAAAAATTGACCAAGTTATGAATTTTCAAAGTTTCAACCCAGATGAAATAATATTCAACATTCAGGATTTTCGATGCATCACACGCATTCTGGGGAAAAAAGAAGGCCTTTTGGATACTGTTCGAACTCGATATCTCTTGTGAAAACGTAGCAAACTCAATTTTTGAAATTTTGGCGCCAGAACCAGCTCAATACGATGAAAATCGACCAAGTTATGATTTTCTGAACATGACGCAAATAAACTTCTGTCACAAATTTTCTGTACAAAAATACTTGATAAATCCACATTTTTGAAAACCTTCTGATCGAAAATAGCTTCCAGCCGTGAGAGATGAAAACCTATATGACATCAATAAGGAATTTTGGCCACCGGAACGGGTTCAAAACGAGCCACGATCTTCAAGTTATGAATTTTTTAGTGTGTAAAAACTGCACTTTCAGCACACTTTTTTACAATATTTCTTCGAGAAAAAATCGCCCATTCGGAGACCTTCTTTAAAGAATTGTCTCTCGAGTCGAACCTGAATTTGAGAATATGTTATCAAGGATACCTTGGCGAAAGAACACATGAATATGACGCGTCGGGTTGGACTCGTGAATCTTTGAACCCCGAATCATTGTGAAACGACGAACCGATCTTCAGCATAAAAAATACTCTGAGAACATCCATTGACGAAATAAACATCACTTGTAACCTGAAGATGCTTGCTAAATATACCTTGATTCCATAACCATAAAACCAATGATATACATGTATGTAATAATTAAATGTAAGCCAAAAGTGTCAAAATAAATAGGGTAAATTTTGGAGTACAACAGCTGCCCCTGTTCAATCTTCTTAAACCCAAAGATGTAGATTGCCTAGTCTACCTTTCG
The DNA here is from genome assembly GCA_948472305.1 of Vicia faba. NCBI lineage: Eukaryota > Viridiplantae > Streptophyta > Magnoliopsida > Fabales > Fabaceae > Vicia > Vicia faba. The sequence goes on from OX451739.1 coordinate 897,223,542, forward strand.
TGATCTGAAGGTGGAAGATGATTGAACACTAGAGTTCCCAAAAATTTGCACTCTTCTGAAAGATACTTGACTGTGTAGATAATGTCGGGAATGGGCTTACAAATGCCATTTGGAGAAGATGGCAGAAGATCGTCGGAGATGGGATTAGAGATGCCATCTAGAGGATATGACGGAGAGTCGTTGGAGACGGGCTTAAAGATTCCATCCAGAACAATGATGATTTCATGAGATATCCCTTTGTGGGAATTCCTACTCCTGTTGTTAGGGAGGACTTCGCTGAGGAATGTTGGTCTCTGTCTTGGGGAATAGAGTCTAGGAGCTTCAGTTGTCCGTTATTCTACTGGGGAGTCATCTCTTGATTAAGGAGACGAAAGTGAACTGCTTATCTGGTCAGGGTCCAGGATGCACAACAACTTACCGGGGAAATACGAAATCGAATGTATCTGGTTTGGTCTAGGTTTTATAGTGTTGTAAACTGTTGTCCAGAGATAAAAGAGAAGGAACCTGTATGGTAAGGTTACTTCGAAATGAACGCCTGGATAGTAGGGTTACCTCAAAATGAAAGCTTGGATTGTAGGGCTATGGGAAGGAACCTGGATAGGAGGGTTACTTCGAAATGAAAGCCTGGATAATAGGGCTATGATAAGGAACCTGGATAGTAGGGTTACTTCAAAGTGAAAGTCTGGATAATAGGGCTATGAGAAGGAACCTGGATAGTAGGGTTACTTCGAAGTGAAACCCTAGATCTTAGTGCTATGAGAAGGAACCTGGATACTATGGTTGCTTCGAAATGAAAGCCTGGATAGTAGGGCTATGAGAATGAACCTGGATAGTAGGGTTACTTCGAAATGAAAGCCTGGATAATAGGGCTATGAGAAGGAACCTGGATAGTAGGGTTACATCGAAATGAAATCCTAGATAGTAGGGCTATGAAAAGGAACCTGGATAGTAGGGTTACTTTGAAATGAAAGCATGGATAGTAAGGCTATGAGAAGGAACCTGGATAGTAGGGTTACTTCGAAATAAAAGCCTTGATAGTAGGGCTGCCTCATTTAATCACGTAGATTAGTTGACCCGTTTGATTTCGGGAACTGGTTTTCCATTAGTGGTGTGCAGATATGACATGTATATCTTCATGGACTTAATCTTGAACTGTTGGAATTGTTGATGATAACCATCTTTCTTGAAAAGGTACATGATTAATTATATGTGATGCATGAAATGCATTGTGTGATGATGTTCTCAAAATAAATGAGATTATGCGGTATGCAATATGTATGCACACATCATGATGTATGAACATGAAATGCTATTATGACATATCTGAGTATGGGAAAATAAATCCTTGACTGCTGTTGGAGAGTACTGGAAATTGAATTCCTGACCGTTATAGAAAAAATGGTTCTTCTACTTCCGCTGGGGATGGTGAACGGAGATGACTATGCCGTGGATTTACTCCTTTCTGTTTGTGAATATTCTGTCGGGGAGAGACTCTGCTTGAGAATAACTCTGCGGGGGGAATAACTCTGTTTGAGAGGGAAGATGCTTTGTTAATTCGGAAAAATAAACACCGCTGGGGGATGAACTTCTGTAGCTGGAGGAATAACCTCTGTTGGGGATTGAGCTTCTGTATTCAGAGAAATAAACTTTTCTCGGGAGAAAACTTTATGAACTTCTTGCGATTATAAAATTTGGCTGGGAAAATAGATGTCGGCTCTCTGAAGGAACTTTGTTGGGGAAAGTAACTCCTGTTTGGGGAAGGAAATATTTGTGCACTGAACTGCTGCTAGAAGATAGTCTTAAATAAGTATCAGGATGACATCCGTTTTGGATCGTACCTGAAACGTTTCTAGATGAGAATCTGAAATAAGTGTCAGGAGGACATCCGTCTATGGGTCGTACCTGAACCGTTTCTAGAAGAGAATCTGGAGTGAGTGCCAAGATGACATTCGTCTTTGGATCGTACCTGAACTGTTTCTAGATGAGAATTTGGTTTATTCAGAATTTTTCTGTTGGGGAAGGGAAACTCCGTAATCCGCTTGGGGAATCCTGAGAAGCTTGGCGACTTCACTGGGGAGTTTTTGTTGGAGCAATAATTTGGATATTTTGCTCTGTCGAGGGTATGAGAACACCTGACATCAATATGTTGTAAGCTGAGGATATGGCGGTGGCCTTATGGTAGAATGCCCCTGTCTCGATACCTGTTGTAGAAAATATCAACCGGGGATTTTGTAGATGGTTTGACTATTATCCCAACTCGTGGAGTCCTTGGTGAATGAAGATCAGGTTAATAAACCTTCTACTGATTATACAAGTGACGAGATAATGGGACGTAGTCGTACTTTAATCCCTAACTTTTGCATGGATTGTCTTTTCAAATTTTCAGTCCAACGGTATATCCTTTTTTTGCCCAAGCCACCTTTTCAGGTTTTCGACTTACCGGGTGTACAAATTTTTTTTATCCCTAATTTTTTCCCGAACCCTTTTGGTTCACCGGGATGCCCTTATTTTTTCCTAGGCCAGTCAACCTAGCGGGTCTTTGTTCATGCGTATTATTTTCTGACTATGTCTATGTTCACTAAGTACGGAGAATTGTCACTGTCCATAGTAGTAAGTGTTGCCACACTGCCAGAAGATGCTCGTTTGATTGTACAGGATTCGTTGTTGGAAATCATGTCCAATGCCCCAAGTGATTCAAATGGAGATCTGCCCCTGGCTACTTAGCATCTTTGAGAGATTCCTTGAATCTTGACTTGACTGTCCCAGATCAGCTGGACATCATGCTATGCCCCTTGATTATGAAAGGCCTATCATTAGAATGTCTTTCCATCTGAGGTGATTCTACTCATTGAGAAGTTTTTTGTTCACTAGATATTCGTCATGCGAATTTCTATGCTATTGAACAAATAGTCATATGCAAACAATGGTATTTTAAGAATGCAAAGCTCATGTCTGTCTTGAAATTTTTTTTTGAAAAATCAATTTTTAGTAAAACAAATTTTGTAAGAGAATGATGTCAACTCATGATTTATAGCAAACCTTACAGGAGTCAGGATACCTTTTGTAACAATATAATTTTGAACTAACCCATGCTTCAGCTAGGACTTTTAAGGGTTATAATGTGGCCTGGTTCACGGTTCAAGAAATAAAGGATAAAGGCTCAAATTTTATTTATACCCACCCGTTCTTCGTGGTGTCCTTCAGTCCTATGCTCAGTTAATTGCACGTTAAGAATCCCAATTGAGTCTGGCATCTTGTCCTTGATGTTCCGGTGATGGTTCGGATACTGAAAATTTATTTGGAAGAGGCTTTCATTTTTGTAATCTTTTTTTTGTCGAGGAATTGTAGTAACCTCTTTTTTCGTTATCCCTTTGTTTGCCTGAACTTTTTCTTTTGTGATTACAGTCAGCGGGATACCCCAGTTTTTCTTAAGTCTCCTTCATAGGTTTTGACTTAGCAGGATTTTATTTTGAGAGATAATGACTACCGGTTTTAATGATTATGCGAAACCATCACCATCTTCTGATTTGGAAGGACATCTTTGATTGTGTACGAAGCGGAAGATTGTGACTGAATGCACACCTAAATTAACTAAGAAACTACCCTGCCCCAGGTTATGATTTAGGGTTTTAATTTGTGTGAAAAGAAGAACTCCTACTTCTTTAGCTCAAAGGGGTTGACTAGGGATTATCTTCCTTATAACTCCACTGTTTGGGGTTTGAAACAATGCCTGTACATTGTTAGAGGGGTCTGTTCAAAAGCATACTGTGGAGATTGTGGTATCATTTTCGTCATCCTCCCTCTAAAGGCTTAGTGCTTTTGATCGAGAGTTGAATATCACAAAAATGTAAGTAGTTTAAATATAGTGAATACGAATGAATTAATTCAAAACAGACATATTTAATGCATTGATAAAGTAACAAAGTTTGACATGAATAGATGTTTGAACAATCAAAATAAAATTACAAATTGAAAATTGTAATGAACAAAAGCCTCTTTGCCTGAACTTGTCACTTCAGATGGTTTGTTTTTTAGGGATGATAGAAGAACTCAGTCTGACAATCTTGTGTAAACTCTAGCACTCCTTAATTAATCAAGTTTTGAATTTTATATTTCAACATCCAATAATCATCAGTATCATACCCCAGACTATTGGAGTGATATGCACACCTTGCATCAGGATTGTAGTTAGGGGAAGAAGTTTTGGGGTTCGAATGAGGTTTTATCAACGTAACCAAATTCATCCTCAACATATTTTGTAATGCCTGAGACAATGGTATGTTGATTTTGGTAAACTGCCTCTTGGCTTGTCTTGCCTTTGCTGATTACCCCGTTATGGTTGGCGAGGTTGTGGTTGGATCCGTGACGTAGCATGAATTTGGAAAGATTCACTCTCCACCAAACCCACTTCTTGTCTCATCAGGGGCTGATTAATGACTTGATCCCCAGTCTCGATCATTTGTTTCATACGGTTGCGACCGTCTTGATGAAGTTTGCTGACAAGGATTCTTAGCTCCTCTTGTCCCCGGGCTAGGATTTGGATAAGAGTCATTTGATTGATCATCTAGGTTCTCATCCTTTCCATCTCAGCTTGCAGTTGTTCAACCTGGTCATCCTTGTTGTTATCAGGACGTTTCTTGGTCAGATTCCCAGTGAGGAGTGCTTTCAATTCTTCCTGCCCCATGTATAGGTTTCAGAACATTTCCATGAACTGAGCCTCTTGAATTTGAAGATCTGTGTTGTCTTGTTTGAGAGCCATTGCTGAAATAAACAACGAGAACATGAGAGACCTGTACTGGAGACTACCTGTTATGCAATGACATGTATGATATGCAAATGTTTTCAATGATCTCGCGGGGTAAACAAGAAAAATGTTAGGCGTTGAACTTTACAACTTTGATTGAAGCAATTCATATCATTGAAGGTACTTTTACAAGAGTCAAGCTCACCATATAAAGTGGGTCATAGCCCCTGACTCAAGTTATCGTGTTTTGGTCGTTTGACAACATTGGCTAGAGGAAAATAAATCCCATTGCCCCTTGTTAGACGTCTGGTTCTTCATAACCTGCATCACAGGCCCTCGAGATCCTTGAAATGGTTAGTATGATATGTCATGTTATGATGCTATGATGTGTATGCTATGCATCAAGAAAAAATACAGGGTAAGAAACCAATTTATTGGATTTATACAAATAATGTCCTGCATGGAATACAAACAAAGCCCTGCAATGAGTTCAAATTGTTAGGAAAAGAAACAAACAAGTCACACAAGTAGCCTTAGGTTTAGGCTTGCATGGATTCCATAAGTAAGTACCCTCTTGAAGTTTAGTTGGTTTCAAACCTGTCTTAGAAAAGTAACCGGGTTCTAAGGATTCTCAATATCATTGATCATTCTTTATCGGACATTGTTTCAGCTCAGGCAATCTTTTCTTGCGGATGAAATATCCCGAAAGTCTGATCTCAATAAGTGTAGCATCAAGTATCAACCAATCCTCAGCTTTATACTGAGGCCGGCTATCTCACTACTTTCTAATGGCCAAGTTTGTTCAACTAAGGTTCTAAGGTCCATTAGTGCTACACGACACCACGCGGCGGCCTCGTATTCTCCTCGTTTCAACATGAAGAATACTGATACCAACCAAATTGTCACACCAACACAACCATTGCTTAAACCATATCGGTCTATGCAATACAGTCTCCATGATATATTGTTGTTTACCTAAAACGTGTCCCCAGATCCGGGTGTAGGATCTTCAACAATACCCAAGCAAAAACCCTTAAAGATAAAGCAGGAAAAATAAACAAGAAAGCAATTTAAAAAAAACCTAGATCCTAAGGTAAACGCCACTTTATTAATTTTCCACAACAGAGTCTCCAGTTCTTTAATACAGAGGGAGAACTGACTGTTATACTGGTTTGCGTTTTTTGTTTGCAAATGTCGCGGTAAGCAAGAGTCGCCACCGGCTTTTCTTTTATCCAACAAAGGAAAGGGTGAAAAGAACAGAAAAAGACCTTTTTCGAGATTTTCTGAGTAAGGGGGTAGATTACGGAAAGGGAAGATGTTAGCACCCTTTCCATTCGTAGTTATCTACGGGCTCTTAGATGCTTAGCTCATGTTTTGAAAACTGCTTGTGCTTTGTGTGTTTTGAAAAATGTTTTGAAAATGCCTTAGTGCGGCGATTTGCTTTGTGATAACTCTTGTATCAGTCCTCGAGTGTTGACAAGGCGAATGTTTTTGAAAGTGTTGTTGAAAATATTAGTTTTGAAAATACCTAAATCCTAATTAGTTTTAATTAATAATAAAAAAAGGTTAATTTTGAAAAAAAATAGTTAATAAAAAAAACCTAAAACCTAATTAATTTTAATTAAAAAAAGGTTAATTTTGAAAAAAAAGGTTAATTAAAAAAACCTAAAACCTAATTAATTTTAATTAAAAAAAGGTTTTAAAAAAAGTTTATGTGTAATGACTAACAAGAAAGAATTAAGTTTGTCAAAAAATCGATAGGGGAAGAAACGTCAATGAAAAATAGGGTTTGAAAATACAAATAATGCAAATGTCAGGGGTGTGTGTTGAACCAAAAACTAATTTAAAACCTAAAATTAAATTAAAAAAACCTAAAATTAATTATTCGAGTTTATTATGAAAAATCAAAGATTTGTGAAAAATCTTAAGTTTTATGAAAAAGGTTTTAAACAGAAAGAATGAAAATAGGTAAAAGGATAAATAAAAGGAAGAAAACCAAAACCAATTGGGGTGGATGTTGAACCCACGCCCTTAGCCTCCTCAGGATGCCTGCCTTGCCATGAGTCATGCATTGGTTGTTGTTCTGTTTTGGCTTCAGCGTTTTGTAATAAACCTGCATAGGACCATTAGTTGGTCCAAACCTGTAGTGTTGAATCTCATGAACACATTAAACAAATTAGTATACCATGAAATACAAAGAAAATAAATATATGAAATTTTGTAATGTTAAAACCGACATGGTATGTATGAATGCTTCTACACCATTTGTGTCATGGAGATCAAGTCAGCCTTACTCTTACTGGAGGAGTAGTGAAAGTAGTGAGATGGGGGTTTGTAACTAGGATGACTTGTTTGTAGTGAGATGTGGGTTTGTAACAAGGATTTCAAGATTTTTAAGATTCTTGAAAGAAATTGATATTTTGACAGGGTTGTGGAAAAGGATATTTTTGTCCTCCTCTTTGTGTGAAAAGAATGAGATTATATAATTGAAATTAGAGCAAATATATGGGCTTTAAATATGCAATTGGGCCTCCATCATAAGGGACTAGATCGTTTTATCGAGGGCAACATCGAGGGACATCGAGGGACTACGATCTTTTTTATCGAATGGCCTTTGCTAAAGCGTCCCATATTTGAGGGACATGACTGTGTTTCCGAGGCGACGAGCGAGGTTACCCTAGAGGTGCGCGTGTGAAAAAGTGTGTTTGATTCAAGTTAAGTTGCTCTTTGATTAGGTTATCTAGCGATTGGTTTTATATCTTATCATACACGCCTAATTACTATACAGTATAAGGAAAACAGTAAATTGCGGAAGTTAAAATTCTACGCTATTACAGAGCTTTCAGGAATGGGGGTACAGATTTACAAATGGGGATGGATCAATGCGATTAAAAGTTAAAATAGGCAATCAATACAACCAAATCGAATCGAACGAATTAATTTAAAACTACAATAGTCTATGAAGTAAAAATTAATTAACAAAGTATAAAAATTCTTGATATTTTTGTTTGTGAGAATTTAAAAAAAAATTAAAAATAAAGATCTATTCTATTATTATTATTTGAATTTTATTAGGTATAAACTATATGTTTTAAAAGAAAGTTTATTAGTCTATATAAAAAAATATTGACAAAATTATTTACAAGATCTTCTAAACTGAATTTAAAACTAAATTAATTAAGAAAACGGTTTAGTTAAGAAACTAAATTATTTAATTAAACTTAAGGAATTAAAATAACAAAGATAGAAAAAATATAAGCTAAAATAAAATAAAACAAAGCTGGAAAACATGGAAATATGGGGTGCAAGTATAGCAATCTGGCTGGGCTTAAGGAAATGGCAAGCAGGGCCCAAGATATGAAGAAAAATAAATAAACAAAACAAAGAAACTGGGCCGGACCGGTTCCACACCCGGATCCGCTGGCCCTTTACTTATTGAAAATCAGGTGTGTGTAGAACAAACCCTAGAAGTCAACGACCTCTTCTCCTGCTCCTTGGAACTGTGTGCTAACCTCCCCTTCCCTTGTTTCTCTCCATTAAACCAAATTAATTAGGAGCAAAATCAGAAATAATAGCTAAAATCTCTCTTCAATGAACCATTCGGTCATCTCACTCTACTTTTTCTCTCAGTTCCTAACTCTTGCGGCGATCAAACTCTGTTAATGGTGCATTCAGTAAGTCTTTCCCTTATGTCCTATGATAGACAATGACTTGGGTTTCTTGCAGTTCATTCAACTCATGGTTCGTTCATTGATTCACATATGTTTACTGTCATCCTCAGATTTCATATGGTAAGACCAAAAACATAACATATATTCACCGATTCTGGGACTTTAACAATCATACCTAAGTGTTGTACCCCAAAATTTGCCCTCTCATTTCTCAAAGGATCACTCTTGACCCTCAGGTTGCTCCTATCAAGTTTCAAGTATTGAATTACAACTTTTCAAGAAAATCATTCACAAGGGAAAAATGGTCAAAAGCACACTGAAAAGTCAAACTTTGACTTTTAGATCAAAATCAAGTTTCAACAATTATATTTCATCAAAACATGAAATTGGTTCATAAAAAAAAATCAGAAGTCAGAAGTTACTTTAAAAAAAATCAAATTTCTAAGCATTTAGAAAATTTTCTAAGTGTTAAGAGAATATGATACTTCAGAACTTCTGAGACAGCCTCCACGCAAGTGCAGTCAAAAGTTGCAAACACGGTTCAGAACATGATGCTTCAATCAGAACATGTAGAATCGGTGCTCTTTGGTCAGAACATGATTCTTCAACATATGAATTTTATGTTCAACGCTTTGGTCAGAACATCACCCTTTGAGTCTCATTTTAGTCTTCTACGATCAGAACATCACCAAATCCTAAGACCTCGTTTAAACAACCTGCTGCACTGCTACATCACAATACTCTAACCAGCAGCAAATCCAGTCCACGCCTGCATTTTCCCAAATCCCATATTTGCACCAAATACAAAAAGTTATGACCAAAAATCAATGAAAGAGTGTGCCAAAATTTTCAAATTCCATTTGTTTTTCCCCCCAAAACCACAACAAACTCACCTATAAATAAGTTACTCCATCACACTTTCAAGGGGCTGGGTTTTTGAGAGAGAAAATTGTCAAAAGAGAGAAAAGAAAAAACTGTGAAACCTTCGTAGAAAAATCCAGAATTCCTAAACAGAAAACAAAACCTTTGTTCTTCCCTTTGAATCAAAGAACTTGGCATTTTCTCTCCCGTTGCTCTTGCTGACTCCAGAACATTTGAAGACAACCGTTAAAGTTCCAAGCACACGCTCCAGATTTAAGGTAAGTCTTTCTGACTTTGCATCTTCTCATTCAGAACATCATTAAATATGTAAATATCACCATATTAATGTTGTCCTTATCATTGCATAAGTAGAGAAACTGTCAGAACTTCTTAATTAAGGCTAGGCTCAGATTTAGGATTAGAACTTCTATAAACTGTTGTGCTGTTATCCTCTGATTTGCTGTTTATTAAGAACTGAATAAATTGCTGATGTGCTGATTAAGAGTTGAAATGTGGCATAGAACTTCTGATGTTCACTCATAGTTTTAGCACAACACAGCACTTCTGAGTTCTCCTCACTATTTAAACACACTGAACTTCTGATATTCACTCGCTGTTAAAACACATTGAACTTCTGATCTTCACTCACTGTCTTAGCACATACTGAACATCTGAGTTCTCTTCACTATTTTAATATACAGAACTTCTAAGATTTTCTCATTGTGCTAACACTCGGAAGTTCAGCACATAGAAACCCAGAACTTCTGTGTTTTCCCTCTAACGTGTCTTGCAGGACCTCAGAGTGTACCAATCCAGAACTTTTGATTCCACTGATGTTCCTTTCTGAGTCATCATGCGCCTGGCCTTAGAACTTCTGATCCTAGTTGTTTCGCTTGCAGCAGCACTATGTTTCTATCTTTTATTTATTTATTTTCCTTTTTATCATTTTTAATATTAATTCCCTTTTCATTAACATAAAAAGACATAAAAATATTTTCTTTTATTAATTAATTTATTTCTTTTTTTCTTAATTCATTAAGACAAAAAACCATTTTTTAATAAATCCTTTTTCTCTCTTGCATTGTACATTTCAATATGGTTGTAATAGTAACTTAGGATTTAATTTTATTTGCAATCCCCATTTGTAAATATGTACCCCCATCCCTAAAATATTATAATAGCGTAGGACTTTATATTCCCGCAATTTATCGCTTTTCAAATATAAATGCTAGTAATTAAGGCGTGTATGCCTAGACATGAAATCAGCAAATAGATAACCCTAATCAAGACTAAATGCATGCAATCAAACACACGTTGCACACTAGCACCTTTAGGATAATTCCACTTTGTTGCCTATTGGAAAAATAGTCATGTCCCTCGAACACGGGCGTTTTAGCAAAAGACCCTCGATAAAAGATCGTAGTCCCTCGATGACCCTAGATGTTGCCTTTGATAAACGATCTAGTCCCTCACACGACATTGCTAAAATTCTCCATGGGTTGCTTTCTATGACTATACAAAAACGTCGCGCGCCCTTCCCTTCACATCCAACGATGGGGCTTCTTACCAAATCAATGGTAAGATATCAACATCTAGAGGAGGAGGAAAAGAACATCTAAGACCTTTTGAGTAGGTAGATCCGCTCCTAGTTGCTCGCTTGCTCACAAAAAAAAAACATTTTATACACCAACACATCTCTTTGAACTATTTTCAAAACCAACACTTTGTACGCATTTTTATAGAGACGAGGATCATTACAAAGTAACATTTTCAAAATACTTTCAAAACCCACATCACAAAGCACATTTCAAAACAAAAGCAAGTGATCTAGCGAGTAAACTAAGAGCCCATGGAAAACCATGGATGAAAAGGGTGCTAATACCTTCCCTTTTCATAATCTACCCCCCGAAGTCAAGAAAACATCTCTAAAGGTCTTTCCTGTGCTTTTTCACCTTTCCTTATTTGATAAAAGAAAAGTCGGTGGCGACACTTGCTATCCGCAACATTTGCGATCAAACGCAAAACAAAAAGTCAATTCTCCCACCGTATCACAGAACTGGCGACTCTGCTGGGGACTTTTTAAAAGGTGGGGTTACTTTAGGGCCAGATCACATCTACTTGCTTTCATTGTTTGACTTGTATTCTTTACGTTTTGGGTCCTTGTTTGGGTTATTGTTAAAAATCCTACACCCGGATTTGCGGAATACCTTTTTTGTAAGTAGCAATAAACTTCGAGGGAACTGTGCGTGGTATACCGACACGGTTGAAGCAGTAGCTACATTGGTGTGGCACTTTGGTTGGTACCGGTAACCCTTGAGTCAATCAAGGAGAGTACGGGGCCACCGCATGGTGTTGTGAAGCATCAACTGACCTTAGAACCTGTAATTGCACAACTTGGCCAGTAGGACGTAGCGAGGTGGCCGGCCTTGGTGTATTCCCATGGTCGACAGATACTCGATGCTACACTCATTGAAGTTTGACTCTTAAGCTTTGTTTGGTTGGGAGTCAATCGCCTATTGAACGAAGTTGGGGGAAAGATCAGTGATATTGAGATCCCTTAGAACCCAGTTACTATTTATAGGACATGTTGAACCAATCCAACTTCAAGAGGGTACTTACCTACAAACTCCATACAAGCCTAAACCTAAGGACTTGTCTGCTTTGTGTGTATATGACTATTTTTATATAAATTTTCTTATTTTGCATACTTGCACATAACATAATGACATCATACCATAGCATTTTCGATAACATTGAACCATAGAATTCCAAGGATCTCAAGGGTCTTTGATGCAGGGTCACGTTGAACCAGACGTCTATCTAGGGGCAAGAGGATTTATTTTCCTCTAACCAATCACCGTGAAAGATTAAAGTACAACAACTTGAGTCAAGGGTTATAACCCACTTGACATGGTGAGCTTAATTCTCGTGGAAGGACATCCACCGATACAAATTTCCCAAATCAAAACTGTAAGTGACTACTAATATTTACCCCGCGAGATCCTTGAAAACATGCATCCATATATCATGCATCATATCATGACAGGTTTCTCCCACACAGGTCTCCTTACCTTCCTATTGCTTATTTTAGTAGAGATGGCCCTAGAACAGACCATTAAGAGCATTCAGATTAAAAACACTCAACTTCAAGAGATGTTCTTGAACCTATCCAAGGGGCAAAAAGAGGTGAAATCTTTCCTCATGAGGGGCATGGTCATGGGGAACCCGGAGGGCACCAAGGGTGATCAGTTGGAAAGGCTACAAACTGAAATGGAAACAATGAAATTCCAGATGATGGGACAACTGGTGGGTCAGATGGCTCTTATCCAAAACCTGGCTCAAGGACAGGAAGAGATGAGAGCCCTTGTCAACAGGCTTCATTAAGACAGATGCAACCAAATAGGGAAAATAGCCAGAACTGGAGATCGAGTCATTGATCAGCCTCCGATGAAGAGTGTACCTTTCCAAATTTCTTCCACATCACGAGCCCAACAACAATCTCGCCAACAACAATAGGGTAATCGGCGTAGGCAGAATACATCTGAAAGACGCTTCACCGAAGTCAACATGTCATTGTCTCAAGCACTGCAACACATGTTGGAGGCTAAGCTGGTTACGTTAAAAGACCCCCCTCAGAATCCCAACATAGCCACCCCAAGGTCCAATCCAAATGCAAGATGTCCTTACCACTCCAACAGTCCTGGACATGACACCGATAGCTGTTGGACGTTGAGAAATAAAATTCAAGATCTGATTGAAGAAGGAACGCTAGAATTTGCACCAGATGGTCAACTGGAATTCTTTTTCCGTCCCTCAAAGGATTGCCACCTAAAGTGACAAGTTCAGACAAAGAGGCTTCTATTCATTCGAATTTTCAATTGTAATCTCTTTTATTGTTTAAACAATTACCTATTAATTTCCAACCTTGTTTCATTAATGCATTGCATATGTTTGTCTTGAATTCATCCTTTCATTTTCACTATATTTAAACTATGTTTTACTCTCTTGCTAAAAGTTACAAGCCTTTAGATGGCGGATAACAAAAAGAATGCCATAATCTCATACAGTATGCTTTTGGACATAATTTGTTGACGATGTACAGGCGTTTCTTTCAAATCCTAAACACTGGAGTTATAAGGACGATAATCTCTAGTCAACCCCTCTGAGCCAAAGAAGTAGAAGTTTTCTTTCTTACAAAAATTAAAACCTTTAATCAAAACTTGGGGCAGGGTAGTCTCTCAGTTATTTCAAACAAAGCGTTTAGCCGCAAACTCACATATCATAATACAATGAATGACATCATAAATATTCCTCTGGGATCAAAAGACAGTAATGGTTCCCTACCAAATAGACAGTCATTATCTCTCAAAAGAAAAGCCCGCTAAGTCAAAACCTACAAAGGAGGCTTAAGAAAAACGGGGGCATCCCACTGACTATAATCTCAAAACAAGAACAGTCAGGAAAAAATTAGGGATAACAAATAAAAAAAATAGGTCACTACACATCCTCAACAACATGAAAAATGTTGTAAAAAATGATTGCCTTCCAACAAACTTAACTTGTCTGAACCATCACCAAAACGTCATTCCATACTCAATTGGGGTTCAAACGCACAATTAACTGAGTTTAGGACTGAAGAATATCACAAAGAGCGGGTGGGTACGAATACAGTTTGAGCCTTTATCCTTTGTTTCTTAAACCGTGAACCAAGCCATGTTACAACCCTTCAAAAGTCCTAATTGAGGCATGGGTTAGTTTGAAAGCATACTGTTACAAAAGGTATCCTGACTCCCGTAGGGCTTTACTCTAAATTCTGAGTTGAATTTTTATTGCAAAATTTCTTTACTTGCTAAAATGAATTTTCAAAAGTTTCAAGACAAACATAAACTTTGCATTACTTGAATATCACTATTTGCATATGGCTATTTGTTTGACAGTGGCAAAATTCACACAACGAATGTCCAATGAACGAAAGCTCTCTCAGTGAACAAAATCATTTCAAGTGGGATGACACTTCCAATGACAAATCTCCTATCAACAAGGGGGCATGATATGTCACTATCCAACACGCATGGGGAAGTCTAGTCAAGATTCCCAGAAGTCTCTCGAGAAACGCTGAATATACCGGGGGCAGGTCTCCATCACTCGGGGCATTGAACGCGTATCCCAACAAAAGATTACGTACAATCAAACATTTCCTGGAAGTGCCACAAACGCATGCTACCAGAGGAAATGACAAATCCCCCCACCAAGCCCTTTTCATAGCATGAACCCAACCAGATTTTCAATCTCTGAAAACTTCTCCCCAACTGAGTCGACCTCAAAAATCCTCGAGGATTTCTGCCAAGAGAAGACTTTTCCCAAACAGACTGGAGACATGGTTTAATTCCCCAACAAACTACAGATTCCCCAACTTGATTTTGCCTCTCCGATTGCTACAAATCAAGGGACCACAACTCCTCTCTTCCAGCTGACTTTTCTACAATCCCCAGTAAGTTACTGCAAAGTCTGGACCCGACCAGATATCAGTTCAACTTCATCCTTTCTAGAAAGTTACTACAAAGCCTGGAATCCGACCAGATAATAGTTAACTTCCTTATCCTCAGCAAGTTGTTGTGAAGCTGGGAATTCAACTAGATAACAGCCTAACTTCACACTCTCCAAGAATTTTTTTGCGAAGCCTGGAATATGACCAGATAACAATCAATTTAATCTTCCCAAGATAACTCGCCATTAGAGTAACAAACAACTGAGGCTCCTGAATTCTTTTCCCCTAAGCTGAAATCAACACTCTCCACAGAGCCTTCTCAAGCAAAGTTAATATTCCCCAACGAGATTCCTCCTCAATCAACAAAATGGGAATCCCCAGTGGAAACATACTAAAGCAAGGTAGAAAAGGAGCTTACTCTTCATCCACAACAGCGGTCTAGAATTTTATTTCCCAGGGCTCCCCAACATTTGTCAAGGATTTATTGTCCAAGACAGAAATGCATTCCAACAACATTTCACATTTCATGCATCATATCACATACATGACAAATGCATACGGCATAATCTCATTTACTTTGAGAACATCATTACACCATGCATCATGACATTGCATGCAGCTAACGTTTTGCCTTTTCATGGAAAGGTCAATCAACAAATGGCTATCATCAACAATTTTCGATAGGTCCAAGTTTAGTTTCTGAAGCAAGACATAAGAACTACCTATGGGACCAGATGCAGCTTTACACGGGGTCATCATGAAGCAATATTACATGGATTCCTATTCATCATTGAAGCAAACCTTTTCAAGTTCCAGATTAATACCTGTAACAAGCCAGGAAAACTATCTGTGGACGAATGATTGTAGATTAATACCTGTAACAAGCCAGGAAAATTATCTACATGAAGAGATTGAAGATTAACACATGTAACAAGCCAGGAAAGCTATCTTTCTTTCTCAGGTTAGAGATTAATACCTGAAACCATATAGAACAACTATCTCATCGATCAACCTTTTCAAGTTCCAGATTAATACCTGTAACAAGCCAGAAAAACTATTTCTGGACGACTGGTTGTAGATTAATACCTGTAACAAGCCAGGAAAAATATCTACATGAAGAGATTGAAGATTAACACCTGTAACAAACCAGGAAAACTATCTTTCTTTCTCAGGTCAGAGATTAATACCTGAAACCAGACAGGACAACTATCTCATCGACCAACCTTTTCAAGTTCCAGATTAATACCTGTAACAAGCCAGGAAAACTATATGTGGACGACTGATTGTAGATTAATACCTTTAACAAGCCAGGAAAACTATCTACATGAAGAGATTGAAGTTTAACACCTATAACAAGCCAGGAAAACTATCTTTCTTTCTCAGGTCAGAGATTAATACCTAAAACTAGACAGGACAACTATCTCATCGACCAACCTTTTCAAGTTCCAGATTAATACTTGTAACAAGCCAGGAAAACTATCTGTGGACGACTGATTGTAGATTAATACCTGTAACAAGATAAGAAAACTATCTACATGAAGAGATTGAAGATTAACACCTGTTACAAGCCAGGAAAACTATCTTTCTTTCTCAGGTCAGAGATTAATACCAGAAACCAGACAGGATAAATATCTACTCGACTAGCTGAAGCAACCCTACCCGGGTTCCTTCTCATTTCCAGATGCAATTTTACACGAACTCATTGTGAAGCAATCCTACACGGGCTCCTTCTCATTCAACTTTTGATACAATTCAGATATGCTCCAGATACGGATGCCATCCTGATACTTATTCAGATTTCAACTTTTGATACAGTTCAGATAAGCTCCAGACACGAATGCCATTCTGATACTCATTCAAATTTCAACTTTTGATACAGTTCAGATACGCACCAGATACGAATGCCATTTTTATACTCATTCAGATTCAGCCTTCAGATACAGTTCAGATACGCTCCAGACACGGATGCCATTCTGATACTCATTCAGATTCCACTCCCAGATACAGTTCAGATATGCCCCAGACACGGACGCCATTCTGATACTCATTCAACTTCAGATACAATTTAGATACGCACCAGATACAGATGCCATTCTGATACTCATTCAGATTCCCTCTCAAATACAGTTCAACAATCACTTTTGGATGGCATTTGTAAGCTCATCTCCAATAACTTTCCATCATTCCCTACACAACCAACTATCACATCTTCGAGTGCAAATTTCTGGGCACTCTAGTGTTCAATCATCTTCCACCTTCAAGTCACGAATGGTAGGTTCGCCAAATCCAACTCTTCAGGTGTAAGAAGATTGAACAGGGGAAGTTGTTGTACCCCAAAATTTGCCCTCTCATTTCTTAAAGGATCACTCTGGACCCTCAGGTTTGCTCCTATCAAGTTTCAAGTCTTGAATTACAACTTTTCAAGAAAATCACAAGGGAAAAATGGTCAAAAGCACACTGAAAAGTCAAACTTTGACTTTTAGATCAAAATCAAGTT
Source organism: Vicia faba (assembly GCA_948472305.1). NCBI lineage: Eukaryota > Viridiplantae > Streptophyta > Magnoliopsida > Fabales > Fabaceae > Vicia > Vicia faba. The sequence goes on from OX451739.1 coordinate 897,240,803, forward strand.
TCAACAATTATATTTCATCAAAACATGAAATTGGTTCATCAAAAAAATCAGAAGTCAGAAGTTACTTTAAAAAAATCAAATTTCTAAGCATTTAGAAAATTTTCTAAGTGTTAAGAGAATATGATTCTTCAGAACTTCTGAGCCAGCCTCCATGCAAGTGCAGTCAGAAGTTACAAACACGGTTCAGAACATGATGCTTCAATCATAACATGTAGAAGCGATGCTCTTTGGTCAGGACATGATTCTTCAACATATGAAGGCTATGTTCAACGCTTCGATCAGAACATCACCCTTCAAGTCTCATTCTTGTCTTCTGCAATCAGAACATCACCAAATCCCAAGACCTTATTTAAATAACCTGCTGCACTACTACAACACAGTACTCTAACCAGCAGCTAATCCAGTCCACGCCTGCATTTTCCCAAATCCCATATTTGCACCAAATACAAAAAGTTGTGACTAAAAAGCAATGGAACAGTGTGTCAAAATGTTCAAATCCCATTTGTTTTTCCCCCCAAAACCATAACAAACTCACCTATAAATAAGTTGCTCCATCACACTTTCAAGGGGCTGGGTTTTTGAGAGAGAAAATTGTCAAAAGAGAGAAAAGAAAAAACTGTGAAACCTTCGTATAAAAATCTAGAATTCCTAAACAGAAAACAAAACCTTTGTTCTTTTCTTTGAATCAAAGAACTTGGCATTTTCTCTCCCGTTGCTCTTGCTGACTCCAGAACATTTGAAGACAGCAGTTCAAGTTCCAAGCACACGCTCCAGATTCAAGGTAAGTCTTTCTGACTTTGCATCTTCTCATTCAGAACATCATTAAATATGTAAATATCACAATATTAATGTTGTCCATATCATTGCATAAGTAGGGAAACTGTGGATCAGAACTTCTTGATTAAGGCTAGGCTCAGATTTAGGATTATAACTTCTATAAACTATTGTGATGTTATCCTTCTGATTTGCTGTTTATTAAGAACTTAATAAATTGCTGATGTGCTGATTAAGATTTGAAATGTGGCATATAACTTCTAATTTTGACTCACAGTTTTAGCACAACACAGAACTTATGAGTTCTCCTCACTGTTTAAACACAATGAACTTCTGATATTCACTCGCTGTTAAAACACATTGAACTTTTGATGTTCACTCACTGTCTTAGCACATACTAAACCTCTGAGTTCTCTTCACTGTTTTAATATACATAACTTCTAAGATTTTCGCATTGTTCTAACACTCGGAAGTTCAGTACATAGCAACCCAGAACTTCTGTGTTTTCCCTCTAATGTGTCTTGCAGGACCTCAGAGTGTACCAATCGAGAACTTCTGATTCCACTGGCGTTCCTTTTCGAGTCATCACGCTCCTGGCTTCAGAACTTATGATCCTTGTTGTTTCGCTTGCAGCAGCACGCTATTTCTATCTCTCATTTATTTTCCTTTTTATCATTTTTAATATTAATTCCCTTTTCATTAACATAAAAAGACATAAAAATATTTTCTTTTATTAATTAATTTATTTCTTTTTTTCTTAATCATTAAGACAAAAAACCATTTTTTAATAAATCCTTTTTCTCTCTTGCATTGTACATTTCAATATGGTTGTAATAGTAACTTAGGATTTAATTTTATTTGCAATCCCCATTTGTAAATATGTACCCCCATCCCTAAAATATTATAATAGCGTAGGACTTTATATTCCCACAATTTATCGCTTTTCAAATATAAATGCTAGTAATTAAGGCGTGTATGCCAAGACATGAAATCAACAAATAGATAACCCTAATCAAGACTAAATGCATGCAATCAAACACACGTTGCACACTAGCACCTTTAGGGTAATTCCACTTTGTTGCCTATCGGAAAAATAGTCATGTCCCTCGAACACGGGCGTTTTAGCAAAAGACCCTCGATAAAAGATCGTAGTCCCTCGATGACCCTAGATGTTGCCTTTGATAAACGATCTAGTCCCTCACACGACATTGCTAAAATTCTCCATGGGTTGCTTTCTATGACTATACAAAAACGTCGCGCGCCCTTCCCTTCACATCCAACGATGGGGCTTCTTACCAAATCAATGGTAAGATATCAACATCTAGAGGAGGAGGAAAAGAACATCTAAGACCTTTTGAGTAGGTAGATTCGCTCCTAGTTGCTCGCTTGCTCACAACAACAAAACATTTTATACACCAACACATCTCTTTGAACTATTTTCAAAACCAACACTTTGTACGCATTCTTATAGAGACGAGGATCATTACAAAGTTACATTTTAAAAATACTTTCAAAACCCACATCACAAAGCATAATTCAAAACAAAAGCAAGTGATCTAGCGAGTAAACTAAGAGCCCATGGAAAACCATGGATGAAAAGGGTGCTAATACCTTCCCTTTTCATAATCTACCCCTCGAACTCAAGAAAACATCTCTAAAGGTATTTATTATTCTTCTTCACCTTTCCTTATTGGATAAAAGAAAAGTCGGTGGCGACTCTTGCTATCCGCAACATTTGTGATCAAACGCAAAACAAAAAGTCAGTTCTCCCACCGTATCACACTAAGCATCTATTTTTTTGTAGGATTTAACCGTATAGTGATGGTGCCGTGCAAATAGAAGTGCTAACCAGAAAGCATCAAAGTAGAAGGCCCCAAAAAAATAAACACCCAAGGAATAAGATGAAAAGGTAAATGACAGAGACAAAATGACCTACCTCAAAGATGACCCAAAGGTGAAATAGAAATCCAAAGGTAACAAGCTATTACTTAATCCTTTCTTCTTATTTGAGAGGACTTTAGGCAGAATGGATGTAGTATTTTCTTCTTCCAGAGATTCTTGCAGAGGGTTTTATGTATGATTTGCTATGTTTCAGTGAAGTGGTGAGGATTTGTGATGATATAAGTGTTTGGAAGGAGAGTGTTATGGAGGATATTGAGGTGGTTTTTTTTTGCTGGTTCTGCTATCTTTTTGGTTTTCTGACTCTTGGCTTATTGGCTATGGTTTGTATTTTTTTGTTCTTGCTTGATATATTGTTGGTTTTTCTGTGATGTTGGATTGAAGATGGAGATTTTTTTACAGTGGGTTATGGCTGGTGTTGTGGGTTTTTTTTTTTGGTTTTGCTGGCTGTGTATTGTCACTCTCTCTTTTTCTTGGCTCTATGAGAAATCTCTTGGTTTGCTGTCCTTTTATGTTGGCTCTGTTCTCTTTCTTATATACATTCCCATTGTGTTATGGGGGGAAATCAGATAACTTTGAACACTTTTGGTTAGTTGACCTTGTGGCCTTTGGGTGCAGAATTTTGGACTGTTTTAGAATGCTGACCTGCTGCCTTTTGAGTGCAGTTTAAAGCATTTCTATTTTGGTGCAAGTTTGTGCAGGTTTTGGACTGAGGTATAGCAGCCCGTGGACTCTTGTACTTGGATTGTTTGGACAGAAAATGCAGCAGGCTGTGGGAAGGCTTATGTTGGTTTGGGGACTGTTATTGCTAGGTGACATCTTTCCAAGCCTAATCTTTTTTCTCTTTATCTTTCAATGAAAATATAACGCTACTATGCTTTTCTTTCTATGAAAAATTCTAAAGGGTTTGTATAATCTCAGGAAAATGATGATAACTTGTTTGTTGAGCTAAGCAAACTAGTTATGCTTTGCCTTGTTCCATTTTGTTTTACTTATTTCCACCTTCTTCTGTCATCCTGGTAGCCTATGCTGCCTTTCTTGCTATGTTTTGCTGTTATCTGCTATGATATTTTCCGCAATATTGTAGCAAGCTTGCCCTGTTATTCTGTTTGTTGCAGGTTTGTTTGGAAGCTTGTGTTGCATCATTGCAGCCTAATGCTGCCTGTTTTGTTGTGTTTCTATTTTTCTTGCACTTTGACCTTGGACTTGGCAGCTTGCTCTTTTTCAACCTTGGACTTGCTTATATATTTGTTTGTTTGCACATTTTGTTGTTGCTTGTTGCTTGTATAGCAGCCTGCTATTTGGCAGTCTGCTCTTGCTGCTATGCTTGCTTTGTTTGCTTGCTTTGCAACCTATTCTTGTGTAGCAGTTTACTGCTACTTGCTGCAGTTTGCATATTTGCTTTTCTTTCTTGTGAACCAAGGTCAAACCTTGTGATTTGCAAGGATGGGAGAAGAGAGATAATGATAAAACAAAACAACTTAAAATCTGATTCCTATATACAAACCCTAGTGATGAAATTCTCTTTTCTTTTCTTTACATATCACCTTGCTTGAATTGTTAATTTTCTCTTCTTTGTTACATGAACATGAGGCGTGGATGGCGAGCGAGGATTGCTTGAAGATGAAGCAACGGAGATTTGAAGAAACAAAATAAAAGTTCTCTCTTTGTAGATAAAAAAATTGTGATTCTTTGTAAACAAAACAGAAACTTGTAAATTATTTCATTTGTAATGTAATAAATACAAAGCCTTGAATAAATTTGGTGTAATGAAATTTATTGTACAAAACTTGAACTTAGTTAAATTTTGCAATTCTCAATAGAATGTTTTGGATTAAAACATCTTAGTTTGGTAACTTGGATTTCAAGCAATCACAAAAAATGATCAAATAACCAATGCGCCTTTTACTCCAATCAAATTTTTAAACAAAATAAATGTTTAAGAATTCAATTCTAAATTGGTTAACCCAAACCCAAAGCCATGGTCATATAAATGACAGTCTTAATTTTCACCTCTTGTCCACACCAGATTTGCATTCAAAATGAAAATCGCATGCCATGCTCAATAAAAAATGGAACTTCATTGCCAAACAATTATGCTTTGAGAACAATCATCAACCTTAACAAATTTCAAAAACAATGATGATTAAGAACACTTGAAATCAAACAAATGACTTGCGACAACTCGATAACTTTCAAAGTCTTCCCAATGCAATTTTCTTTCGATCTTTGAAGATAAACTCGTGTGCAACATCACCTATGACCATATGCAGAAATAAACGTCTAAAAATCTCGTAATTTGAGGAGATCACAATTCTTAGAAATCAGGCGACAGTTATTTAAAATTAGGTCAAAATCCACGAAGTGACTTCTAACGCATTCGAATTTGGTGATCTTCTACACGTAATCAGCTTTTGATTTGTGAAGAGAAATTGGAGATAACATCGGGGAGAGTCATACGCAAGAAGAACTGCTCAAAAAATCGAATAATGAAGAAGTTATAGTCGCTTGAACTTGGTCTCGCAAAAGGTTAGCTTTTGGGTTAATGGAGTCATTTTCAGTCGTCTGAACCATTGACTGAGCAAACTTGTGACGCGAGGTTCGAAACTCGGCATGGACATCCTTGAGGAGACATGAAGATCTATGAAGACCATTTGAACCCTTGAGGAATCAATTTTCTTTGAGAAACATCAAACCCTAATCGTTGACTTACTGACTAGGAAGAGAATATGTCCGATCAAACTTCTGAGCCAAATTGAGTATTCGAGAAGACCTAGGATAATATCTTGAATAAAAATGAGAGGGAGAATTTTGGGGTACAACAACTGCCCCTGTTCAATCTTCTTAAACTTGAAAAGTGAGATCGGCATGTTTGTCGTTCGTAGCTTGAAAGTGGAAGATGATTGAACACTAGAGTGCCCAGAAATTTGCACTCGACAATGTGTTGGTCGATTGTGTAAGGAATGGGCTTAAAGATGCCATTTGGAGAGATAACGGGAAGTTGTTGGAAATGGGATTAAAGATTCCATTTGGAGAGATGACAAAAAGATGTTGGAAATGGGCTTAAAGATGCCATTCGCAGATGATTGTTGACAGGAATCAGACCAAGGCTATGTCTGACTTCAACTAGGGAAATGTGAAATCGACCGTATCTGGTCGGGTCCAGGTCTTATAGGGTTGTAAACTATTGTCTGGAGATAAGGGAGCAGGAACCTAGATAGCAGGGTTACTTCTAAAGGAAAGCCTGGATCTGAATGAGTATCAGGATGACATCCGTATCCGGAGCGTATCTTAACTGTATCTGAAAGCTGAATCTGAATGAGTATCAGGATGGAATCCGCGTCTAGAGCGTATCTGAACTGTATCTGAAAGCTAAATCTGAATGAGTATCAGAATGGCGTCCGTGTCAGGAGCATATCTGAACTATATCTGAAAGTTGAATCTGAATGAGTATCAGAATGGCATCCGCGTCTGGAGCATATTTGAACTGTATCTGAAAGTTGAGTCTGAATGAGTATCAGAATGGCATCCGCGTATGGAGCATATATGAATTGTATCTGAAAGTTCAGCTGGTCGTGTAGCCAATTGTCCTCGGTCTGTTTCAGGTATTAATCTATGATTTGTCAATGATAGTCATTGATTTACCTTATCCTGCAAAGGGTAAAAAATTAGCTGTATGCAATGTCATGATGTATGAAATGCATGGTACAATGAGATTGTGATATATGAATTCGTGTCATCGATGTTTATGATATATGGGCGCGATTTATGCGTTTGTGAGCCAATCTGCTGTAATGCTGTTGGATTAGGGAAAATAAATCCCTGACTGCTGTTGGGAATATAGAGTGTAAGTCTTCATGTTTCTGAAGTTGAAGTGTTGATGAGTTTCCGCTTAGAGAAATAAATTTTGTTGTAAGGGAAACGCCGTGTATTTCTTGTGAAATCCCGTTGGGGAATCCCGAGAAATTTGGTGACTTCTACCGGGGAGTGATAACTGGAAGTTTTGTTCCGCTGGGGATTAAACTGCACACTGTGGGGGATTTTATGGAAATAGCTTAGAGAGATTTCCCTATTTCTTAAAGCCATTAGTGATTGTCTTTTTATTTTGTTCATTTGTAAACGGTAATTACGTTAAAATGCATATGATCAAAAATAAATCATTAGACGTTTTTGCAAATAAAACACAAGAGTAAAGAAAACAGATAGTTTTGCACTTTCAAAGAGATATCTTTGTATTGACTTTGAGTAAGTATTTTTGTACAATGAGACAAACATTCTAGTAAGAGAATGCCATCGTAAAAATGAAATTTGATACAAAGAAAATATGGCTATGTGCAATAATCCCATGGGGTTCCCATTCCGCTATAGCCTTTGTGTCTTCGAGCATCTTATCTATTTGTTGCCTTGTCTGAAGCTGATTGAATTGATTAGAACCTTCGAGTTTGTCAGTCGAAGCCAAAGGTTCTCCGTGACGTGATCCAATAGGACATAGTTATACGCTTTAATTCCCTAACTTTTTCCTGGACCGCCCTTTCGGGTTTTCAGTCCACCGGGATACCCTTTTTTGCCTAAGTCGCCCTTTCGGGTTTTCAACTTACCGGGTGTACATATTTTTTTTTGTTTTATCCCTAATTTTTTCCCGAACCCTTTTGGTTCGCCGGGATGCCCTTGTTTTGCGTAGGTGTGTCAACCTAGCGGGTCTCTTATGCGTAGTATCTTTTGACTATTTCCGCATTCACAGGATTTGGCAGGTCATCACCATCCATGGTGGTTAAGATCATTGCTCCACCAGAGAATATGCTTTTGATTACAAATGGTCCTTCGTATGTAGGAGTCCATTTGCCCCTGGGATCACCTTGCGGCAGTATGATGCGCTTGATCACCAGATCCCCAACTTGATACACTTTTCGTCTGACCTTTTTGTTGAAAGCCTTGATCATCCATTTTTGATACATTTGACCAAGATAGATAGCAGTAAGCCTTTTCTCATCAATCAAGTTCAGTTGATCAAGTCGAGTCTGGATCCAATCGTCTTTGTTCAGCACTTCATCCTTCATGATTCTCAGAGAAGGGATCTGGACCTCAATAGGTAAGATAACCTCCATGTTGTATACCAGAGAGTAGGGTGTTGCCCCGATTGATGTGCGTTCCGTGGTACGATACCCGTGGAGAGAGAATGGTAGCATCTCATGCCATTCTTTGTACGTGAATGTCATTTTCTGTATGATCTTTTTGATATTCGTATTTGTGGCTTTGATAGCACCATTCATCTTTGGCCGGTAAGGGGAAGAATTCTGATGCTGGATCTTGAATTGCTTGCACAGGGAGGTCATCATAGTATTGTTTATATTTGTACCATTGTCTGTGATGATCCTCCCCGGGATACCTTAACGACAAATGAGATTCAGCTTGATGAACCGGGCGACAACATTCTTGGTAACGGAAGCGGAGGAGGCCGCCTCAACCCACTTTGTAAAATTGTCAATGGCCAATAAGATTAAGCAGTGTCCATTAGAGGTTGTTGGTTTGATTTCCCCAATCATATCGATGCCCCACATAGCAAAGGTCCAAGGAGCCGTCAAGACATTCAGAGGAACCAGAGGTACATGCACCTTGTCAGCATAAATCTGACACTTGTGGCAGGTTTGAGAGTGTTGATAGCAATCTTCTTCCATGGTAGACCAGTAATAGCCTTCCCGTAGGATCTTCTTTGCCATTGTATGCCCACTGGAATGGGTGCCAAAAGTGCCCTCATGTAACTAAGCCATGATCTTTTCCGCTTCAACCTTGTCTACGCACCGAAGTAACCCAAAGTCATGGTTGCGTTTGTAGAGAATGCCATTAATAAGGAAGAATTTAGCAGAGAATCTCCTTAAAAACTTCTTATCATTGACTAAAGCTCCTTCCGGATATTCTTAAGCCTTGAGATACCTCTTGACTTCGTGAAACAAAGGCTGGTCCACTACTTCTTCAGTATTAATCTCGTGACAGTGATCCGGTTCATCCATTCGTTCAATGGTGATCTAGGGAGCCTCATTATCCCATTTAGATTTAAACATGGATGACATTGTGGCTAGTGCGTCCGCTAGCTGATTTTTTTCTCGCGAGAAATGCTCGAAGGTAATCTTCTCAAAATGTGGGATCAATGTCAACACATGTTCTTTGTATGGGATAAGGTTGGGGTGTTTGGTTTCCCATTCCCCTTTGATCTGGATGATGACCAAAGTTGAATCTCCGAACACACTTAAATATTTGATCCCTAAATCTATAGCAGCCTTGAGACCAAAAATGCACGCTTCGTATTCCGCCATGTTGTTTGTACAATTGAAGCAGAGTCTTGCAGTAAAGGGAGTATGACATCCTTCGGGGGATATAAGTACATCACCAATGCCATTTCCGAGTACGTTGTACGCCCCATCAAAAACCAGGGTCCATCGGGATCCTTGTTCAGGTCTGTCATATGGTCTGAATTCTTCACAATTGTTTACCGTCATTGATGTCTTCATCTGGGAATTCGAACTTCATGGACTGGTAGTCTTCCACAGCTTGGTGAGCAAGGTGATCAGCTAGTACACTGCCCTTTATTGCTTTCTAGGTAGTATACTGTATGTCATATTCTTTCAGGATCATCTGCCATCTCGCTATTCTCCTAGAGAGGGCAGGTTTCTCGAAGATGTACTTTATCGGATCCATCTTGGATATTAATAAGGTAGTATGGGTCAGCATATATTGTCTTAGCCGGTGAGAAGCCCATGCCATAGTGCAGCAAGTTTTCTCGAGCAGTGAATATCTTGTTTCACAGTTGGTAAACTTTTTGCTCAAGTAATAAATAGCATGCTCTTTTCGGCCAGACTCGTCATGCTGCCCCAGCACACACCCCATTGAATTTTCCAAAACAGTTAAATACATGATCAATGGTCTTCCCTCGACTGGAGGCATCAAAACAAGAGGTTCTTCCAGGTACTCTTTGATCTTGTCGAAAGCAGTTTAGCATTCGTCATTCCATTTGACTACTTGATCTTTCTTCAGTAATTTGAAGATTGGTTCACAAGTAGCTGTCAGGTGAGAAATGAATCTGGCAATGTAGTTTAAACGTCCTAAGAATCCTCTGACTTCCTTCTCGGTATGAGGAGTAGGCATCTCTTGTAGCACTTTCACCTTGGCAAGATCTACTTCAATACCTCTACCATTGACGACAAAGCCTAAGAGTTTACCAGACCTCACTCCAAACGTGCATTTGTTTGGGTTCAACCTCAGCTTGTATTTCTTTAGCCTTTTAAATAATTTATGTATATGACGAAGATGTTCTTCTTATGTTTGCGATCTGGCTATCATTCGTCCATATAGACCTCTATTTCATGATGTATCATGTTGTGAAATAGAGCTACCATGGCGCGGTGATAAGTTGCCCCAACATTCTTCAGCCCGAATGGCATAACCTTATAGCAGAATGTGCCCCACTGTGTGACAAAGGTTGTCTTCTCCATGTCCTCGGGCGCCATTTTGATTTGGTTGTAGCATGAGAAACCGTCCATGAAGGAAAACACTTTGTGTTGTGACGTATTATCAATTAGAATATCAATGTGGGGAAGTGGAAAATCATCCTTAGGGCTTTCCCTATTCAAATCTCTGTAGTCCACGCACATTCGTACTTTGGAGTCCATTTTGGGCACGGGAACAACATTGGCAACCCATTGTGGGTAGGAGGTGACGGCCAAGAATCCAGCATTGAATTGCTTTATGACTTCAGCTTTAATCTTCTCTGACATATTTGTTCGCATACGACAGACCTTTTGTTTTACTGGTGGGCAGTCCTCTTTTTTAGGTAGATGATGTACTACGATATCTGCATCCAGTCCTGGCATGTTTTCATACGACCAGGCAAAGACCTCAACATAATTGTGTAGCAACTGAATCATACGCTCTTTGACACTGGGTTCCAGATTGGCACCCACCTTGACTTCTCTCTTGTCTTCTTCGGTACCTAGGTTAATTGTGTCCACTGGTTCTTCGTGGAACTGAATGGTCCTCTCTTCTTGTCGTAGTAACCTGGCGAGTTCCCCTGGCACTTCACAATCTTCCTCACCTTCGTCTTTGGCTTGGTAGATTAAATTTTCATAGTCACAAAAGGCCATAGCAGAATCGTTACCCATGGGATCCTGAGTGGATGTAAACCTGCATTGTGAGTGTGAGTGTGTGTAAGAGTATAGCTATCTTTGAAAGAAATGAAAATGTAAAAAATAAAAACAATGAGCACAAAGTTTGTATGCAAAACTTCCATGATTCATTGATGTCATATGGAAATGAGATAATAACCCTTACAAATGGACCATTGTGCCTCGGGTAAGACACAAGGTTTTAAGAGTCAAAAATGTTTTAATATTACAGATCTGACAAAATGTAAAGACAAATTACTGTTGGATAAATGTGATCGGGACAAAATCTCTAGCCTCCCAATTGCTGAGCCCTCCACTGACTGTTGGGAAAATCCAATCCTCCAGGCTGTAGCTGTCTTCATCATCCTCCACGATGCTGACTTGGTGGTTACTGATCTTCAAGGGTGGTCCTCTGGCACGAGTGCAGCGTACAACCTTCTGGGCACCTGAAGTGAAACCCAGCCCAAATTTTTCATATTTCTATGGGATATCTGGGAGTTGACCCCAAATTGTACAACCACCTTCTTCTATCATTGCCTTGGCTTCCTTCAAAGACGACATCTTGAGCAGAGGCCTTGTGATCTTGAGATACAGCCTTGGTTACTGCCACAGTCTGCGAGACTTCTTCAAAGTGCTGGAATGGAGTTTCAATAAATTCACCATCTAATTCCACATATCTGAAGGAATTTAGATGGCTGACCATATACTCTTCTTCTCCATGAACAGTGATGATTTTCCCTTGAATTGGATATTTAAGCATTTGATGCAACATGGAGGTAACAGTTTACCAGAAGACCAGTTTGTCTTTCCCCACCAGACATTCACACCAGTGAATAACACTCACACCATCTCTCTAGGGAAAATTCTGGGTCCTGGTATTTAATCATCTTCCACCTTGAACTTACAAAAGGTCGACGCCAATCTCACATTCAGGTTTAAGACGATTAAATAGGGGCAGCTTTCGTACCCCAAATTTTCCCTATCTCTTTATTTTTGGTCTAGCTTTGAACTTTTCATTCCATTTGCATCATTTTATCATTTAGTCATTTGCATATCCCGTATCTCAGGGAATGAGGCGCTTTGGTTTGAAGTTTTAGGGCTGCACCCTCTTAATGTTTAATCCTATTTTGAAGTTTTTTTATCAGGTGAAAGGGAATTCTTCTGGTTCTCGATTAACGGATCGTGGAACGAATTGTGTCGTCAGGTTACAAGGTTGGTTCTTGCTCAATTTTATCAGAGCCTGGATTAGGGTTTATTTCCCTATGTGTGCTGGTCAAGATGCTAGGTTTTCAGGTCTTTGCTTTCTGGGAAGATGTTTCTCTCGCCTGCCTCAAAGATGGCACAAAGCTTAGTGCATTAGGTCAAGAATGTCATCTCCTTGCATTTCTAGTTTTGTTTTTAAAGTCTCTAAACCATTGAGTCAAGAGTTTGAAGTTTAAATTGGAAAATGTGGAGTTTGGGCACAAGAAATGAGGCTGAGGGTTCATGATGATCAAGACATTATTTTGTTGCTTAAGTTACAAGTTATTGTGGGCTGAATATCAAAAATTAGGTTTCTGGTCGAGAAGTGCAATGTGGTTCAGGCATGATATGAAGATCAAGGTTTAAGCGACTGTTGTTTTAGGTTCGAATTAACCATTGGAATTAAATTCTTAAACATTTATTTTTTTCGAGAGTTTGATTGGATTTTGAAAGATAAGGCGCATGATTGTTTGGAATATAAGTTATAACGATTGCTCACAATTTCTTGAAGTTTAAGTTACAAAGTCCAAAGGGTGCATTCAAATCGTTCAAGTGGGAATTTCCATTTTCAATCAAAGATTGAGAGTTGTTTGATTTCCATATAAAATAATTCATTCAAAAATATATCATTCAAGCTTTCGTGTCCATTACATTTTTTGGACAGATTACAGAGCATGTGAAATCATAAATTACAATTATTGGAATACAAATTACATTAGTTTTGTTTACAAAGAAAAGAGAGAAATAATTTGTGTTTCTTCGAGTCTTCATCTTCAAGTCATTCATCCTCACCATGGTATTTTCATCAGTCAATCTCGCTGTGGACCGTCCAATACTCATGCTCATGAAACAAGGAAAAAGAAAAAGTTAGCAATCAACATACGAAAACGAAAATCGAAACAAGAATTAATTGATAAAAGGAATTGGTATCTCATCATAAGGGTTTGCATTTGGAATCAGTTAAAGAGGGAGATATTTTTTTTATCATGTTTTATTTTCTCCCAAATTGCAAATCACAAAGATTTGTCCTCTTTGGTTCACAAAAGGGGAGAAAAGAAAAATTGCCAATGAGAAAAAGCCACAGGCCAGCAAACAAAAATAAAGTAACAACTTTAACAAGGTAGCCAAATGAACAAACAACAGCATAGCTACAACAGAACAGGCAGCGCGCAAAACAACAACAATCAGCCAGCAAGAAAAACAAGCAAAGCTATCCCAGGTAGCAAAGGCAATGCAACAATAAGCACAAAGCAAATTGTCCCACAAAAGCAACATCAACATAAACGATACATCAGCAAAGCCAAAACAACAAGCAACAAGTCACAGGCTAGCAAACAAGCAGCAAAATCAGCAAGTACAAAATAGCAATGATTCAATAATATAAAAGGCTAACAAACATCCAAAACCTCTATGTCATCATTTTCCTAAAAGAGGCAAACCCTTCAGAATTTTCAAAAGGGCCAAAGCAGTTCGCATCATTGAAAGATAAAGAGGAAAGAGACAGGTTTAAAGAAAGATAGCACCTGCACATCCTGCATAATAGCCTGCACAACTCTGTCCAAAACCTGAGATTACAAGCTACAAAAAAAACTCTCAGCATGTCAATCCAAACCTTGCATCCAAAATGACTAGAAATAAAACTTGTACTCAAAGGCCACAAAGTGAGCTTGCCAATATTATTCAAATTTCATTTTCCCCCAAAGTACCTATCAATCTGCCTATAACATGTTTCATTCATAGTGAGAGGGCAGAGGATGATTTTTTGAGATAACCAGCAGGACAAGAAAACCAGAACCAGAAAAAGATTTTACCAAAACACCCAAAGACCAGCAAACCGAGAGAGAGATATTTTAACCAAGTAAAAACCAAGGATAACACAAAAAGAACAAAACCCTGAAAATCCTCCATCTTCAATCACCAACCAGAAAATCACCCCCATAACCCTCACATGAACCCCCATTTCAAATCTGCAAAAAAACAGTACACAACGACTTTTAATTATAGAATTCAAACAACCTTTTGTCGATAAACCTCTCTACATCACGTAGCATCTGGATTCATCACGCACCATCTGGATTCGGAAACTTCAAACTCCCATCTCTCCATATCTTTTTCTTCAATCTTCGTCACACAAAGTTGCACTCTCGCTTTGCCTCCACCGTAACAACGATCAAGAGATGAACGCCATCAAATTCAGAATTAGTATAAGCAGAAACATTATCGGCGTAGCTCCTACAGGTAAATTAAAATTCCTTCATTCCCTTCATCATTTTGCATATTTTGTTGTCCTTTGGTTATGTTGACATGCATTGAAATCAAAATCCCAAGGTCTCAGACTACAATTCCTTTCCATAATCACTCAATTCTACTCTAGATTCGAGCTAGGTTTTTGTTGTTGTAGAAGTTTTAAGGTTGGATTTGAGGAGAGTATAAGGCCGAAAGTAGAAGAGGAGGGATGAAAGAGGTTCGGTTGTTGTTGGTACTTTACAAAGGGAAGTAGATGACCGGAAGCGGTAATCGGTTAACGTTTGAGAAAATAGGGAAAGAGACGAAGAGGAATATTGTTGTGGTTGTTACGAGCAAAAGAGAGAGAGAGAGGCGCTTAGCCTCATTTACCTTTAGGGTTCTGTAACCCATCTGTTTTAGGGCTGGATCCGGGTCTGACCCGACCCGGTCCATGTTTAAGCCCATAACTTTTTTTACTTTTAATCTCTCTTGGGTCTTGCATGTTTTACCCCAATCCGAATTCTTGGATCCACACCATGAGTCTTTGGCAAACACCCCCTGCTTAATCTATTTGATATTCTTATTTAGATTTTGTTTTATTTTCTTTTAATCAACATTCTTGCTTGATTTTCTTAGTATAAATAAATTACAAAATGTTAGAATTAGGATTTTAATTCCCTTTTGTTTTTTATATCTCTTAATAAAAGATAAAAAATAATAAAATGACAAGATTGTTAATAGTATTGATAAATAATATTAAAATTTTAATTTTAATTTTCTTTTGGTATTAGAATTTCTCTACTTGATAATCATGGATAATTTTAGAATTTAGGTTTTAATTTCTTCCATTATTATAATTTCTTTATTTGAAAATATCATAAAAAATATTGATAGTTATTTTTTAGTTTGATTGTTTGATTCTTGATAAACACGTTCCCTTAAGAACTCTGTTAAGTGATTTAACTTTGTTTTGATCGTTTTGGTGTTGGGTTAGACTTTAAGATCAACCTGCAATGATAACTAATTAGGTTAGGAATTTCCCTTCTACACTCAATATTAGGTTAACCTTTGTACATAACATACAATTAGATTTTTAGTTTCCCTCTTATCCTTTTAAACTTTTTCCTTTTAATTAAAACTTCCCATTCACAAATCAAAAATCCAAAAACATTTCTTAATCATTACTTGATTTTATTTTAAAACTCACAAAAACACTCAACCAATCAAAACTCCCCCAAGGGCATGTTATCTCCGTTCTACCGCGATACCGGTCGTGCCTATTGTTAGAATGCGTGCGTTAACGCCACCCACTAAAAAACACAAACAAACCAACCATTTTTTAGAGGAACTACGGTGTTCTGATTCCTTCATTGGATACGTAGACAAAGGGTCGCGAAACCCTCACAAACGCAATAATCAAAAACCATTCATTTCCCCTTAAGCAAGCATAGTTGTAGATAAATACACCCTTTAAGACAAACAAACAAAATGGATCCCGTTGAGTACAACGGATGCGAGGGGTGCTAATACCTTACCCTTGCATAACCGACTCCCTTACCCTTTCTCTTGGTCGCAAGACCATCTTATCCATTCCCTTGTGGTTTTATTGATATTTCCCCTTCCTTCGGGATAAATAAAGTTCGGTGGCGGCTCTGTGTTTTCTGCTGGTGGCTTCATTAATTAGGAGCAAAATCAGGAATAATAGCTAAAATATCTCTTTAATGAACCATTTGATCATCTCACTCTACTTTTTCTCTTGGTTCCTAACTCTCGCGGCTATCAACCTCTGTTAATGGTGCATTTAGTAAGGCTTTCCCTTCTGTCCTAATATAGACAACGACCTGGGTTTCTTGCAGTTCATTTAACTCATGGTTCGTTCATTGATTCACATATGTTTACTGTCATCCTCAAATTTTCATATGGTAAGACCAAAAACATAACATATATTCACCAATTCTGGGACTTTAAAGATCATACCTAAGCATCTATTTTTTTTGTAGGATTTAACCGTATAGTGACGGTGCAGTGCAAAATAGAAGTGATAACAAGAAAGCATCAAAGTAGAAGGCCCCAAACAAAAAAACACACAAGGAATAAGATGAAAAGGTAAATGACAGAGACAAAATGACCTACCTCAAAGATGACCCAGAGGTGAAATAGAAATCCAAAGGTAACAAGCTATTAGTTAATCCCTTCTTCTTATTTGAGAGGACTTTAGGCAGAACAGATGTAGTATTTTCTTCTTCCAGAGATTCTTTCAAAGGGTTTTATGTATGAGTTGCTATGTTTCAGTGAAGTGGTGAGGATTTGTAACGATATAAGTTTTAGCAAGGAGAGTGTTATGGAGGATATTGAAGTGGTTTTTTGCTGGTTTTGCTATCTTTTTGGTTTTCTGACTCTTGGCTTGTTGGCTATGGTTTATATTTTTTTCTTGCTTGATATATTGTTGGTTTTTCTGTGATGTTGGATTGAAGATGAAGATTTTGTTACAGTGGGTTACGACTGGTGTTGTGGTTTTTTTTTGGTTTTGCTGGTTGTGTATTGTCACTCTCTCTTTTTCTTGGCTCTATGAGAAATCTCTTGGTTTGTTGTCCTTTTATGCTGGCTCTATTCTCTTTCTTATATACAGTCCCATTGTGTCCTGGGGGGAAATCAGATAACTTTGAACACTTTTGGTTAGCTGACCTTGTGGCCTTTGGGTGCAGAATTTTGGACTGTTTTAGAATGCTGACCTGCTGCCTTTTGAGTGCAATTTAAGGCATTTCTATTTTTGTACAAGTTTGTGCAGGTTTTGGACTGAGGTACAGCAGCCTGTGGACTCTTGTACTTGGACTGTTTAGACATAAAATGAAGCAGAATATGGGCAGGCTTATGCTAGTTTGGGGACTGTTATTGCTAGGTGACATCTTTCCAAGCCTAATCTTTTTTCTCTTTATCTTTCAATGAAAATATAAGGCTATTATGCTTTTCTTTCTATGAAAAATTCTGAAGGGTTTGTATAATCTCAGGAAAATGATGATAACTTGTTTGTTGAACTAAGAAAACTAGTTATGCTTTGCCTTGTTCCATTTTGTTTTACTTATTGCCACCTTCTTTTGTCATCCTGGCAGCCTATGCTGCCTTGCTTACTATGTTTTGTTGTTATTTGCTGTGATATTTGCTGCAATATTGTAGCAAGCTTGCCCTACTATTCTGTTTGTTTCCAGTTTTTTTGGCAGCTTGTGCTGCATCATTGCAGCCTAATGTTGCCTGTTTTGCTATGTTGTTATTTTGCTTGCAGTTTGACTTTGGACTTGGAAGCTTGCTCTTTTGCAACCTTAGACTTGCTTCTAAATTTGTTTGTTTGCACATTTTGTTGTTGCTCGCTGGTTGTATAGCAGCCTGCTGTTTGGAAGCCTAATCTTGCTGCTATGCTTTCTTTGGTTGTTGGCTTTGCAGCTTATTCTTATGTAGCAGTTTGTTGC
This sequence comes from Vicia faba, assembly GCA_948472305.1. Taxonomy (NCBI): domain Eukaryota; kingdom Viridiplantae; phylum Streptophyta; class Magnoliopsida; order Fabales; family Fabaceae; genus Vicia; species Vicia faba. The sequence goes on from OX451739.1 coordinate 897,258,564, forward strand.
TACTTGTTGCAGCTTGCATATTTGCTTTTCTTTCTTGTGAACCAAGGTCTGACCTTGTGATTTGCAAGGATGGGAGAAGAGATATTATGATAAAACAAAACAACTTAAAATATGATTCCTATATACAAACCCTAGTGATGAAAATCTCTTTTCTTTTCTTTACATATCACCTTGCTTGAATTGCTAATTTTCTCTTCTTTGTTTCATGAACATGAGGCATGGATGGCGAGCGAGGATTGTTGAAGATGAAGCAATGGAGATTTGAAGAAACAAAATAAAATTTCTCTCTTTGTAGACAAAAAATTTGTGATTCTTTGTAAACAAAACAAAAACTTGTAAATTATTTCATTTGTAATGTAATAAATATAAAGCCTTGAATAAATTTGGTGTAATGAAATTTATTGTACAAAACTTGAATTTACTTAAACTTTGCCATTCTCAATTGAATGTTTTGGATTAAAACATCTTGGTTTGGTAACTTGGATTTCAAGAAATCACAAAAAATATCAAATAACCAATGCGCCTTGTACTCCAATCAAATTTCTAAACAAAATAAATGTTTAAGAATTCAATTCTAACTTGGTTAACCCAACCCCAAAGCCATGGTCATCTAAATGACAGTCTTAATTTTCACCTCTTGTCCATACCAGATTTGTATTTAAAATGAAATTCGCATGCCATGCTCAATAAAAATGGACATTCATTGCCAAACAATCATGTTTTGAGAACAATCATCAACCTTAACAAATTCAATGATGATTAAGAACACTTGAAATCAAACAAATGACTCGCGACGACTCGATAACTTTCAAAGTCTTCCCAATGCAATTTTCTTTCGATCTTTGAAGATAAAATCGTGTGTAAAATCACCTATGACCATATGCAGAAATAATCGTCTCAAAATCTCATAATTTGAGGAGATCACAATTCTTAGAAATCAGGTGACAGTAATTTAAAATTAGGTCAAAATCCACGAAGTGACTTCTAACGCATTCAAATTTAGTGATCTTCTACACATAATCAGCTTTTGACTTGTGAAGAGAAATTGGAGATAACATCGGGGAGAGTCATACGCAAGAAGAACCGCTCAAAATATCGAATAATGAAGAATTTATAGTCGCTTGATCTTGGTCTCGCAAAAGGTCAGCTTTTGGGTTAATGGAGTCATTTTCAGTCGTCTGAACCATTGACTGAGCAAACTTGTGATGCGAGGTTCGAAACTCGGCATGAATATCCTTGAGTAGACATGAAGATCTATGAAGACCATTTGGACCCTTGAGGAATCAATTTTCTTTGAGAAATGTCAAACCCTAATCGTTGGCTTACTGCCTAGGAAGAGAATTTGTCCGATCAAACTTCTGAGCCAAATTGAGCATTCGAGAAGACCTAGGATAGTATCTTGAATAAAAATGAGAGGTAAAATCTTGGGGTACAACATGTTCGAACTCGATATCTCCTTTGAAAATGTAACCAACTCAATTTTTTAAATTTTGGCGCCAGAACCAGCTTAATACGATGAAAATCGACCAAGTTATGATTTTCTGAACATGACGCAAATAAACTTGTCACAAATTTCTGTACGAAAATACTTGATAAATCTGCATTTTTGAATACCTTCTGATCGAAATTGGCTTCCAGCCGTGAGAGATGAAAATCTAGATGACGTCAAGACGGAATTTTGGCCATAGGAACGGGTTCAAAACGAGCCACGATCTTCAAGTTATGAATTTTTTAGTGTGTAAAAACTGCACTTTCAGCACACTTTTTCACAATATTTCTTCGAGAAAAAGTCGCACATTCAAAGACCTTCTTTAAAGAATTGGCTCTCGAGTCAAACCTGAATTTGAGAATATGTTATCAGGGATACCTTGACGAAAGAACACCTGAATATGACACGTCGGGTTGGACTCGTGAATCTTTGAACCCCGAATCTTTGCGAAACGGCGAACCAATCTTCAGCATAAAAAATACTCTGAGAACATCCATTGACGAAATAAATGTCACTTGTAACCTGAAGAAGCTTGCTAAATATACCTTGATTCCATAACCATAAAACCAATGATATGCATGTATGTAATAATGAATTTTAAGCCAAAAAGGTCGAAATAAAGAGGGTAAATTTTGGGGTACAACAGAGTCCTTCAAAATATGGCATGAAAATCACAAATTTTGAGAAATGACCCATAATTTTGTGACTTCCAAGCTTCATAACTTACTACCACTTCATCCATTGTCCTCAAACATGGAATCATGTTAAAGAGCTCTCTCTTAGATTTCCAAGAATACTTCATTTGCATTTTTTTCGATCAAAGATGAATAAAATATGAATTTTCAAAGTTTGATACTCATTTTCTAAATTTAGAAACTTTTAGGATTTCTTCATGAACAAGTTTCAATCCAAACCTCAATATTCTTGATCCAATGATCAAAATGGACTTGAAAAATGAAAATTACACCCTTGAATTGATGGTTGACCAAAAGTTCACTTGGTCAACTTTGACTTTGACTGATTCTGGCCAAAATGACTATTTTTCCCCTTTGAATCAATTGATCAACTTCTCTTTAAAATTGATGATAAAAAATTCAAACATATGATCTTCCAAATTTATATAGGCCATGTACAAAGTTTCATCTCAAAATTCTCAAGAAATCCTGATGAAATCCCAAACCCTAGTTTTGGTCAACACCTTAGAAGCATGATGAATCATCTTCAAAACTTCAAATCCTCTGGGTATCTTGGCCAACTTCTTGTACAAAGATATTTCAAATGTCGATGAGGTGTTGTACTCAACCTAAGATAGATAGTATGAAGGAACTGAAAGAATCCAAGGAGTGAGGAACAAAACGAGACGAAACTCGACCCAGTAATTAGTTAGGCGACACTAAACAAGATGAATACCAGGACAAACCTGGATTTCACGCACGGGTAACAAGGCGAAACTCGACTCATAGAAAAAGTGATGAGAGTGAACGTTTCTCAGTGCACCCGCTGGTCTCAGACCAATGGATAAATAGTAACGAAAATGATAGAAGAATCCAAGGAGCAAAGGAGACTAAATTTAACCAGGGATGTAGTACAAACACCGCAAAGAGACTCGGTAAACAAAAACCGGTAAAGGGTTCAGTAAACAAACACTGATAAATGTCCAAGGTATGAAAACAAAAACAAGGCAAAACTCGACTCATTATAACTAGTTAGGCGACACTAAATAAGATGAGTACCAGGAGAAAACTGGATTTCACGCACGGGTAACGAGGCGAAACTCGACTCATAGAAAAGTGCTGAGAGTGCATGTTTCTCAGAGCACCCGCTGGTCTCAGATCAATGGATAAACAGTAACGAAAACTGATAGAAGAATCCAAGGAGAAAAGGAGACTAAATTTAACCAGGGATGCAGTACAAACACCACAAAGAGACTCGGTAAACAAAAACCTGTAAAGGGTTCAGTAAACAAACACTGATAAATGTCCAAGGTATGAAAACAAAAACAAGGCGAAACTCGACTCATTATAACAAGTTAGGCGAAACTGAACTAGATGAGTACCAGGATGAAACTGGATTTCATGCACAGGCGACGAGATCGAAACTCGACCCAAAGCAAAGTGATGGGAGCGCATGTTTCTCAGAGCACATGTGGTCTCAGATCAATGGATAAACAGTAACGAAAACTGATAGTTGAATCCAAGGAGAAAAGGAGATTGAATTCAACCAGGGACGCAGTACAAACACCACAAAGAGACTCGGTAAACAAAAACCGATAAAGGGTTCAGTAAACAAACACTGATAAATGTCCAAGGTATGAAAACAAAAATGAGGCGAAACTAGACTCATTATAACTAGCTAGGTGAAACTGAACTAGATGAGTACCAGGATGAAACTGGATTTCATGCGCGGGTGAGGAACCGAAACTTTGAGCTCGACCCAAAGGTAAGTGATTAGGGCGTACACCTAAAAACCTGCCGAAAGCGAATATCAGGACGAAAATGGTATTTCAAAGGTTAATCAATAAACATCGGAATGAACCAGTGAGGGTGGTGAAGACTAAACCCGAGAAGACTGTGTCAGGGCAAAACTGAATCACGATCAAGAATAGACACTCAAACAATCAAATGATTAACATCAAAAGGATATTTGTATGGGTAAAACTTGAGATAATGCGGAAGAAGACCTCACTGGGAATAACTTACAGAATTAGAAAATAACTGGGGATAAACATAAACAGTAATGGCTTATATTCCAATGCATGTTTGATTTTTTTTATATATATAGCGTAATGCTCCATATAATGGAAATGCTGCGCGTTTTGGTAGATGCAATGTAATGATGCATGTTTATTTAAATATTTCACTGGGAAATGGCCAATCGAGAAGCTAGTGACCAAGAAGTCAAGATTTGGCAAGACTTTGCAAAAATAAATTGCAAAATCTGCTGGAGAAGAGAAGATACGAGGAAATGCTGGAGAGAAACCCTTTAGGATATGAGACTCTGCGGGGAGTAACAAATGAGTAATTGATGGAACGGGCTACAAACACAGAAAGGAGTTGCAAAAATAAATTCCAAACTCCTAGAGAAGATCATATCAACACTATAGCTTCTGGAGAGGGATGCCAAATGAATATTGTACATTATGGGAGAAGATCAGGGCAAGACTGTAATCTCTGGAAAAGACAGCGCGCAGCCGTCTTGAGGATGACACCAAGATAACAAACCAGACGTGAGGGGTAAAAACCTTTGCAGGGGGAACAAAGCTTTGTTAAGGAAACATGACTTCACCAGGGAAACAAAACTCTATCGAAGAGCGTTTTGTTGGAGATTTTTGAACTTTTGGAATGCAACCATTGGATGGATCATGCAGATATTCACACAGTATCGACTTTACTATGGATAAGGAAAGATCCTAACATAGGGATACCCCAAGCAACAGATTAGCTGGGAAGTGAGAAGTCAGGACGATAAATCTCTAATTGGCAACTCCACTAGAGAATTGAAACTTCTTCAGAATGTGAGTTCCCATTTAAACAACTCCACTGGGGATATAAGACGTCTTCTAACTTGAAGTCTCAGAATGAAGCCTTTCTCTTGAAAAAGATTTACGGGGAAACAAAACCCTGCCGAGGAAGCCAAACTTCATTGGGGATAGGGAAAGATCTTTTTCATGACACGAATGGCCTCTGTCCAACAGAAAAGCCAAATCTTCCCCTCCTGACAACATTAAGCTCCTTACTGATGTTCATTGTGTAAGCTTTTTTGGATGTAAAAAAAATGTTTTGTATGCAGAAGGATGTTTATTATGGGAATGACAACCCTAATGCGACAATTACGTAAACCTTGAAATTGAAAACCTTGAATGAAAAAGATGTTGCATCCCTGTCGTGAGTGAATCACTTAGTTGGAGTACACAATTTCAAAAACTTTTCTTCTTTAAAACAAACATGATGCAGGCGATAAGATACAAACATATATATGTAACATATGTTTAGGAAGCATTATCCTGTTGTAGTATGCTTTTGAGTTAAACCCATGTTTCAGTTAGGACTTTTTAAAGGTTGTAATGTGGCATGGTTCGGGTTTTTTAGAAAAAAGTTTTTAATGCTCAAGTTATTTGGTGTCCACCCCCTTCGTGATGTTCTCCGGTCCTAAGTTCAGCTGACTTGACACAAGCATTCATCTCTCAAAATGGGTTCATAATGGTTGAGTAATCACAACAAATTCCTTGACACGTTCGTCACTTAACCTTTGTTTTCTTATTCTTTTTTTTATTTGAACAAACGATTTTCTTTCTTTTAATGAATATTTTATTGGATAATCCTTTTCTGCCTTTCAGGTTTTTCATATTTTCGATTTCCCTAACTTTTTCCTAGACAAATTATTTTGAATTTCGATTTGGAAGTCCAGTGGGATGCCCTAACGTTTGCCTAAGCGACCCATTTTTTTTCAAGTTCTGACTTAGTGGGGCTTTTTGTTTCTTTCTTATTTATACTTTCCATTTTGAACAAGTCGTGTGACCCTAAGTTTTTGAATTTTCTGGAAGAGAGTAACTGCCTTATTCCTTGGTCGGCGAGGGATAACCTTTGTCGTATCGATTGGATCTCGACCTTAGGATTTTTTTGTGAGGAGATAACCGTTGTGGTTTTGATCTTTACCTGACCTCGTAATGTGAGGGATAAGGTATGGTGATCCTCAGATGGGACACTATTTCCAAAATTTGAATGCTTGATCAAATTAGCTGAACATCTACCCTGCCCCGGGTTAAAATAAGGTTGTTTTTTCATGCAAAATAGAAACTCCTACTTCGAAGGCTCAGAGGGGTTAACGAGGGCCTATCTCCCTTATATCTCTAGTGTTTTGGAATTGAAACAAGTCTTGTACATCGTCAATAAGGTTCTACTCAAAAGCATACAATCAGAGATATCACCCTTCCTCCAATCTTTTGACTAGGTAAAAGAGTTGGCACAATTGGTATAAAAATGCCATAAAATCATTTAAAGAGTGATAATGATTGGTTTTTAAGTAAAAAAACAAAAGAAACACTTCAAGGAAAATATATTCAGCGCATCAGGGTTGACAATCAAAAACAAACAAGTTCCTGCATGCAGACAATGTTAAATCAGTCAATCAAGATACACATGAAAATGCAGCAGAGAAAAAAAATGCCACCATGGAAGAGGATTGTCTCCATCCGGACTTGTCAATCTGGACGATGCACTATAATCCTGGCCGTATCCTGACCCACGACCTCTGCATTATGAAGAGAAGTTGCGAATGTTGTTTTCCCGAAGAAATGAGCATTCAAAGGGGAAGAGATAGACCTTTTCCACCAATACGGAGCCAAGAAACAACATAGCACACTACCCACAAGAAAAGTAGTTGAGTATCAACAAGAAGAAAATTAACATTCCTCTTGCATAGCATGACAATTGTACTTATTATCCGTATTCCAAGCAACAATAACTTAGATTATCATGTTCATATAGGGCCAACAATGTTCATATGCACATGTTTATCAAAATATTGGACGTTTTTGCAAACAAAACAGTAAAAAGGAGTTTATGTGAACATATAAGAGAGGATCTTTTATTGATTTGAGAAATAATCCCGTGAAAAAGGAGTTTACATTTGGGAGTAGCTAAATGCAAAATCAAAACAAACAAGTGTTTACAAATGGCAATATGAATACGAATATCCATCAAGTTCTGACTCAGCTATAACTCTTATCACTTTAACGCCTTCGTCTTCCTACTTTTGACACAACCGTCTTAGATTGGCTATGAACCTCTGTAGGCGACCAAAAGAGAGAAACAACGGAAATCATGTTAAGCACAGTCATTTGCTTTAAGTCCCTAACTTTTTCCTGAATCTCCCTTTCGGTTTTTCGATTCACCATGACCCCCTCTTTTTCCCTAAGCTGCCCTTTCGAGTTTTCAACTTAGCGGGGTTCTCTTTTTTTTATGCAAAGTATTTTTTAAACTACGACAACATTTACAGGAAGAGGGAAGTATTCTTCATCCATGGTTGCGAGCATCATTGCTCCACCAGAGAAAACATTTCTAACCACGAATGGTCCTTCATAAGTCAGAGCCCACTTGCCTCTGGGATCCCCTTGGGGAAGAATTATCCTCTTGAGCACAAGGTCACCTGGCTTATAATACTGGGGCCGCACCTTTTTTTCAAAAGCTTTCCTCATCCTTTGGTGATATACCTGACCATGACACACAACTGTCAACCTATTCTCATCGATAAGTTCTAACTGATCCAGCCGATTCTGCACCCATTCACCTTCATCAATCTCAAAATCCCCCATGATTCTAAGAGAAGGAATTTCGATTTCTACAGGTAACACTGCTTTCATGCCGTAGACCAAGGAAAATGGGGTTACCCCTATCTAAGTACGCATAGTGGTACGATAACCATGTAGAGCAAAGGGCAGCATCTTGTTCCAATCTTTATAGGTTAGTACCATCTTCTTTACAATCTTCTTGATGTTCTTATTGTCTGCTTCGACAGCGCCATTCATCTTCGGCCGATACAGGGAAGAGTTATGATGCTTAATTTTGAAGGACTCACAAAACTCCTTCATTATTTTGTTGTTCAAATTGGACCCGTTGTCGATGATGATCTTCTCGGGCACTCTGTAAAGACAAATAATATTGTGCTTAATGAACCGAGTTACCACCTGCTTGGTGACATTGGCATAAGATGCGGCTCCGACCCACTTAGTGAAATAATCGATGGCAACCATAATGAAATTGTGTCCGTTGGATGCAGTCGGTTCAATCTTGCCAATCATATCAATTCTCCACATCGCGAACGACCAAGGGGAAGTCAAGACATTCAGTGGTACGGGTGGCACATATACCTTATCAACATATACTTGACATTTGTGGCAAATTCATCCATGATTATAACAGTCAGTCTCCATGGTGGACCAATAATAACCAGCTCGTAAAATCATTTTGGCCATGGTATTCCCAGTGGAGTGAGTCCCGAAGTCACCCTCATGTATCTCCTTAATGATTCTAGTTGCTTCTCTTTTGTCAACGCATCTGAGCAGTAAACCATCATGATGCCTCTTATACAACACACCACCATTGAGAAAGAACTTTGCCAAAAATCTTCTCAAGAACTTCTTATCTGTGAAGGACACCTCTTCAGGGTATTCTTGCGTTTCAAGATATCTTTTGATATCATAAAACCAAGGTTTATCGACTTATTCCAAATTGGATTCAAAGCAAAAATCTGGCTCATCCAACCTTCTGATGGTAATGGAAGGTGCTTCGTTATCCCACTTAACTTTGAACATGGAAGACAAAGTTTCCAGTGCATCAGTTAAATTATCTTCTTCTTTGGAAATGTGTTCAAATGTGATCTCTTCGAAGTACGAAATCAACCTCATAACATGCTCGCGATAGGGAGTCAGGTTCTGATGACAAGTCTCCCAATCTCCATTAATTTGGATGATAACAAGATTAGAATCCCCGTAAACTTTCCAATATTTGATCCGCATGTCGATTGGTGCTTCAATGCCATAAATGCAAGCTTCATATTCGGCCATATTATTAGTACATTCGAAGCAAATACGATCTATGAAAGGAATGTGGAATCCTTCGGGGGAAGTAATAACAGCTCCGACGTTGTTACCCATGGCATTGGAGGCACCATGGAACACAAGCGTCCAACGTGATCCTGGCTCGGGTCCTTCATCTGGGCTTGGTATATTACAATCCCGAATGTACACTATTTCCTCGTCTGGAAAGTCAAACTTCATCGGTTCATAATCATCCATGGGCTGATGAGCAAGATGATCGGCCAATATACTACCTTTGATCGCCTTTTGCATAGTGTACTGAATATCATATTCAGTGAGTATCATCTTCCAACGGGCTACCTTGCCTGTAAGTGTCGGCTTCTCAAAAATGTACTTGATTGGATCCATTTTGGATATCAAGTAGGTGGTGTGAGTTAACATGTATTGCCTTAAGCGTCTGGCAACCCAAGCAAGTGCACAACAAGTTTTTTCCAGTAATGAGTACCTTGACCCGCACTCTGTAAACTTCTTACTCAAGTAATAAATGGCTTGTTCTTTCTTCCATGTCTCGTCATGCTGACCGAGGACACAACACATAGAGTTTTCCAATGCAGTTAAATACATCATTAGTGGCTTCCCTTCGACCGGCGGCATGAGTATCAGAGGTTCCTGCAAATACTTCTTTATTTTGTTAAAATCCTTCTGACAATCTTCATTCCACCTTATTGTCTGATTTTTCTTTAACAATTTGAACAAAGGTTCACATGTGGCCGTGAGATGAGAAATAAACATAGAAATGTAGTTTAGTCTCCCCAAGAAACCACGAACTTCCTTTTCTGTTTTTGGTTCGGGCATTTCTTATATCGCCTTCACTTTAGCTGGGTCAACCTCAATGCCTTTTTCACTTACAATAAATCCCAACAACTTTCTGGACCTCACCTCGAAGGTGCATTTATTAGGATTCAACCTCAACAGGAATTGCCTCAGTCTCTCAAACAACTTCTCCAGATGCTCCTCTTCTGTGTCAGACTTAGCAATCATATCGTCCACATATACCTCAATCTCCTTGTGAATCATATCATGAAAGAGAGTAACCATGGCATGCTAATACGTTGCCCTAGCATTTTTCAAACCAAACAGCATCACCTTATAGCAAAAGGTTCCCCAAGGCGTGATAAATATTGTCTTCTCCATATCCTCCGGAGCCATTTTAATTTGATTGTAACCCGAAAAGTCGTCCATGAAGGAAACACTTTAGAGTGAGCAGTATTATCGACCAACACATAAATATGAGGAAGAGGGAAATCATCCTTAGGGCTAGCTCTGTTTAAATCCCTATATCCACGCTCATCCTGACCTTACCATCTTTCTTGGGAACAAGCACAATATTTGCCATCCATGGCGGATAATTGATGACTTTTAAGAAATTCACATCCAACTGTTTCTAAACTTCTTCTTTAATCTTCTTGGACATCTCAGGATGAGTTCTTCGGAGCTTTTTCTTGACAAGGGAGCAACCTTCTTTGAGCGGTAGTTGACGCACCATAATATTTGTATCCAAACCGGGCATGTCTTCATAAGACCAAGCGAAGATATCAGAATATTCTCGGAGTAGCTCAATTAATTTGACTTTCATACTTTCCTCGTGATATGCCCCTATCTTGACCTCTCTTCTTACCCCTTCTGTGCCAATATTCACCACCTCAATTGACTCTTGATTCGGGTGGATAACTTTCTCTTCTTGTTTTAACAATCTTGCTAATTCTTCGGGAAGATCACAATCCTCATATGCCTCTTCTTCAGCTTGATAAATCGGTTTTTCAAAATCATAGTGCATGATAGCAGAGTCGTTATCAATATAATCCATGGTGGCAGTGCATCTGCATAAACGGTATTTTGGTGTTTTAGTGACAGTGTGTGAATAGGGAAACATTGCCATTCAAAAGAAAATAAAATAAAAAGAAAAGAATGGGACAAGATTTTTGAATGCAAAAACGTCATTTATTTATGAAAAACTTTTGAAAATAAACATGCTGGCCTTACACAAATGATCCACTACGCCTTGGGCAGAGCGTAGGAATTATGATATGATAATAAAAGCAAACAAGAAAAATTACTCCTCGGCACTTGAAACTTGGATAACATCCACAGAAGTCCAATTGTTGAGCGCTTGGCCTGGAATGCTTGGACGGATCCAATCTTCAATATTGTATCCATCAGCCCTATCGTCACCAATTGCATTGGTGCATCCTTCTTGAGTAGCATTAGGACGGGAGAATCTAATAGGAGTAAATAAACCAGAAGCTCTGCAAGTTGCATTTTGCTGACCTGGGATGTAACCAAGACCGAATTTGTTGAATTTTAGGATAACATTCAGCACTCGACCCCAACCTTTAGGGTTGCCGTTCTATCCCACCACTCTAGCATCCCTGAGAGAAGACATAACAGTTTCCAACTTCTTTTTCTGTTCTAGGGGAGGAAAATTGACTACATGAACTGTCTCAAACGGCTGAAACGGAGTCTCGTGTATTTCACCTTCAACTTCAACATGGCGAAATGATGTTAAATGACTCACAATATACTCTTCCTCGCCGCATACATTTATCACTTTTCCCTCTGTAGGATATTTTAGCTTCTGGTAAATAGTAGAGGTGACTGCCCCTTCCTTGTGAATCCACGGTCGCCCCAACAAACAACAATACGCTGGCTGTATGTCCACCGCAAAGAAAATATCATTGAAAGTGCGAGGACCCACCTTGATAGGTAATTCCACCTCCCCAAATAATTCTCTTTGGGACCCATCAAAGGCTTTTACCATCAAATCGCTAGGACATAACTCCAGGCCAGAATAATCAATTTTCATTAATGCTGACTTAGGTAGTACATTCAAAGACGACCCTGTATCCACCAAAACTTGAGATAGAGTAGTTCCCATACACTCCATAGAAATATGTAACACTTTTTTATGATCTCCCTTCTAGAGGAAGATAAAAATCTGGGAATCCCAAACCGTTCCCAGCAGATATGTTAGCACAAACACTCTCGAACTGATTGATTATTATCTCGTGCGGCACGAATGCATTCTTCAACAACTTTATCAAAGCATTTCTGTGAGGTTCTGAATAAATCAACAAAGACAAGATAACCATCTTAGAAGGGGTATGGCTTAGATGATCAATTATTCTATAACCACTCTTCCTGATAATTCGCATCAACTCCTCAACTTCATCAGGAACTGAGGAAGCTTCTGGCATTGGATCTGGCCGAGTCACATTGGCTAGTGTAACTCTCGGATTACCAATCATTACCTATTGTTTTCCTTTTTCTCTTGCATAGGCATCTGCCACATCTTGTACATTGGAAGGACCAAACACTCTCCCACTTCTAGTCATTCGACCCACGCCAGAGAAATTATGAACATCCCCTTCATTATCTTCAGTACATTCTTTCTTGGAAGGACCAGGATTTGCCTCTTGGTTCACCCCATGGTAATAAACAGCAGCACCATAATAAAATGGGATGGCCTTCTCACTAGTATACGGCATGGGGACAGGTACCATAATCATCAAAGGAGGCACCCTAGATGGGGTAGGAATGCGCACAGGGGTGTAAGGAATAGATACCACAACAACATCCTCTTTGGTAACCTTTAGGTATCTTGGTCTTATGTCGAACTGTAGGGAACCCTCATCCATCATCAATTGGATGCGAACTTTCAAATCATCACAGCCCTTCGGTTTCTCTCTACACTTGGCACAGTCTGAAGAACATCCTGGGAAAATAAAGTTGTCAAGAAAATACCTCTTAACGCACCATAACAGAGTAGTTACTTGTTCCACATTCATGACTAAATTCAGTATTTCTCCACTATCATCAATCATATTAACAACACCCCCTCCATGCCAAGGATTTGGGTTCTGGACTACATTTGGACCAGTCGCTGGAGTAAACTCAATTGCCTTGGCATCTAATAAGTCTTGTACTTTGCAGTTTAACGCGAAACAATTATCAATAGAATGACCAACTCCTCCAGAATGGAATTCACATCTTGCATTAGCATCATAGTTATGAGGAAGTCTTCTGATGGATGGTGGCATATTTCTCAAACTGATCAATTTCAAATCGAGCAAATGGTGGAGTGCTTCGGTGAGAGATATTGGCAAGGGATAAAATTTTCTCGGTTGTCTCTGTTGTTGATTATTATACTAATAGGGAGCATTTTGTTGTCTTTGTTGTTGAGGTGCCAGATTCTGTCTCTGCTGCGGAGGAGCATTAAGAGGAATAGAAGCAACATTGATTTGTTAGTGTTGATGATCCTCTCTTCTTCCTCCAGGAGAGTAAACTGCACTTGTGTCTCCTTCCCTTTTCTTAGGGTAAGTATTGAATGGTTTCTTACCACCCCCTGATGAGCCGCTAGAACCTCTAATCTGAATTTTCCCCAATTTCATACCCAACTCAATTCTTTCACCAGCCATAACCAAGTCCACAAATCATGTTGAAGCACTTCCTATCATGTACTCATAAAACGGCCCTTGCAAGGTACTCATGAACATATCAATGAGTTCTCTCTCCATGAGTGGAGGTTGAACCCTCGCAACCATCTCACGCCACTTCTGAGCGTATTCCTTGAAAGATTCTTTTGGTCCTTGTGACAAATTATGTATCTGAGTGCGATTAGGCGCCATATCCACGTTGTACTGATAATGTTTGACGAAAGCCCGAGCAAGATCATTCCAGCAATGAATATGGCTCTTCTCCAACTTCATGTACCACTCCAAGGATGCCCCAGACAGGATATCCTGGAAGAAATGAATCAAGATCCCCTGATCCTCGGTATGCATGGACATCTTTCGGAAATAAGTAGTTGCATGAGTAACGAAACATGACGAACCGTTGTACTTTTCAAACACGGGTGGTTTGAACTTTGGAGGAACTTTCACCTCAGATACTAACACAAGATCATTAGCATCCATACCAAGGACTCCTTGCCCTTCCACAGCCTTCAAACTTTCTTCCAATAGTCGATACCTTATATCCTCAACCTGAACCTCTGGCTCAGAATGCCGAACAAAAAGCTGATCTTCATCCTGATCATAGTCATAATCCTGTTCGGGGTAGTTCCTTACACCACCCTGATTATCTCTTATGTTCCCCACAAGACGAGGTCCTGGAGACGGGGGAAATTTCCCCATGTTTCATAGAAAAGGACGGTCAGGTGACCCATGGAAATTCTCGACGGGCTGATCTTGTACATCCCCCAGTCCTACAGAAATGTCCTGATAGAGCCCTTGATTCCCACCATCCACTAGATAACAGCGTTGATTGTTGTCAATGGCAGCCAATTCCTCTTATCGATGATTCACATTGGTGATAACCTCCATGAACTGGATCGTTTGAGTAGCCATATGGGCTCTCATTTCAGCGAGTTCAGCTTGGACTTGTTCCATCCGTCTTGGAAAATTGTTTATGGTGGAATACCGGTGAGTAGTCGTCTTGAATTCTGAATAAGAAAAGTAGAATAATAAGAAAATCGTCTTGAGATAACCTGTCATGTTATGAGATGCATGATATGCATGATATGCTTGTCATTTTCAGGTATTCAAGAGTCCTTTTAACCATCAATCATGGCGTGCAACCAGATAAATGTTCAATCAACGAAAAAGGAATAACGACAAAACAATATTTCATTCATTCATAAGAAAAAGATGATGTTTAAGTAATTCCATATAGTTAAGAGTGTGACACTAAACAACAAAAGACATGTTTCAAATTAGACATAACAACAACTGAGTATAAAAAATGGTTCCCTCCAACAATCCTGCGGTTGACCAATACATCAAAGGTAAATAGTAAGACTAAATCTCTGGAACAGGATACGCTTCAAGGTGTTGACAATATTCTTCAAGTATGGATTTCTCCTTCAAAATTTATGAGGCAAGTACTTTACTTTCTCGGAACTTATCCTCCACATCACGTCTCTGGGCTACCTCCTTCTCAATATGAGCATCCTTCTCTTTGAGCTGTTTCTTCAGATTTTGAATCTTCTTCTTGTAGCTACTCCCAGATGCCTGAAGTTTTTGACACTCCTGCTGCTTCTTACTCAACTCTTCTTCCATCTCAGCATGAGACCTCTTCCTAAGAGTTGTTATGATATAAGTTTCTCCTTGATCTTCCTTGAGTTTGCGAGCTAATTCAACCCTCTCTTGATCTACTCAATAGAATTTCATCCCCGCCTCACGATCTTTTGCATGAAGTTGAATGTTCTCGACATGAACTTGGATGAAAATCTCGATTGGCATAGTGTCACTCAAAATAACGGGAGGTTGCTCACATAAAGGAGTCGATCTTGCAAATGGTAACTGTAGAGTCTTAACCCTGTCTTTAATCCATTCCAAGTAAGGAACCCTAGCAATAGGAACCTTCTTGCTCAAAGTAGTCCTATCCTTCTTGTGAATTATCTTCCAAGCACTCATCGTTCTTTTTAACATCTCAGGATTACTTCCTCTATCAAAATATACTGATTCAGTCACTTCTTCATCTTTTAGTGGTCCATCCATAGCATACCCCGACTGTCGGTAAGAAATCACAGGGTTATAGTTGATACACCCCTTAGTTCCTATGAGGGGAATATCAGGGAAATCTCCGTAGCTAGTGATGATACTTCATACTTCTCCCATGACATAATTCCAGCGGATATCGAATGAAGTGAGGTTGACAAGCCTTGACGACCATTGGAGAGAATGCCTCGTGTCCATGAAAGGGCCACCTACTGGTAGATGCAACTTAAACCACTGTTACAACATTGAATGACATAAGCTAACATTACCTCCTTTTCCATGTCTGGAGCAAACAAAATGCTAAAGTCACTCCAATTCCCTTTCTTTGCCCAGTCTTCAGCTTTCTTTACTAAGAAATCCAAATAAAACCCCGTAGTATATTTACTTGATTTCCAATTGTCTTTCACCTCTTTCCAACTCAAACAAAGGGTTTTAGCAATAACTTCGAACTTCAACTTCTCCGTCACTTCGGCAAAAGGTTCTTCATTGGACAACTTGATATTAAGAAGATATGAGTATTCTTCTAGCGTGGGAACCAGTTGATAGTCTTGAAAAGTAAAACACCATAATTCCTTGTCATATAACTGGAATAGAGTGATCAAAGATATTTGGTCAATTGAAGTATTGAGGATTAATAACAAATTGCCATAGTCCCTATTAAAAAATTTCAGAATATCACCCTTCAGATAAGAACTTAACCTCTTCAGCTCGGACACATCAATAGTAGGAATCCGGTAAGCGAATGTATGCCTAGTGGGTTCTTTGATATCAACTTAATCAAACTCATCTATTAGGAGGTCGGCCATTTCTGATGGAAAGAAGACTCTTGAATCTCCCTGGAAAATGACATGTACATGCTAGTTATTTTTTATACATAATTTTTTTTGAAATAAATATGCTATGATGTGACATGATAGGATCAAAGTTTCCACACTGGATAATGGTTGGACCATTATATAGAATCACACAACTCAAGATCACATAGCTTCAGAACTACCAGGGGAACCCGAGTCACCATCAAAACACAAAGTCACCAACAGTACCTGTACCTGTAAGAAAAGTTTTCCCGCCCCACTCACAGGTGAAAACTAGGTCATGGTAAGGCCAAAGTCCAAATCATAGTACAAGAGCTCATATGTTGGTATTATCATACGATAACACCTATCCGAACATCCTCTGGAATCATGGGTCTCATGGTCGGGTCTACAAGACATATGCCTCATAGCCGCCATGGCCACTCTATTCCTAGTTCCTATGGAATTCACTCATAGCATGTGTATGGGGCCTTTTACCTCATGGAACAACCCACCCACAAAGAAAACTAGAATCCAAATAGTCCAACCAAATCCAGTATGCAGAAAATAAAGCACACATAGGATGCAATGCAAACAGATAAATATACAAAGCGGTAAAATAAACACCCAAAAAGAAAACAAACAAGAGCTAGGATCGACTCCGGGATAGACCAGAAATTGGTCTGTATTCTCATCCCTAGTGAAGTCGCCAGCTGAAACAACCGGCGAAACCGTCATCTGATAATGAAATCAATGAAGTCACCACCGAACGTCTTTTATCCCGCCGAAAGGGAAAGGTAAACATCGAGAAAATCTGAGAAGGTGAAATCATAATCTTGTGACCGAGAGATTGGGTAAGGGAGTCTGTTACGCGAGGGGAAGGTATTAGCATCTCACACGCCCGTAAGACTCTACGGTATCCACTCTTGTTTGTTCTAATCTAATGGGTGTGTAAAATTTATGTCTAAGGCTTAAAGCTGAAAATGGAATGCATGCAAAGAGAAAAGGAAAAGAAAGTGTGGGGAAAAGAAAGGAATATTTACAAAGATATGCTCGATTAGGTCCCACAAAATCCTCTGCCTACGTATCCCTTTTAAGGAATCAGAGAAGTCGTAGTCCAGCTCATATATTTTTGGTTGATTTGTGTTTTTTAGTTAAGAAGATAAAAGCAGCAATCAAGATGGAAAAACATCAGATAGAACAACAAAAATGTCAACAATGATGATAAAATAGCAAGAAGAGATGACAAGACATCGCATGGCAACACAAACTCAGATAAGGCGATAAAACGCCAACATGATAGCAAAATATCAGACAGAATGATGAAACATTAGACCTAACAATGATATTAAAAATCGAAGTAGGATAACAAACATGTGTGATGGCGAAACACCGGCTAAAATAATATGTGATGGCGAAACATCGACTAAGAGATAGGAAGATAACATGGAAAAGATGGTGAAACATCAATAAACCAGAGAACAAAACATCACACCTAACAATGATATTCAGAATCAAAGTAGGATAACAAACATGTGCGATGGCGAAACATCGACTTCAAACAAATATGCGATGGCGAAGAATCGGCTAAAAGATAATAGGGTATCATGACAAAGATGGCGAAACATCAATAAACCAAATGATAAAACATCACACCTAACAATGATATTGAGAATCAAAATTGGATAACAAACATGTGCGATGGCGAAACATCGGCTTCAAATAAATATGTGATGGCGAAGCATTGGCTAAAAGATAACAACATGTCATAATAAGGATGGCTAAACATTAATAAACCAAATGATAAACATCACACCTACTATGATATTGAGAATCAAAGTAGGATAAAAAACATGTGCGATGGCCGAACATCGACTTCAAACAAATATGCGATGGCGAAACATCGGCTAAAAGATAACAACATGTCATGGTAAGGATGGATAAAAATCAATAAACCAAATGATAAACATCACACCTACTATTATATTGAGAATCAAAGTAGGATAACAAACATGTGCTATGGCGAAACATCGGCTTCAAACAAATATGCTATGGTGAAACATCGGCTAAAAGATAACAACATGTCATGGTAAGGATGGAAAAACATCAATAATCCAGGTTTAGAAACAAAGCCAAGAGGCGCACAAACAAATAAGATTGGTTTGTATTTTTTACCTTGAAGGATGATTTAAGTTTATTAGATATGTTTTATGGTTTGCCAAGAAGAAGTTTTAGTTTTAAGATGCAAGAATGCAAAGAAAAGAAACAAAATAACTAAGGGAGACTAGCCTAACACCACTCCTAATGTTATCATACAATGATTGATCCCAAAGTTGAGGATGAAAGAGGGAAGTTTCTACCATAAGCTAACATGCATGGATACCTATTCTAATCTCTAGCTCAAGAACTAAACTTACAGTAGCGATCCCAAGGGAGCATGCACTGAGAGGGAAGTCGTGATCTCAATATCTAAAAGTGACTCATCGATAAAAAATTGAGGAAAGAAATAAAATCATATAGGGAGTATACACTGAGAGAGAAGTCATGATCTTAATTTCTAAATTGAGTGACTCATCGATCAACAACTGAGAAAAATAATAAAATCCTATAGGGAACGTGCACTGAGAGCGAAGTCCGGATCTCAATTTCTAAATTGAGTGACTCGTTGATCAACAATTGAGGATATACACACAAACACAACACATAAAGCAAACAAAGTATAGAATGTCTGTGTAACGCGGTGGGCGAACTGACTTGGTTGTTTTGCGTTTGATCGCAAATGTTACGGTTAACAAGAGTCACCACCGACTTTTCTTTTATCCAAAAGGAAAGGTTGAAAATAACATGAAACTTTGAGATGTTTTCTTGAGTTCAGGGGGTAGATTATGAAAAGGGAAGGTATTATCACCCTTTTCATCCGTAGTTATCTACGGGCTCTTAGTTACTTGCTAGATCACTTGCTTTTGTTTGAAAATGTGCTTTGTGTGGTTTTTGAAAGTATTTTGAAAAGGGCGTCGTCGTTTAGGCAAACTTTGTAATGATTCTTGTTCGTAATAATGTATACAAAAGTGTTGATTCTTTGAAAATGTTTTCAAGTTTGAAAGGTGTTTCGAAAGTGTTGGTGTTTGTTTTGAAAATAGCAAGGATGTTTTGGTTTGAAAATGAGCAAGCAACTAGGAACATTCTACCTACTCAAAAGCCTTTCATGTTTATTTCCTCTTTCCTTTGACATTGTTATCTTACCATTGATTTGGTAAGTAACCCTATCTTTGGATGTAAAAGGGACGGACGAGGGTCATTGTATAGCCATGATTAGTAATGTTGTGAGATATCTTAGCATTTTCTTTAAGGGACTAAGATCATTTTTGAAAGGCAACTTTGATAGCGTCATCGAGCGACTATGATGTTGTATTTTTGCTTGTTTTTGCTAACATACCTCACATGCATAATCTGGCTATTTTATAAGACAACAAAGTTGATTTACCCTAAGGTTGTATGTGTGCAAGTGTATTGGTTTACATGCTTGATTTGTCTTTATTAGGGTTTTCTATTTGTTGATTTTAATCTTTCCATACAAGCACTAATTTACTAGAAATTATATATAAAGCATTAAATTATGGAAAATAAAAATACTAAGCTATTACATCATTGGGGGAGGGGGTGTACAAATTTACAAACGGGGGAAATTATAAGAAAATTAAATCTAAATAATCATTACAACCATATTGAATATTGTACAAGAATTGAATAAATAACCATGTACAAATGCAAATGAAAAAAAGAAATGATTTTTGTTTGGTTTTTTATGAAAGGGGTTTTAATCTAAACCTAATTAAAAAAATGATTAATGAAAATTAAATGAAGTTAACTTAAACTAAATAAGAAAATAAATTAACTAAAAATATTTTTTAGGGTTTTATTTATGAAAAGGATTTAAATTAATAAAAATAATATGGATATTAATTAGTTAAAAAAAACCTAAGTTCTAAATTAATTTTAATTACAAGAAAATAATATAATGATTAAACCTAAACCTAAATATTAATTATTAAGAAAGAAATTTATTTATCAAGAAAAATGTTTTTTATTCTTTTGTTTTATGAAGAAAAATAAACTAAATAAATATAAATAATAAAATATAAATATTTTTTGGATTTTTGTTAGTAACAATAAAAATAATATTAATAATAATAATAATAATAATAAAGAAAATAAAAATATAAAAGAAAGAAAATGGGCCAGGATGTATGAAAGTGAAACAGGGAGTATGAGATAAGCAAGATACCAGGCCCAACAAAAGGGAGCCCAACGCCTGCCTTCAAACAAAAAAAATGAGAGAAAATATGAAAAAAGAATCAAAAGGGTACCACTGGGGCTCGAACCCAGGTCCCTCTGGTTACAGGCGCGCGCTTTAACCACTAGGGTGGTGATACTTCAGTTAACTTATGTCAAACCATAAATATATATTTGAAACACATTCCTGAAGATGACTTCATCTTCTTCCTCGCGATATAACCAGTCATGAATTCAAATCCTGTAACTTCTTCATCTCTCAACCATTCGCAAAAGTATAAACATGAAACTTGCTCCAAATTTCATCACGAGTTCACTCATATAAATAACTAAAGCTATAAACAAAAAATGAGCATGAATTTTGAATGGTACAAAATCTGACTTAATTTTTTCAAAAAATTCAACTCTAAAATTCTCACTACTCAGGCAACATAAATGAATTCTAAGGACATGGTTAGTTTCAGGGCTATGATGTCTACATTTTATCTTCACAAATGGAAACCAAACGATGCCTATATGAAGAGTTCAAAAGTCAGAAAACTCACCTTGCAAGAGGGTATCGTGTTTTGAGTTTGAGCAGTTTTCAATGAGTCCTAGTGATTGGGTTAGCTTCCTCAAGTTCCCAGAAATCTAATGTGATGCTTGGCTTGAGCTAAAAATGGCGTAGGAGTTCTGGAGAAGTCAACTTGTAGAGCTCTGTTTTTGGTTATGGAGGTTGATGAAGATGGAGTTACAGTTATGAAACAGGGTCAGGGATGAGTTGTATTTGATGTTTAGAAGCTTTAGGAACCAAAAGGCTTGGAAACGCACGAGGGAGATGTGAGTTTCAAGTTTTTGTTCAGATTATGCAAGAATGGAGTTTTGTGTTACAATTTTGAGTTCTAGGGAGCTTGATGGGTTGTGTATGCGTGTGCTTTGATGCAAATGACTTGTGCATAAGTAAGGAAAAGGATGTGAGGCTTGAAAGGGTCGGAATCACACAAGTACAAGTTATGGCTATGTTACTTAATTTTGAAGAAAAGTGAAAACACGGTTTCAAGGTAAAGTATAAGCATGGGCTGACTTGTTAGAGGCTTGAGACAAATTTATTTTATGTTATAGGACGTGTATGATCAGAAGAGAACAAGTGCAAAGCTCAAGAACATATTTTCCAAAATGGCAATGTGCACTTTCTTTCTAAAATGGAAATAAGCATGGGCAATGCATTGAATGCTTGAGTTGAAGCCTCTAACAGCTATGCCAAACATTACTTATGGAGTGCCAAGCAAGTTTGAGGCCTGAAAAGCAAATATTGTGCAGCCTAGCATTGATTTGAATTCTTGTTCATCACAAAATTCTGCCTTCTAAAACAACTTGAAACCCTAACTTCTGACCTTCGATTCTCCTTGACCAATAATGATATCAAGGAGTTCTTGAACTTTTTAGAAAGCTTGTAATGTGCTATACAACCCCTCTTTTAATCACTTTTTCAAAATCCAAATGGGACTATGTGAAACATGGCTCAGAAGTTAGGTCAAAATCCTGACCAAAATGCTCAAAATTTCACTAAGTGTTTTAGTTTCATGACCATGATTTCATGGATTAATAACTTGAGATCCAAGAATTTTTAGGAGGAGTTGTGTAAAGCAATATTTTAGATCTTGTTTTGAACTACAACTTTCATGTTGAAAGTTTCCTTTGAATCATCATGCATCATGGTGAAAAATTGGCTCAAAGTTGTAAAAAAATATGAAGTTTTCAACACTTAGAAAAATTTCTAAGTTTGAAAATTTTGAATTTTCAAAATGAAATCTTGACTTTTTGATTTCTTGATGAAAAAATTTCATATTTTGACATGTTTTGATAAATTGTGATCTTTGACACTTGATTTGGACTTTTTAGTGTGTAGTTGACTGAAAATCAACTATCAATCAAATTGATCATGAGGGATGTTTTGAGAAATGCCATTAGGTCAAAATGATGAAATTGAAACCTTGAGATCATGTCTCAAACCAATTAACCATTTCCTAGGTCAAAAATCAAAGATTGCCCTTTCTCAGTCAAAACCCTAATTTTGACCATTTTGCCCTTTTGATGATCTGATCAAATTTCTTGAGGAATTATGGTCCAAACTTGATCAAATGACATATATGAGTACAAAATGTTGATATGGATAAAAAATTATGAAGTTTGACTGTAAATTGACTATAGTTCACTTTTTCCCCAATTGAACTGATTTTTAGGTCAACTGCTCAATTGATTGAGCAAGAATGTGATCCAAGACTTGAAACATGACATGAACAATCTTGGGGGTATATAATGATCCATGAAAGTCATATGAGGCATTAAAAGTTCAATTATCCTTGTGCAATCTCAAACCCTAATTTAAGTCATCAGTGCTTAAGGAGGTGTCTTGAGTTGATCAACCCTTATGCAGTCTTGAACCAAAGGAGATTTTGTGAAAAAATGCTTGATAAAGAAGATTTTGGGGTACAACAGCTGCCCCTGTTCAATATTCTTTAACCTGAAGAGTTAGATTGGTGGATCTGCCATTCGTGACTTGAAGGTGGAAGATGATTGGACACTAAAGTGCCCAGAAATTTGCACTCGAAGATGAATTGTAAATGGGCTTATAATGCCATTTGGATGAATGATGGAGATTTTCTGAAGATGGGATTGTAGATGCCAATCAAAGGTGATTGTTGACAGAAAATGGACTAAGTCTGAACTTGATTTCAACTGGAAAAGAATCAGAATAAATCTTTGGAGCGACTTATCTGGACCAGAAGAAGTCTTGTATGTTGTTTGACTGGGAAGAATCAGAATAAATCTTGGAGCGATTTATCTGAACCATAAGTGTTCCTTTGGAAAGTATCAGGATAAATCGTTGAGGGGTTTAAACTGAACCAAAATAGATCTTGAATATTCTTTAACTGGAAAGAATCAGAGTAAATCTTTGAGCGATTTATCTGAACCAGAGAAAGTGTCTGCAGAAAGAATCAGAATAAATCATTGAGAGATTTATCTAAACCCGAAGTGTTCCTTTGGAAAGTATCAGGATAAACCGTTGAGGGGTTTAAACTGAACCAAAAGAGATCTTGAAATTCTTTAACTAGAAAGAATTGGAGTAAATCTTTGAGCGATTTATTTGAACCAGAGAAAGTGTCTGCAGAAAGAATTAGAATAAATCGTTGAGAGATTTATCTGAACCTGAAGTGTTCCTTTGGAAAGTATCAGGATAAACTGTTGAGGGGTTTAAACTAAACCAAAAGAGATCTTGAATATTATTTAACTAGAAAGAATCAGATTAAATCTTTGAGTGATTTATCTGAACCAGAGAAAGTGTCTGCGGAAAGAATCAGAATAAATCGCTGAGAGATTTATCTGAACCCGAAGTGTTCCTTTGGAAAGTATTAGGATAAACCATTGAGGGGTTTAAATTGAACCAAAAGAGATCTTGAATATTATTTAACTGGAAAGAATCAGAGTAAATCTTTGAGCGATTTATCTGAACCAGAGAAAGTGTCTGCGGAAACAATCAGAATAAATCGTTGAGAGATTTATCTGAACCCGAAGTGTTCCTTTGGAAAGTATCAGGATAAACCGTTGAGGGGTTTAAACTGAACCAAAAGAGATCTTGAATATTCTTTAACTAGAAAGAATCAGAGTAAATATTTGAGTGACTTATCTAAACCAGAGAAAGCATCTGCGAGAAAGAATCGGAATAAACTGTTGAGAGATTTAAACTGAACCGGCAGAGATCTGGAGAAGAATCAGAACAAATCATTGAGAGATTTATCTGAACCAGAGAAGACGTCTGCGGGAAACAATCATAATAAAATGTTTGGAGATTTAAACTGAACTGGCAGGGGTCTGAAATAAATATCTGTTATGTAGATGGTTGACCAGTCCTTTCTTGGGAATTGATCTGTAATTGACTTGCTGAAAATTTGACGATAATTTTTTGTTGATTGATCTTTCCTGAAAAGATGAAAGGTTAGTTGTATGAAATATCATGATGTATGAAATGCATGGTACAATGATGTTCCCAAAATAAATAAGATTGTGACGTATGTATCTGTGTTGTTAATGCTATGACGTATGGATGTAATGTATGGACACATTAATTGTTATGTTGCAGTATTGCTGGAGTCAGGGAAAATAAATCCCTGAGCATTGCTGAGAGTAAGAAGTGCAAGTATTCATGTTTTGAAGTGTTGATGATTTTCCATTTTTTAGAGAAATAAACTCTGTTGTGTTAATGGAAATGTCGTGGATTGCTTGTAGACCTCGTGAAATCCTGCTGGGGAATCCTGAGAAACTGGGCGAATTTCACTGGGGAATCTTAGGAGCGGTAACTGGAAGTATTGTTCTGTGTGGGATGTGAGAGAGCTTGATATCATTAAGCTGCATACTGGAGATACCTTAGCGATCCTGTAGTGGGATGTCCCATTTTCCGCTCTTGTTGGAAAAGTATCTACGGGGGACTTTATGGAATAGTCTAAAGATATTATCCTATTTCTTAAAGCCATTAGTGATTGTCTTTCTATTTTCTGTTCCTCTTTTTTTTCGTTTGTAAACAATAGTCATGTTCAAATGCATATGTTCAAAAATAATCATTGGACGTTTTCGCATGCAAAACACATAAAAAGAAAAACAGATAGTTTTGCACTTTCAAAGGGATATCTTTGTATTAACTTGAATAAGTATTTTTGTACAATGATACGAGCATTATAGTAAGAGAATATCGTCGTAAAAAATGAAAATTGATACAAAGAAAAGATAAATATGTGAAATGATCCCATGGGGTTCCCATTCTGCTATAGCCTTCGTGTCTCTGAGCGTCTTGTCCACTTGTTGCCTTGTCCAAAGTTGATTGGATTGATTAGACCTATTTAAGCTTGTCACTCGATGCTAAAGGTTGTCTATAAGGTGATCCAACAGGACATAGTCATACGCTTTAATTCCCTAACTTTTGCCTGGACCGCCCTTTCGGGTTTTCAGTCCACCGGGATACCCTTTTTTGCCTAAGCTGCCTTTTCAGGTTTTCTGCTTGTGGGTGTACAGATTTTTTGTATTTTATCCCTAATTTTTGCCCGAACCTTTGTGGTTCGCCGGGATGCCCTTGTTTTTCCTAGGTGTGTCAACCTAGCGGGTCTCTTATGCGTAGTATCTTTTGACTATGCCCGCGTTCACAGGGTGCGGAAGGTCGTCACCATCCATAGTGGTTAGGATCATTTCTCCACCAGAGAATATGCTTTTGATCACAAGTGGTCCTTCGTATGTAGGAGTCTATTTTCCCCTGGGATCACCTTGTGTCAATATGATACACTTGATTACCAAGTCACCAACCTGATATACTTGACGTCTGACCTTCTTGTTAAAAGCCTTGATCATACGTTTTTGGTACATCTGACCATGACAGACAACCATAAGCCTCTTCTCATCAATTAAGTTCAACTGGTCAAGTCGAGTTTGGATCTAAGCATCTTCATTCAGCCCTGCATCCTTTATGATTCTCAGAGAAGGTATTTGGACTTTAATTGATAGAACAACTTCCATGTCGTATACCAAGGAGAAGCGAGTCGCCCCTGTTGATGTGCACGCTGTGGGACGGTAATCGTGGAGAGAAAATGGTAACATCTCATGCCAGTCCTTGTAAGTCATTCATTTTTTGTATGATCTTTTTAATGTTTTTATTTACGGCTTCGACAGCGCCATTTATCTTTGGCCGGTAAGGAGAAGAATTATGGTACTGGATCTTGAATTACGCGCATAGTGCGGTGATCATAGTATTATTGAGATTCGTACCATTGTATGTTATGATTCTCTCTGGGATACCATACCGATAGATGAGATTCTGTTTGATGAATCGGGCCACAACATTCTTGGTAATGAAAGCGAAAGAAGCTGCCTCAACCCACTTCGTGAAATAGTCAATGGCCACTAAGATGAAGCAGTGTCCATTAGAAGCTATATGTTTGATTACTCCAATCATATCGATGCCCCACATCGCGAATAGCCAGGGAGCAGTTAGGACATTTAGAAGCACTGGAGGTATATTCACTTTGTCAGCGTAGATCTGACACTTGTGACAGGTTCGTGAATGCTGATAGCAATTTGCCTCCATGGTAGACCAGTAATACCCTGCCCGTAGGATCTTTTTAGCCATTGTGTGCCCACTAGAATGGGTTCCAAAAGTGACTTCATGTAGATCAGCCATGATCTTTTCTGCCTCAACCTTGTCTACGCAACGAAGAAAAATAGAGTCGTGGTTGTGCTTGTAGAGAATGCCATTACTGAGGAAGAACTTAGCAGAGAATCTTCTCAAGAACTTCTTATCATTGACTGAAGCTCCCTCCAGATACTCTTGGGCTTCGAGATACCTTTTAACTTCATGGAACCAAGGCTTGTCCACTACTTCTTCAACATTGATCTCGTGACAGTAAGGTTGTTCATCCATCCGCTCAATGGTGATCTGGGGAGCATCGTTACCCCACTTGAGTTTAAACATGGATGACATAGTGGCTAGCGTGTCCGCTAGTTAATTTTCCTCTCGTGGAAAATGCTCAAAGGTAATTTCCTCGAAATGTGGGATTAATGTCAACACATGTTCTTTGTAGGGGATGAGATTAGGGTGCTTCATGTCCCATTCTCCTTTGATCTGAATGATGACTAAGGCTGAATCTCCAAATACACTTAAGTATTTGATTCCCAAATCTATGGAAGCTTTGAGACCAAAAATACACGCTTCGTATTCTGCCATGTTATTGGTACAGTTGAAGCAAAGTCTTGCAGCGAAGGGAGTATGATATCCTTCAGGGGATATGATTACAGCACCTATGCCATTTCTGAGTGCGTTGGAAGCTCCGTCAAAAACCAAGGTCCATCGGGATCCTTGTTCTTGTCCGTCATATGGTCTGAATTCTTCACAATTGTTTACCATCATGATGTCTTCATCTGGGAACTCGAATTTCATGGACTAATAGTCATCCACAGCCTGATGAAAAAGGTGATCGGCTAGCACACTTCCCTTTATTGCTTTTTGGGTAGTGTACTGAATGTCGTATTCAGTCAGAATCATCTTCCATCTCGTTATTCTCCCAGAGAGGGCAGGCTTCTCGAATATGTATTTAATTGGATCCATCTTGGATATCAATAAGGTAGTATGGGTCAACATATACTGTCTTAGCCAGCGAGCAGTCCATGCCAGAGCGCGACAATTTTTCTCGAGCAGTGAATATCTTGTTTCACAGTCGTAAACATTTTGCTCAGGTAGTAAATAGAATGCTCTTTTCATCCAGACTCGTCATGTTGCCCCAACACACACCCCATTGAATTTTCTAAAACAGTTAGATACATGATCAAAGGTCTTCCCTCGACTGGCGGCATCAAAACAATAGGCTCTTGAAGGTAATCCTTGATCTTGTCAAAGGCAGCTTGGCATTCATCATTCCATTTGACTACTTGATCTTTCTTCGGTAATTTGAAGATTGGTTCACAAGTAGCGGTTAGGTGAGAAATGAATTTGGAGATGTAGTTAAGTCGTCCTAAGAATCCGCTGACTTCCTTATCGGTGCGATGAGCAGGCATTTCTTATATTGCTTTCACCTTAGCAGGGTCCACTTCGATACCTTTACCGCTGACAATGAAGCCTAGGAGTTTACCGGACCTCACCCCAAATGTGCATTTATTTGGGTTCAGCCTTAGCTTGTATTTCTTTAGCCTTTCAAACAGTTTCTGCAAATGGTCAAGATGTTCCTCTTCAGTTTGAGACTTGGCTATCATGCCATCCACACAGACCTCTATTTCGTGATGGATCATGTCGTGAAATAGAGCTACCATGGCACTCTGATAGGTTGTCGCAGCGTTCTTCAACCCGAATGACATAACCTTGTAATAGAATGTGCCCCACTGTGTGACGGAGTTCATTTTCTCCATGTCCTCAGGTGCCATTTTTATTTGATTGTAGCCTAAGAAACCATCCATAAATGAGAGCACTTTATGTTGTGCAGTATTCTCAACCAAAATATCGATATAGCGAAGTGGGAAATCATCCTTAGGGCTTGCCCTATTCAAATCTCTGTAGTCCACACACATGCGTACTGGAACAACATTGGCGATCCACTGTGGATAGGAGGTGACGGCTAAGAACCAGGCATTAAATTGTTTCAGGACTTTAGTCTTGATTTTCTATGACATGTCTGGCCGCATGCGACAGACTTTCTGTTTTACCAGAGGGCAGTCTTCTTTTGTCGGTAGATGATGGACCATGATATCAGCATCAAGTCCTAGCATATCTTCGTATGACTAAGCAAAGACCTCAACATAGTCATGTAGTAACTTAGTTAAGTGCTTCTTGACACTAGATTCCAGATTGGCTCCTACCTTGACTTCTTTCTTGTCCTCTTCGGTACCTAAGTTAATTGTGTCCACTGGTTCTTCGTGGGGCTGTATGGTCCTTTCTTCCTGTTGTAATAACCTGGCTAGTACCCTTGGAACTTCACAATCTTCCTCA
The DNA here is from genome assembly GCA_948472305.1 of Vicia faba. Classification (NCBI taxonomy): domain Eukaryota; kingdom Viridiplantae; phylum Streptophyta; class Magnoliopsida; order Fabales; family Fabaceae; genus Vicia; species Vicia faba. The sequence continues at coordinate 897,287,731 of OX451739.1, forward strand.
CCTTCGTCTTCGGCTTGGTAGATCAAATTTTCAAAGTCACAATCGGCCATAGCAGAATCGTTACCCATGGGATCCTGAGTGGATGTGGATCTGCATTTTGATATGTGAGTGTGTGTAAGAGCATAGCTATCTTTGAAAGAAATAAAAATGTAGAAAAATAATGACAAAGAGCACAAAGTTTTCATGCAAAAACGTCCATGATTCATTGATGACATATGAAAATGAAGTAACAACCCTTACAAATGTATCGTTGTGCCTCGGGTAAGACACAAGGTTTTAAAAGTCTGAATTGTTTAATTATTACAAGTACGATAAAAATTAAAGACAATTAATGTTGGATAAAAGTAATTGGGACAAAATCTTTGGCTTCCCAGTTGGTGAGTCCTCCGTTGATGGTTGGGAAAATCAAATCTTCTAGGTCACAACTGTCATTACTATCCTCCACTGTGTTGAATCCATGGTTGTTGATCCGCAAAGGTGGTCCCCTGGCACGAGGACGACGAACAACTTTCTGGGCTCCTGAAGTGAAACCCAAACTAAATTTGTCAGACTTGTAGGGAATGTCTGGGATTTGGCCCCAAATAATACACCCACCTTCTTCGACTACTGCCTTGGCATCTTTCAATGAAGATATCTTTAGCGGAGGTCTTGTAATCTTTGGGACTTGGGAAACAGTCTTGGTTGCTGCCATTGTTTGTGGGACTTCCTCGAAATGTTGAGACGGAGTTTCGATGAATTCACCATCCATTTCTATGTATCTGAAGGAGTTCAAGTGACTGACCATATATTCCTCTTCTCTATGGACAGGGATGATTTTCCCTTGGTTGGGTATTTGAGCATCTGGTGTTATGTAGAGGTGACGGCACCAGCGTCATGAATCCAAGGTCGGCCCAACAAATAGGAATAGGAAGGGCGAATATCCATTACATAGAAAGTTGAGTCAAAGATTTGAGTTCCAACTTTTATGGGGATGTCCACATCCCCGTGCATCATTCTCTTTGAACCGTCGAAGGCCCTTACCACTATGTTGCTGGGTTTTAAGGTTAGACCTTCACAGTCTAGTCTATCAAGATCCTTCTTAGGTAGTACATTCAAAGATGAACCAATATCAACCAGGACATGGGCCAAAGTAGTTCCCATGCATTCGATAGAGACATGCAATGCCTCGTTGTGTTTCCTCCCTCTAGGTGTCAGGTCAGCATCAGAAAAGCATAAACCGTTGTTAGCTGTTAAACTGGCCACACAATCTTTGAACTGATCAGCAGAGGTTTCCTATGGCACATGGGCAGTTTTAATAAATTTCACCAAGGCCTTCGCATGAGCCTCGGAGCACAACAACAAAGCTAGCATAGAAATCTTTGATGGAGTCTGCCCTAGCTGTTCGACTACATTGTAGTCACTTCTCTTTATAATTTTAAAAATTTCTTCCATATCCTTCTTGGAGGCTTCTGGGATAGATACTGATTGCACCTTTATCCGGACAGGCTCAACCAAAATGCCTTTGCCCCGAGTCTCGGTCGACTCGGTGATAGGGGTATCAGCATGGGTAACCACGGGAATTATAGTAGTAGGAACAAAAGCAGGGATGATCACATGACCGGTAGCAGTTTTAGGAGGAGCAATCTCAGGAGAGAACATTCTTCCACTCCTGGTTATTTTTATGGTTCCCACAATGTTTCCGATGTCGGGGTCAGCCTTCTCAAAAACCGAGTCTTCATCATCCAACCAATCCTGCTTGACGCCGTGATAATAGACGTCACCCCCATAGTTCCAGCGACAGTTTTATCTGATGAGTACGGGATTGGCCCTGGCATAGTAATTATCAGTGGGTCACCTTCGGAACAAATGTAATCCTAACGGGTCTTTTGGTGGAGACCCTGGAAGGATAGGCGAAAATGGTTACTATTGAAACATCCTTGTAAGTAATGGTTGGAATGGGAGTCTTTTCAAACAAAATCTATTTGTCATCCATCAGGCGTTGGACACCTGCTTTCAATAAATGACAACTAGTTGGTAGGGATAAACAGAGGTGGCAGCCTTCGCCAGAACCCAGAAATAAACCGGCCTTTAACAGGTTCCTCTTGACAGTCAAGAGAGGAGTAACAAGTTCATCAACAACAGTAACAAACACATCATCTTCAACAATGTTAACATCACGAACATGCTTAGGCATAAGAGCGGTGATAACATTTGGGATCTCAGGAGCATCAAATTCAATTTTTTTTGCCTCAAGAAGGTCTTGCACCTTGTTTTTCAAAGCCCATCAGTTGTTGGTATCATGGCCTGGACTTTCTGAATGGTAAGCACATCGAGCATTAGGGTGGTAATGAGGAGAGGCTGTGTTGGGATTCTTCGGGGCTTCCTTCAAAGTTACCATATTAGATCTCAACAAATGTGGCAGGACTTGAGACAGTGTCATATTTATCCGGGTAAACTGCCTTACTGGTCTTTCCGTTCTAGGCTGGTTATTCCTTTGTTGAGTAGGTTCAAGCTTAGGGATCATAACGGCCCCTATCGTTGGACGGCGTTCAGTTCTGTCCTGATTCCTTTAAGGGTATACAACACCAACTTCTTTCTTCCCAATAAATGGGTTTCTCACGGCACTAGAAGATGCGTCCTTTTGGATCTTCCCACTCTTAATCCCAGCTTTCACTCTCTCCCCAGTCAAGATTAATTTAGTGAAGCCGACTGAGTAGCTTCCAATAAGATGATTAAAGAAAGGACCGAATAGGGTACCCAGAAACATGTTCACTAGCTCTCTGTCAGATAGGGGAGGCTGGACTCTTTCTGCTAAGTCCCTCTATTTCTGAGCGTAGTCTTTGAAACCTTTGCTTGAACCCATAGCCATACTCTAGAGTTGAGTACAGGTGGGAGAAAGGTTTGCGTTGTACTAATACTATTTATAAAAAGCAGCGGCCAGGTATTCCAAATTATGGACATTGGCCCTCTCCAGTTGATAGAACCAATCTAGTTGAGTTCCGGATAGACTATCCTGAAAGAAGTGGACCCAAATCTTTGTCGGGAGTGTGAGGCTGTATCTTACTCACATAAGATCGGAGGTGAATCTTGGGACATGAAACCCCGTCGTACTTAGCAAACACTGGTGCCTTGAACTTTGGTGGAATAACAATCCCAGACACCAAACCCAGCTCTTCAAAGTCCATCCCGAGAACTTTCTGAATCTCCATTTCACTTAGACGCTCTTCCAGATGTTTGTATTTGTCGTCAGCCGGAGGATACTGCTCTTCAGAGTAATCATCTTCTTCTTCCTCTTAAGATTCTGGATGGCCAGTCACTTCCTTGTTTTTCCCTTCTTGATTATCCATTGTACCTGATGATGTTGCGAAGTCTAGGGTCCGTCTGGATGGCCCTGGGAACCTTCTTCCTAGATTCAAAACACCAGTTAATTTCTTTGCTTTCTTCTTTTTTTCTTCGATCAGCAAAGTTTTCAAATCCTCTTGTCCTTTTTCCAAAGTCAATAACATTTGATGAAACTGAGCATTCTGCGCCTGGAGATCTTTTACCGTCTGTTCCATGTCCATCTCACTGAAATAAACAGTAGAAAGATGAGGAGACATGTTGTAAGAAGCATGCTTATGTTATGATGAATGAAGATGCATATGCAATGATTTAAACGAATTTAGAGATTTAAATTTTCTTTAGACAAAAAAGGAACACACGTCATATTAATAAATCAAAGTTTGAGTACATCATGCTTCTTAGGTCTTACAAAGAAATACAATAACTCTAAGATAAAAAAGTTCAACGCATCCTCTTTGGTGCGATGTAGGCATTCAGACTCCGCTCCTCGTGAAGCTGCTTGGTGAGTTCCAGAAATTTCTTCTCGCTGGTGTAGAATTGGGCTTCGAAAGTGTCTCGCTCCCCCTTAAGTTGTATCCAATCCCTTTGCAAGTCTTCGAGAGAGGTGGGCATGTCAGGATGCAAGATAGTGTATGGGACATCTCCTTCCACAACAGGCTCTTTGATGACCGGGAGAATAGAGGGGCAAGGCATCATAAGACTTTGAGCATGAGCTCGTACCCATTTGAGATAAGTCTCAAGAGGGATGGAATTCTTATGCCCCAATGTCTTTCTATCTACCTTGTTCAACATCCTCCAAGCTCGATAAACCTCTGGCGGTGACCTTGATTATCATTCTCGTAGTCAAATACCAACCCTTGAATAAGCATCTCATGTGGACCATCCCTTCGGGCGTAACCAAATTGTCTTAAGGCTAAGCAGGGGTTGTAGGTGATACCTCCTCTAATTCCAAGTAAGGGGACATTAGGGAGTTCTCCATGACGGTCGATGATAGTAACACTCACCACAAATCGGGAACACCAATGAATATCTGAATGCCTGAGCGTCATCAACCTATGTGACCACCTTGAACCTTGCTCGTTCTTCAATACAGATTTGGGAAGATGTGAAATAAACCATCTTTCCAAGAGAGGAGTAAAACGCATGAGGATACCTCTTTTCCTCATAGTGCAACTGTGAAAAGAATGTAGGATGTCTCCTGACAAAGTAGGCACCGAGTTGCGAGACATGAAGATTTTGACGGTGTTTACATCTATGAGTTGGGCAGGATTTGGAAACAAAACCATCCCATAGATGAGGAGAGCCACAATTTCCTCAAAAGCTTGCAAGTCCAAGGAGTTCCAACAGTTTTGAGCTTTCTCAAACAAGAACTTGGCTAAGAAACCTTTGACACCACTCCTTGTTTCCCAATTAGTTGTGACATCTGATGGTTGCAAGTGTAGGGCTTGAGCAATATCTTCTGGTTTTGGATCTCTTTCCATACCGTTGAAGGGTATCTGATTGAGAATGGGAATCCTCAAGAGTTGGGATAATTCTTCCAAAGTTGGCACAAGTTGATAATCGAGAAATGTGAAGCAATGGTGTAGAGGATCAAAGAATTGGAAGAGCACCTTCATCATATCTCATCAGTGTTGGAGGTCACCAAGTTTAGGAGGAGACCATGTCTTTCGGTAAATGGAGAATTCTCAGGAACCCTTGATGCTAACTCTTTAAGTTGAGGAGGGATCCTTACGAGATTGACTTGAATGGTTTTCCTGCGAATAGAATCCATGTCCTACAAAACAGAACAAAGATAAATCCAAAAATCCTTGAAATGGTTAATGAGTATGAGTATGATGTTATGATATTTATGATGATATGTACAAGTAAATATATAAAAACAAAACAAACAAGTCCTTAGGTTTAGGCTTGCATGGAGTATCATAGGTAAGTACCCTCTTGAATTTTAGTTGGCTCAAACCTGTCCTAGCAATAGTAATCGGGTTCTAAGAGAGCTCAATATCACTGGTTTGTTTTCTCGGGCATTATTTCAGCACAAGCCTCTTTAATGGCGACCGAAATATCCCAAAAAACCAAACCTCAATGAGTGTAGTATCGAGTATCTACTAACTTCGGGCTGCACCAAAGCCGGTCATCTCACTACGTCCTAATGGCCAAGTTGGTGAAGTAAAGGTTCTAGAAGTTAGTTAGTGCTTCATGTCATCACTCAGCGACCCCGTATTCTCCTTGATTACTCAAGGGCTATCAGTACCCACAAATATGTCACACTAACATAGCTATTGCTTAGAGCATGCCGGTATACCCCGCACAATTTCCACAACGTATTGCTACTTACCTATAAGGTATCCAAAATCCGGGTAGAGGATTCAACCCCAAACAAAGAACCAAAATGTAAAGCATACAAGTCAAACAATGAAAGCAAATAAATGTGATCTAGCCCTAAGGTAACCCCACTTTAAAAAATTTCCCCAACATAGTCACCAGTTCTGTAACGCGATGGGAGAACTGACTTAGGATGTTTTGCTTTTGATCGCAAATGTTACGGTTAGCAAGAGTCACCGCCGACTTTTCTTTTATCCAAAAGGAATGGTTGAAAAGAACAGGAAACTTTAAGATGTTTTCTTGAGTTCGGGGTGTAGATTTTGAAAAGGGAAGGTATTAGTACCCTTTTCATCCGTAGTTATCTTCGGGCTCTTAGTTACTTGCTAAATCACTTGCTTTTGTTTGAAAATATGCTTTGTGTGGTTTTTGAAAGTATTTTGAAAAGGGCTCCATCGTTTAGGCAAACTTTGTAATGATTCTCGTTCGTAAGAATGTATACAAAAGTGTTTATCCTTTGAAAATGTTTTCAAGTTTGAAAGGTGTTTTGAAAGTGTTGGTGTTTGTTTTGAAAATAGAAAGGATGTTTTGGTTTGAAAATGAGCAAGTAACTAGGAACATTCTACCTACTCAAAAGTCTTTCATGTTTATTTCCTCTTTCCTTTGACATTGTTATCTTACCATTGATTTGGTAAGTAACCCTATCTTTGGATGTAAAAGGGACGGACGAGGGTCATCGTATAGCCATGATTAGCAATGTTGTGAGATATCTTAGCATTTTCTTTAAGGGACTAAGATCATTTTTGAAAGGCAACTTTGATAGCGTCATCGAGCGACTATGATCTTGTATTTTTTCTTGTTTTTGCTAAGATACCTCACATGCATAATATGGCTATTTTATAAGGCAACAAAGTGGATTTATCCTAAGGGTGTATGTGTGCAAGTGTATTGGTTTACATGCTTGATTTGTCTTGATTAGGGTTTGCTATTTGTTGGTTTTAATCTTTCCATACAAGCCCTAATTTACTAGCAATTATATATAAAGCATTAAATTGCAGAAAATAAAAATACTAAGATATTACATCATTAGGGGAGGGGGTGTACAAATTTACAAATGGGGAAATTGCAAGAAAATTAAATCTAAATAATTATTACAACCATATTGAACTTGAAGAAATGCACAAAATTGATGTAATAAATATAAATAATATTAATAGTAGTAATAATAATAATAATAAAAATAACAATAATAGTAATAATAATAATAATAAAGAAGTTGTGAAGAATTTTGTGCATTTATTCAAGTTCAATATGGTTGTAATGATTATTTAGATTTAATTTCTTGCAATTCCCCATTTGTAATTTGCACACCCCCTCCCCTAAATGATGTAATAACTTAGTATTTTTATTTTTTTTCCGCAATTTAAATGCTTTATATTTAAATGCTAGTAATTAGGGTTTTGTATGGAAAGATTAAAACTAACAAGTAGCAAACCCTAATCAAAGACAAATCAAGCATGTAAATCAATACACTTGCACATAAATACCCTTAGGGTAAATCCACTTGGTTGCCTTACAAAAATGGCCATATTATGCATATGAGATATCTTAGAAAAAACAAGCAAATACAAAATCATAGTCCCTCGATGACGCTATCCATGTTGCTTTTCAAAATGATCTTAGTCCCTAAATAAAATGCTAAGATATCTTATAACATTGCTAATCATGGTTATACGATGACCCACGCCCGTCCCTTTTACATCCAAAGATAGGTTTACTTACCAAATCAATGGTAAGATAACAATGTCAAAGGAAAGAGGAAATGAACATGAAAGACTTTTGAGTAGGTAGAATGTTCCTAGTTACTTGCTCAATTTAAAAACCAAAAACATCCTTTCTATTTTCAAAACATCACACCAACACTTTCAAAAACATATTTCAAACTTGAAAACATTTTCAAAAGATCAACACCTTTATATATATTATTACGAACGAGAATCATTACAAAGTTTGCCTAAACAATGGCATCTTTACAAAATACTTTCAAAATCAGACAAAGCACATTTTCAAACAAAAGTAAGTGATCTAGCAAGTAACTAAGATCCCATGGAAAACCATGGATGAAAAGGGTGCTAATACCTTCCCTTTTCATAATCTACCCCCCGAACTCAAGAAACAATCTCAAAGGTCTTTCCTGTGCTTTTTCACCATTCCTTTTGGATAAAAGAAAAGTCGGTGGCGACTCTTGCTAACCGCAACATTTGCAATCAAACACAAAACATCCCAAGTCATTTATCCCACCGTATCGCCAGAAATGGCGAATCTAGGGGAAAATTCTTAAAGTGGGGTTACCTTAGGGTTAGATCACATTTATTTGCTTTCATTGTTTGACTTGTATGCTTTACATTATGGTTTTTGGTTTGGGTTTGAATCCTCTACCCAGATTTGGGATACCTTACAGGTAAGTAGCAATACGTTGTGGAAACTGTGCGGGATATACCGACATGGTCTACGCAATAGCCATGTTAGTGTGACATATTTGTGGGTACCGGTAGCCCTTGAGTAGTCAAGGAGAACACGGGGCCGCTGATTGATGTCATGAAGCACTAACTAACTTTTAGAACCTTTACTTGACCAACTTGGCCATTAGGACATAGTGAGATGACCAGCTTTGGTGCAGTCTGAAGTTGGTAGATACTCGATACTACACTCATTGAGGTTTGGTTTTTTGGGATATTTCGGTCGCCATTAAAGAGGCTTACGCTGAAACAATACCCAAGGAAAAAACCCAGTGATATTGAGCTCCTTAGAACCCGATTACTATTCCTAGGACAAGTTTGAGCCAACTAAACTTCAAGAGGGTACTTACCTATGAGGTTCCATGCAAGCCTAAACCTAAGGACTTGTTTGTTTTGTTTGTATATATTTACTTGTACAAAACATCATAAACATCATAACATCATACTCATATTCACTAACCATTTCAAGGATCTTGGGATTTATCTTTGTTCTGTTTTGTAGGACATGGATTCTATTCGCAGGAAAACCATTCAAGTCAATCTTGTAAGGATCCCTCCTCAACTTATAGAGTTAGAATCAAGGATTCCTGAAAATTCTACATTTACCGAAAGACATGGTCGCCTCCTAAACTTGGTTACCTCCAACACTAATGAGGACATGATGAAGGTGCTCTTCTAGTTCTTTGATCCTCTACACCATTGCTTCACATTTCCCGATTATCAACTTGTGCCAACTTTGGAAGAATTCTCCCAACTCCTGAGGATTCCCATTCTCAATCAACTACCTTTCAACAGTACAGAAAGAGATCCAAAGCCAGAAGAGATTGCTCAAGCCTTACATTTGCAACCATCTGATGTCACAACTAATTGAGGAACAAGGAGTAGTGTCAAAGGTTTCTTAGCAAAGTTCTTGTTTGAGAAAGCCCAAAACTGTTGGAACTCTTTGGATTTGAAAGCTTTTGAGGAAATTGTGGCTCTCCTCATCTATGGGATGGTTTTGCTCCCAAATTCTGACCAACTCATATATGTGAATGCCATCAAAATCTTCATGTCTCGTAACCTGGTGCCTACTTTTCTAGGAGACATCCTACATTCTTTTCACACTCGCACTATGAGGAAAAGAGGTATCCTTATGTGTTGTACTCCTATTTTGGAAAGATGGTTTATTCCGCATCTTCCCCGATCTGTGTTGAAGAGCGAGCAAGGTTCAAGGTGGTCACATAGGTTGATGATGCTTAAACATTCAGACATTGATTGGTGTTCCCGATCTATAGAGAATGTTACTATCGTCGACCATTATATAGAATTCCCTAATTGCCCCTTACTTGGAATTAGAGGAGGTATCACCTACAACCCCTTCTTAGCCTTAAGACAGTTTGGTTACGCCCAAAGGGATGGTCCCCATAAGATGCTTATTCAAGGGTTAGTATTTGACTATGAGAATGACGATCAAGGTCACCGCCAGAGGTTTATCCGAGCTTGGAGGATGTTTAACAAGGTAGATAGTTAGACATTGGAGCACAAAAATTTCATCCCTCTTGATCCTTACCTCAAATGGGTACGAACCCGTGCTCAAAGTCTTATAATCCCTTACCCCTCCATTCTCCCGGTTATCATAGAGCCTGTTGTGGAAGGAGATATTTCATACACTATCCTACATCCTGACATGCCTATCTCTCTCGATGACTTGAAAAGGTATTGGATACATCTTAAAGGGGAGAGAGATACTTTCGAGGCCCAATTCTACGCCAGCGAGAAGAAGGTTTTGGAACTCACCAAGCAGCTTCATGAGGAGCAGAGTCTGAACGCCTACATCGCAACAAAGAGGATGCGTATAACTTTTTTATCTTAGAGTTTTTGTATTTCTTTGTAAGCCCAAAAGAGGAATGATATACTAAAACTTTGATTTATTAATATAATGTGTGTTCCTTTTTGGTCTAAAGCAAATTTAAATCTCTAATTTCCTTGAAATCATTGCATATGCATCTTCATTCATCATAACATAAGCAGGTTTCTTACAACAAGTCTCCTCATCTTTCTACTGTTTATTTTAGTAAGATGGATCTTGAGTAGACAGTAAAAGACCTATAGGCGCAAAATGCTCAATTTCAACAAATGTTCTTGACTCTAGCCAAAGGACAAGAGGATTTAAAAACTTTGATGATCAAAGAAAAGAAGAAGAAAGCAAAGAAAACAACCGAAGTTTTGAATCTAGGAAGAAGGTTCCAAGGACAAGCCAGACGGGCCCTAGACTTTGCAATGTCATATGGTGAAAAGGATAATCAAGAAGGGAAAGGCAAGGAAGCGACTGCCCAGCCAGAATCTCAAGAGGAAGAAGAAGAAGACTACTTTGAAGAACAGTATCCTCCGGCCAACGACAAATACAAACATCTGGAAAAGTGTCTAAGTGCAATGGAGATTCAGAAAGTGCTCAGGCTAGACTTTGAAGAGCTGGGTTTGGTGTCTAGGATTGTGATTCTACCAAAATTCAAGGCACCAGTGTTTTCTAAGTAAGACGGGGTTTCGTGTCCCAAGATGCACCTCCGATCTTATGTGAGGAAGATACAGCCTCATGCTGCCGACAGAGATTTGCGATTCAATTTTTTTAAAATAGTCTATCTGGGACTCAGCTTGATTGGTTCTATCAACTAGAGAGGGCCAATATTCATAATTGTGAAGACCTTGTCGCTTCTTTCTATAAACAGTATCAGTACAACACAGACCTTGCTCCCACCCGTACTCAACTCCAGAGTATGGCTATGGTTTCAAGCAAAGGTTTCAAAGACTACGCTCAGAAATGGAGGGACCTAGCAGGAAGAGTCCAACCTCCCCTGTCTTAGAGGGAACTAGTGGATATGTTTCTAGGGACCTTGTCTGGTCCATTATTCAATCATCTAATTGGAAGCTCCTCAGCAGGCTTCACTGAATTAATCTTGACCCGGGAAAGAGTGGAAGTCGGGATTAAGAGTGGGAAGATCCAAAAAGACGCATCCTCCATTGCTGTGAGAAAAAAATTTATTGGGAAGAAAGAAGTTGGTGTTGTATACCCTTAAAGAAATCAAGATAGAAATGAACGTCGTCCAATGGTAGGGGCTGTCATGATCCCTAAGCCTGCACCTACTCAATAAAGGAGCAATCAGCCTAGAACAAAAAGACTGGTAAGACAATTTACCTGGATAAACATGACGCTGTCTCAAGTCCTGCCACATTTATTGAGATCTAATCTAGTAACTTTGAAGGAATCCCCGAAGAATCCCAACACCGCATCTCCTCATTACCACCCTAATGCTCGCTGTGCTTACCATTCAGAAAGTCCAGGCCATGATACCAAAAAATGTTGGGCTTTGAAAAACAAGGTGCAAGACCTTCTCGAAGCAAAAGAAATTCAATTTGATGCTCCTGAAATCCCAAATGTTATCACCGCTCTTATGCCCAAGCATGGCCGTGATGTTAACGCTGTTGAAGATAATATGTTTGTTACTACTGTTGATGAAATTGTTACTCCTCTCATGACTGTCAAGAAGAACCTATTGAAGGTCGGTTTATTTCCGGGCCGTGATGAAGGCTGCCACCTCTGTTTATCTCTATCAACTGGTTGTCATTTATTGAAAGCATGTGTCTAACGCCTAATGGATGACAAAGAGATTTTGTTTGAAAAGACTCTCGTTCCAACCATTTATTACAATGATGTTTCAATAGTAACCATTTCCGCCAATCCTTCCAGGGTCTCCACCAAAAGACATGTTAGGATTACATCAGTTCCTAAAATATCTCCACTAATAATTACTATGCCAGGGCCGATCCCGTACTCCTCAGATGAAATTGTCCCATGGACCTATGGGGGAGACGTCTACTATCACAGTGTCAAGCAGGATTGGCTGGCTAATGAAGACTCGATTTTTGAGAAGGTTGACCCCAACATCGGCAACATTGCGGGAACCATCAAGATAACCCGAAGTGGTAGAGTAATCTCTCCCGAGATTGCTCCTCCGAAAACTATTACCGGTCCTGTGATCATCCATGCTTCTGTTCCCGTTGACACTACTACTACAATCCCTATGGTTACCCCTACTAACACTCCTACCACCGAGTCAACCGACACTTGGGGCAAAGGCATTCTGGTTGAGCCTGTCCGGATGAAGGCGCAATCAGTATCTATTCCGGAGGCCTCCCAAAAGGAGATGGAAGAAATTCTAAAAATTATAAAGAGAAGCGACTACAACGCAGTCGAAAAGCTAGGGCAGACTCCGTCAAATATTTCCATGTTGGCTTTAATGTTGTGCTCCGAGGCTCATGCGAAGGCCATGGTGAAATTTCTTAAAAATTTCCATGTACCACAAGAGACCTCTGCTGATCAGTTCCAAGACTGTGTGGCCAGTTTGACGGCTGACAACAGTTTAGGTTTTTCTGATGCTGACCTGACACCTAGGGGGAGGAAACATAACGAAGCATTGCATGTATATGTCTAATGCAGGAGAACAACTTTGGCCCATGTCTTGGTTGATATTGGTTTGTCTTTGAATATGCTGCCTAAGAAGGCTCTCGATATACTTGACTGTGAAGGTTTGACCTTAAAACCCAGCAACATAGTGGTAAGGGCCTTCGACGATTCAAAGAGAATGGTGCATGGGGAGGTGGACATTCCCATAAAAGTTGGAAATCAAACCTTTGATTCAACTTTTTACGTGATGGACATTCGCCCTTCTTATTCTTGTTTATTGGGCCGACCATGGATTCACAATGCTGGTGCCGTCACTTCTACATTACATCAAATGCTGAAATACCCGGCCAAGGGGGAAATCATTATTGTCCATTGAGAAGAGGAATATATGGTCAGTCACTTGAACTCCTTCAGATACGTGGAATTGGATGGTGAATTCATTGAAACTCCATTTCAGCACTTCGAGGAAGTCCCACAGACAGTGGCAGATACGAAGACCATTTCCCAAATCCCAAAGATTACAAGACCTCCGCTAAAGATGTCTTTTTTGAAAGATGCCAAGGCAGTGATCGAAGAAGGTGGGTGTACTATTTGGGGCCAACTCCCAGATATCCCATACAAATATGACAAATTTGGTTTGGGTTTCACTTCAGGAACCCAGAAAGTTGTTCGTCGTGCTTGTGTCAGGGGACCACCTTTGAAGATCAGCAACCATGGAGTCAACACAGTGGAGGATGATGATGACAGTTGTGACCTAGAAGATTGGATTTTCCCAACCATCAATGGAGGGCTCAGCAACTGGGAAGCTAAAGATTTTGTCCCAATTACTTTTATCCAACAGTAATTGTCTTTAAATTTTTGTCGAACTTGTAATAATTAAACAATTCAGACTTTTAAAACCTTGTGTCTTACCCGAGACACAACGGTCCATTTGTAAGGGTTGTTACTTCATTTTCATATGTCATCAATGAATCATGGACGTTTTTGCATACAAACTTTGTGCTCTTTGTCATTATTTTTCTACATTTTTATTTCTTTCAAAGATAGCTATACTTTTACACACACTCACATTCAGAATGCAGATATACATCCACTCGGGATCCCATTGGTAACGATTCTGCTATGGCCTTTTGTGACTCTGAAAATCTAATCTACCAAGCCGAAGATGAAGGTGAGGAAGATTGTGAAGTTCCAGGGGAACTATCCAGGTTACTACAACAAGAAGAAAGGACCATACAACCCCACGAAGAATCAGTGGACACAATTAACCTAGGTACCGAAGAGGACAAGAAATAAGTCAAGGTGGGTGCCAATCTGGAACCCAGTGTCAAGAAGTGTCTAACTCAGGTTCTACATGATTATGTTGAGGTCTTTTCCTGGTCGTACGAAGACATGCCAGGACTTGACGCTAATATTGTGGTCCATCGTCTACCAACAAAATAAGACTGGCCTCTGGTAAAATAGAAAGTTTGTCGCATGCGGCCAGACATGTCAGAGAAGATCAAGGCCGAAGTCATGAAACAATTCAATGCCGAATTCTTAGCTGTTATCTCTTATCCATAATGGATCGCAAATGTTGTTCCAGTGCCTAAAAAAGACAGAAAAGTACGCATGTGTGTGGACTACAAAGATTTGAATAGGGCAAGCCCTAAGGATAATTTCCCACTTCCCCATATCGATATTTTGGTTGACAATACCGTACAACATAAAGTGTTCTTATTTATGGATGGTTTCTCAGGCTACAATCAAATCAAAATGGCGCCTAAGGACATGGATAAAATGACCTTCTTCACAAAGTGGGGCATATTCTGTTATAAGGTTATGCCATTCGGGTTGAAGAACGTTGGGGCAACCTATCAACGTGCCATGGTAGCTCTATTTCACGACATGATACATCACAAAATAGAGGTCTATGTGGAAAACATGATAGCCAGATCTCAAATGGAAGAGGAACATCTTGACCATTTGTAGAAACTGTTTGAGAGACTAAAGAAGTACAAGTTGAGGTTGAACCCGAAAAATGCACATTTGGGGTGAGGTCCGATAAACTCCTAGGCTTTGTCGTCAGCGGTAAAGGTATCGAAGTGGATCCTGCTAAGGTGAAAGCAATACAAGAAATTCCTTCTCCTCGTACTGAGAAGGAAGTCAGAGGATTCTTAGGACAGCTAAACTACATTGTCAGATTAATTTCTCACTTGACTGCTACTTGTGAACCAATCTTCAAATTACTGAAAAAGATCAAGTAGTCAAATGGAACGATGAATGCCAATTTGCCTTCGACAAGATCAAAGAGTACCTACAGGAGCCTCCTGTTTTGATACTGCCAGTCGAGGGAAGACCCTTGATCATGTATCTAATTGTCTTGGAAAATTCAATGGGGTGTGTGCTGGGGCAGCATGACGAGTCTGGCCGAAAAGAGTATGCTATTTACTACCTGAGCAAAAAGTTTACCGACTGTGAAACAAGATATTCACTGCTCGAGAAAACTTGTTGCGCTCTGGCATGGGCTGCTCGCCGGCTAAGACAGTATATGTTGACCCATAATACCTTATTGATATCCAAGATGGATCCAATAAAATACATATTTGAGAAGCCTGCCCTCTCTGGGAGAATAGCGAGATGGTAGATGATCCTGACTGAATACGACATTCAGTACACTACCCAAAAAGCAATAAATTGGAGTGTGTTAGCCGATCACTTTGCTCATCAAGCTGTGGATGACTAACAGTCCATGAAATTTGAATTCCGAAATGAAGACATCGTGATGGTAAACAACTGTGAAGAACTTAGATCATATGAAGGACCTGAACAAGGATCCCGATGGACCCTGGTTTTTGATGGGGCGTCCAACGCACTCGGCAATGGAATAGGTTATGTAATTATTTCCCCTGAAGGATTTCATACCCCCTTCACTGCAAGACTTTGCTTCAATTATACAAATAACATGGTAGAATACGAAGCGTGTATTTTTGGTCTCAAAGCTGTCATAGATTTGGGAATCAAGTCCTTAAGTGTATTTGGAGATTCAGCCTTGGTCACCAGTCAGATCAAAGGAGAATGGGATACGAAGTACCCTAACCTTATCCCCTACAAAGAACATGTGTTGACATTAATCCCATATTTCGAGGAAATTACCTTTGAGCATTTTCCACGAGAGGAAAATCAACTAGCGGACGCGCTAGCCACAATGTCATCCATGTTTAAACTCAAGTGGGGTAACGAGGCTCCACAGATCACCATTGAACGGATGGCTGAACCAGCTTACTGTCACGAGATCAATACTGAAGAAGTAGTGGACCAACCTTGGTTCCATGAAGTCAAGAGGTATCTCGAGGCTCAAGAGTATCCGGAAGGAGCTTCAGTCAACGATAAGAAGTTCTTAAGGAGATTCTCTGCTTAGTTCTTCATCAGTAATGGCATTCTCTACAAACGCAACCATGACTCTGTTTGGCTTTGTTGCATAGACAAGATTGAGGCAGAAAAGATCATGGATGATCTACATGAAAGCAATTTTGGCACCCATTCCAGTGGGCATACGATGGCTAAGAAAATCCTACGGGCAGGTTATTACTGGTCCACCATGGAAGCAGATTGCTACCAGCATTCACGAACCTGCCACAAATGTCAGATCTATGCTGACAAAGTGCATGTGCCTCCAGTTCCTTTAAACGTCCTGACTGCTCTCTGGCCATTCGCGATGTGGGGCATCGATATGATTGGAGAAGTCAAACCTACAGCTTCTAATGGACACCGCTTCATCTTGGTGGCCATTGACTATTTCACGAAGTGGGTTGAGGCAGCTTCTTTCGCTTCTGTTACCAAGAATGTCGTGGCCAGTTTCATCAAACAGAATCTCATTTGTCGGTACAGCATCCTGGAGAGAATCATCACAGACAATGGTATGAATCTCAACAATACTATGATCATTGCACTATGCGCGCAATTCAAGATCCAGCACCATAATTCTTCCCCTTACCGGCTAAAGATGAACGGTGTTGTCGAAGCCACAAATAAGAAAATTAAGAAGATCATACAAAAAATCACAGTAACCTACAAGGCCTAGCATGAGATGCTACCATTCTCTCTCCACGGTTACCGTACCACGACGCGTACATCAACAGGGGCAACTCCCTTCTCCTTGGTATACGACATGGAAGTTATTCTACCAATCAAAGTACAAATACCTTCTCTAAGAATCATAAAGGATGCAGGGCTGAATGAAGATGATTGGATCCAAACTCGGCTTGACCAGTTGAACCTAATTGATGAGAAGAGGCTTACGGTTATCTGTCACGGCCAGATGTACCAAAAACGTATGGTCAAAGCTTTTAACAAAAAGGCCTACCGTCAAGTATATCAGGTTGGTGACTTGGTAATCAAGCGTATCATATTACCACAAGGTGATCCCATGGGAAAATGGACTCCTACATACGAGGGACCATTTGTGATCAAAAGTATATTCTCTGGTGGAGCAATGATCTTAACCTTATGGATGGCGATGACCTTCCACACCCTATGAACACGGACATAGTCAAAAGATACTACGCATAAGAGACCCGCTAGGTTGACACACTTAGGCAATACAAGGGCATCCCAGCGAACCGCAAAGGTTTGGGCAAAAATTAGGGATAAAACAAAAAATATGTACACCCGACAAGTTGAAAACCCGAAAGGGCGACTTGGGCAAAAAAGGGTATCCCGGTGGGCTGAAAACCCGAAAGGGCGGTCCAAATAAAAGTTAGGGAATTACAGCGTATGACTATGTCTCGTTGGATCATCTTACGGACAACTTCTAGCATCGACTGACAAATTCAAATGGTTCTAATCAATCCAATCAGCTTCAGACAAGGCAACAAGTGGACAAGACGCTCAGAGACACGAAGGCTATAGCAGAATGGGAACTCCATAGGATTATTTCACATAGCTATCTTTTCTTTGTATCAAATTTTCATTTTCTACGACGAAATTCTCTTACTAGAATGTTCGTCTCATTGTACAAAAATACTTATTCAAGTTAATACAAAGATATCCCTTTGAAAGTGAAAAACTATTTGTTTTTTCTTTTTCTGTGTTTTGTTTACAAAAACGTCCAATGATTTATTTTTGAACATATGCATTTGAACGTAACTATTGTTTATAAATGAACAAAAAAGGAACAGAAAATAGAAAGATAATCATTAATGGATTTAAGAAATAGGATAATATCTTTAGACTATTCCATAAAATCCCCCACAGTGTGCAGCTTAATGATATCGAGCTCTCTCACATCCCCGGCTGAACAAAACTTCCAGTTATCACTCCCCCAGTAAGCCCAATTTCTCAGGATTTCCCAACAGGATTTCACAAGCAATACACGACGTTTCCTTTACACAACAGATTTTATTTCTCTAACAAATGGAAGCTCATCAACTCATCAACAAATTCAAAACATGAAGACTTACACCCTTTGTACCCAGCAGAACTCGAGGATTTATCTTCCCCAGCAACACTGCAGCATAACAATTAATGTGTCCATACATCACATCCATATGTCATAACATTGACAGTACAAATACATACGACACAATCTCATTTATTTTGAGAACATCATCACATCATGCATTTCATACATCATGACATTGCATGCAACTAACTTTTCATCTTTTTTAGGAAAGATCGATCAACAGAAAATTATCGTCAAAATTTCAATAAGTCAATTACAGATCAATTCCCAAGAAAGGATTGGTCAACCGTCTACACAACAGATGTTTTTTTCAGACTCCTTCTGGTTCAGTTTAAATATCTCAATAATTTATTCTGATTATTTTCCCGCAACTGTCTTCTCTGGTTTAGATAAATCTCTCAATGATTTGTTTTAATTATTCTATCAATCCCTGCCGGTTCAGATAAATCTCTCAAAGGTTTATTCTGATTCTTCCCCGCAGACACTTTCTCTGGTTCAGATAAATCACACAAAGATTTACTCTGTTTCTTTCCAGTTAAAGAACTTTCAACATTTCTTTTGGTTCAGTCTAAACCCCTCAATGGTTTATCCTGATACTTTCCAAAGGAACATTTCGGGTTCAGATAAATCTCTCAACGATTTATTCTGATTCTTTCCCACGGGCGCTTTATCTGGTTCAGATAAATCTCACAAAGATTTACTCTTATTCTTTCCAGTTAAAGAACTTTTAAGATTTCTTTTGGTTCAGTTTAAACCCCTCAACAGTTTATCCTGATACTTTCCAAAGGAACACTTCTGGTTCAGATAAATCGCTCCAAGATTTATTTTGATTCTTCCCAGTCAAACAACATACAAGACTTCTCTTGGTTCAGATAAATCGCCCCAAAGATTTATTCTAATTCTTTTCCAGTTTGAAATAAAGTTCAGATTTAGTACATTCTATGTCAACAGTCACCTTTGGATGGCATCTACAAGCCCATCTCTGGAAAATCTCCACCATTCCTCCAAATGGAATCTATATGCCCATTCCCATTTTATCTTCGAGCGCAAATTTTTGGACACTCTAGTGTCCAATCATCTTCCACCTTCAAGTCACGAATGGCGGATCCGCCAATCTAACTCTTCAGGTTTAAGAAGATTGAACAGGAGCAGTTGTTGTACCCCAAAATTTTCCCTCTCATTTATCAAATATTTTCTCACAAGATCCCCTTGGGTTCAAGACTGCACAAGGATTGATCAGCTCAAGACACCTCCTTAAGCACTGATGACTGAAATTAGGGTTTAAGATTGCACAAGGATAATTGAACTTTCAATGCCTCATATGACTTTCATGGATAATTATGTACCCCTAAAATTACTCATGTCAAGTTTCAAGCCTTGGATCACATTTTTGCTCAGTCAATTCAGCACTTGACCTAAAAATCAGCTGTATTGGGGAAAAATTCAACTGTGGCCAATTTACAGTCAAACTTCATAATTTTTTATCCACATCAATGTTATAAACTCATATGTATCATTTTATTAAGTTTGGACCACAATTCCTCAAGAAATTTGATCAAATCATCAAAAGGGTAAAATGGTCAAAATTAGGGTTTTGATTGAGAAAGGGCAATTTTTGATTTTTGACCTAGCAAATGGTTAATTGGTTTGAGGCATGATCTCAAGAGTTCAATTGCATCATTTTGACCTAATGGCATGACTCAAGACATTGCTCAAGATCATTTGATTGGTAGTTGATTTCCAGTCAACTGATCAAAAGTCAATTGTACACTGAAAAGTCAAACTTTGACTTTTTGGCCGAAATCAAGTGTCAAAAACCACAATTCATCAAAACATGTCAAAATATGAAAATTGTTCATCAAGAAATCAAAAAGTCAATATTTCATTTTGAAAAGTCAAAGTTTTCAAACTTAGAAATTTTTTTAAGTGTTGAAAATTTCATGTTTTTTCACAACTTTGAGCCAATTTTTCACCATGATGCAAGATGATTCAAAAGAAACTTTCAAAATGAAAGTTGTATATCTCCATGATATATACAACATTTCTTTACACAACTTCTCCTAGAAATGCATGGATTTCAATTTATGATTTTGTGAATACATGTTCATGAAACTAAACACTTAGTGAAAAGTTTGCCCTATTTTAGGCAGGATTTTGACCTAACTTCATGGCAATTTTTCACATAGTTCTAAGGGGAATTTTAAAAATTGATTCAAAGAGGGGTTGTTTAGAACATTGCAATATTTCCAAAATGTCCAAGAACTCCTTGAGATCATTCTTGAGCAAAGAGAATTGAAGAGAGGAAGTTAGGGTTTCAAATTGGAATTATAGGTCATTTTGTGATGAACAAGAATTCAAATATCAAACCTATGTTGCACAATCTTTGCTTTGCAGGCCTAAAACTTGTTTGGCACTCCATAATTAAATGTTTGCACAGATGTTAGAGGCTTCAACTCAAGCATTCAATGCATTGTCCATGCTTTATGTCCATTTTAGGAAGAAAGTGCACAATGCCATTTTGAAAAAGTAGCTTTATGCACAAAACTTGTTCTTGAGCTTTGAAATTGTTTTCTTCTGATCATATATGACCTATAACTCAAAAGAAGTTTGTCTCAAGCCTCACAATCACTCAGCCCATGCTTGTACTTCATCTTGGAACCTTACTTTCACTTTTCTTCAAAATCAAGTAACATAGCAATCAACCTATATCTTTGTACTTCTGACCCTCTCATGCACAAGTTATTTGCATCAAAACACACGCATACACAAGACCAAAAACTCTCAAGAACTCAGAGTTATAACACATACTTCCATTCTTGCATAACCTGACCAAAAACTTGAAACTCACATCTCCCTCGTGCGTTTTCAAGCCTTTTGGTTCCTAAAGCTTCTAAACATCATTTGGAACTCATATCACTCCCTGTTACAAGACTGTAACACCATTAACACCATCTTCCATTTTCAAAAACAGAGCTTTGCACTTGGACTTCTACAGCACGATTCATCCATCTCCAGTACAAACTAAACATTGCATTAGCATCCTGGAGGGTCCTTGAAGCTATTTTGATCATCACAACACCTTGAGGAGTGCTCAAACTCATAATACGATTTCCAGTTTTGAGGTAAGTTTCCTTAACTTCGAACTCTCTCTACAAGCATCATTATTGATTCATTTGTGAAGATAAAATGTAGATATCATTATCCCGAAACTAACCATGTCTTTAGATTTCATTTATATTGCTTGAGTAGTTAGAATTTTGAATCTGAACATCCTGGAAAAGTTAGGTCAGAATTTGGTACCATTCAAAATTCATGCTCATCTTTGATTTATAGTTTTAGTAATTTATATTTCTGGAATCGTTGTGAAATTTGGAACAAGTTTGATGTTTACATTTTTGTAAATTGATGAGAAATGAGCAAGTTGCAGATATTCAGGCTGGAGGTTGAAGATGAAGTTATAACATGGACTTGTTTTGTTTTAAGTTTATTGATTGTTGTATAATGAACGGATGAAACAGGCTACCTCAGTGGTACAACAAGCGCGCGCGTATTAGGAAGGTCCTGGGTTCGAGCCCCAGTGTGACCTTTTGCTTTTTTTAAACATTTTTCTTCATTTTTTTGGCTAAATCAGGCGCTTGGGCCTCAACCCCCTGGGCCTAACTTTTTTGCTTATTTCATACTCCCTGTTTTGCTTTCTAACCCCTGACTTTAATATTTTTTATTTTTATTTATTATTATTATTATTACTATTATTGTTATTTTTATTATTATTATTATTATTATTATTATTATTATTATTATTATTATTATTATTATTATTATTATTATTACTATTAATATTATTTTTTATTGTTACTAATAAAAATCCAAAAAATATATATATTTTATTATTTATATTTATTTAGTTCATTTTTCTTCATAAAACAAAAGAATAAAAAACATTTTTCTTTAATAAATTAATTTCCTTTTTTTAAAATATTTAGATAATTAGTTTTAATTATTATTATATTACTTTCTTGTAAATTAAAATCAATTTAGAACTTAGGACTTTTATTTAATTATTTTTATTTACAAGTTTAATTAAATTCACAAAAACCCTAAAAAACATGTTTTCTTTAATAAATTGATTTCTTTTATTAACTTGATCTTAATCTTCTTTTTAGTTAATTATTTTAATTTTTAGTTAACTAAGTCAAAAAAAACCTTTTCATTGAAAACCAAACAAAAATCACATTTCTTTTTACATTTACATTCTTGCCTTTTTACTTATTCAATTTTGTGCATTTATTCAAGTTCAATATGATTGTAATAATTATTTAGATTTAATTTCTTGCAATTCCCCGTTTTTAATTTGTACACCCCCCTTCCCTAAATGATGTAATAGCTTAGTATTTTTATTTTTTCCGCAATTTAAATGTTTTATATTCAAATGCTAGTAATTAGGGTTTTGTATGGAAAGATTAAAACTAACAAGTAGAAACCCCTAATGAAAGACAAATCAAGCATGTAAATCAATACACTTGCACATAAACACCCTTAGGGTAAATCCAGTTGGTTGCCTTACAAAAATGACCATATTATGCATATGAGATATCTTAGCAAATACAAGATCATAGTCCCTCGATGATGCTATCCATGTTGCCTTTCAAAATGATCTTAGTCCCTAAAGAAAATGCTAAGATATCTTATAACATTGCTAATCATAGTTATATGATGACCCAGGCCCGTCCCTTTTACATCCAAAGATAGGGTTACTTACCAAATCAATGGTAAGATAACAATGTCAAAGGAAAGAGGAAATGAACATGAAATACTTTTGAGTAGGTAGAATGTTCCTAGTTACTTGCTCAATTTCAAAACCAAAAACATCCTTTCTATTCTAAAAACATCACACCAACACTTTCAAAAACATCTTTCAAACTTGAAAACATTTTCAAAAGATCAACACTTTTGCATACATTCTTACGAACGAGAATCATTACAAAGTTTGCCTAAACGGTGGCATCTTTACAAAATAGTTTCAAAATCACACAAAGCACATTTTCAAACAAAAGCAAGTGATCTAGAAAGTAACTAAGAGCCTATGAAAAACCATGTATTAAAAGGGTGCTAATACCTTCCCTTTTAATAATCTACCCCCCGAACTCAAGAAACAATCTCAAAGGTCTTTCCTGTGCTTTTTCACCTTTCCTTTTGGATAAAAGAAAAGTCGATGGCGACTCTTGCTAACTACAACATTTGCGATCAAACGCAAAACATCCCAAGTCATTTCTCCCACCGTATCACAACAGTCAATTGTGTTCCACAAATAAAGTGGAACACCACAGCATCAAGTCAAAAATGGAAAACTTTCTCAGAGTACCTCGCACATTTAACAAACAAATTAGTAATCTCAAAGAGAAGTGATGAATCAAATAAGGGATGGATGATGATATAACAAGGAAATGTAAAAGTAAGATAGTAGATATTAAAGGATTAGGCATGAGAAACATCAAATAGGCATAGGCAACAATTAGGTCAAAGCTAAAAGAATGTTACTCCTTTTAATCACCATGTTGAATTGATAAGTAAATATCAATCAAGGATCAAAGGAGTTAGAGAAGAATACAATCAAGAGACTTTAGAAGTTAGTAGAAAATATTTCACATCCATATTAATTCACTTCATGATGGTTCACAAGCATAACAAAAGAGGGGTACCATAAAAATGTATCACAAAGCTTGGATCACAAGTTAGCAAGGAAAAGAATTCAAGCAAAAACAAAGTTAGAAGACTCAAACCTAACCAAAAGAAAAATGAAATCAAGCTCCTAAAATACCATGAGGATTTGATCAAGAATTTATAATTTGGATTCTAATATATGTTGCACATGTGCATTCAATATACCTCAAAGATTCAAAAGGAAAGAAGAAGAGAACATCAGATTCATATATGGATGAAAATGGTTCAAGCATTAAAGGTCAAATGATCTCAAGTATTCATGAGACTATCCTTGATGTATCATTCCTCATCATGTCATCATTGGTCATTTGATGACCTCAAGACAACAATTTAAAACTCAAAGTAAAAACAAGAAGTGAATCATTATTTAGGAGGCATGTGTAAAAAAAAAGGGGTGGGGGCGGGGGCTCATCAACCAATTATGGGAAATCAAGAAGATTGACTTAAATTTGTGTGAGGAAATAGGAGCAACATGATCACTAAATGCCAAATTATAGGCCTCACACAAGTTCATGGGCCATCAAACAAATTGCAACAAGATATGCAACATTAATTGGGCACTTTCACTTTGAAAATTCATTAAAAATAGAAAGGGACTTCAATAATTCAAACCAAAATTTCCATGACATCCTTGAAATATTTATAAGTCAGAAAGCAAGTCTCAAGTTCATATATAGATGAGGAGGGGGTCAAACAAGCTTCAAACATCAAAGCTAGTTGACAAAAATCTCAAACTAGACAAGTTTTCAAAATGATTTGTAGAAAAATATCAAACCAATTCAATTAATTCAAGAAAAATCATTTTTAGATTTTCAATCCATCTATGAACTTCAGACAAGAACTAAATTCAATTGAATACTCAAGGCAAATTGATTTTGAAATGGAAACTTGCTAAGTAAGTAACAAGACCCTAATTATTTGGAAATTAAACTTAACAATTGATTCATTAAGATCAAATATCAAACAATTCAAAACAAATATACATCAAATATGAGGAAACTCAAAAGGTATGGGGAACCATTTTTTTACATTTTTAAAACCAAGAGGAAATTCAAAATTTAGCAATTTTTTAATTGATTAAATGATTAAGCAACTATTTAATCAACAAAATGGAATTATGATCAAAAAAAAATCACATGGCAAACAAAATTATTTTATCATTCCTCTTATACAAATAAGCTTTCATGAATTGTCCTGTAATTTTTGCATCAAAAATGTCAAAAATAAAAAATCACATATCAACAAACAATTAATTAGTCTTACAAATTTTAAAAATCAATCAAAATATTTTTAAAATTTCCAAGAAAATTACACAATTTTAGAAATAACATGAAATGCATTAAGAATTCAAAGAAACCAATCAGAGTGTGCCACCTCACTTCGTCTTCAACCTCCAGCATATTAAAATGTGTTCAACAAAACAGGTCACAAGCCTATATTCAGATCCATCATACGCACTCATTTCTCAACCAAAATCCATGACTCAAAGTGCAGTTTAAAGCTGAAACTATCATCTATCTCATGATGTTCATAGAATTCTTAATGATTCAGAGATCTAAAAGAAACACGCAAGCAAAGTTGCTGAAAACATGGAATATACAAGTTACAGAAAAATCACATAGCACATATTGAGCTCCAATCAAGCAAACCAAATACCTCAGACTTATAGTCTGGCCAGCTAGAACATCATAAACATGAATTGATTCATCAAATCAAGTTAAAAGAGACAAATAGAAGTTTGAGAAAATCACCTCAATGTGGAAACTGAATCACTATTCCCTGGTTACAGATGTGAATAAACCATGCAACCTTGATCTACACCCTTCCTTGAAGTTGTCTCCACCAAGAATTTGAAGAATGCACGATTGAATCTCCAGAATTTGCAGAAACTTCAGAGAAGAGAAGAAAACTTCATATCTGAATTTCTTCTAGTGATGAGCGCATCCCTTGAAAATGAGGATTAGAGGGCATTATATAGAGCAAGTATAGAAGGTTAGAAGAGGAAATTGGTCTTCAAAGCTGTTAGAGGGCTTGATTGGAATATTTGGCCAAAAAATAAGTGCACATGGGCCTCAGTAGTTTTCCCATGCGTTCTCTCCTTTTCTATGCATTTCATGAGACAAATGACCTCATAAGCAAAACCTCAAAATTCCAGGTCATGATCATTTGAAATATGAGAGTATGGATGAATTTGCCAAATCGAGCATGTTTGTCATTTTTTCAATCAAACAAGTACAATACCATATGAGGCACGAAATGGTGAGTGTAATGGGCCTCAACATGTCACAAATTGGTCATGGGCTTGATTAGAAACAAAAGGAATGGCCGAAACTTAAGTTCTCAAGAAATTGAATTTTGCTTGGTCAAAATTCAATAAAATGCCTCAAAATTTCAAAGCTCATAACTTGCTCATATTTTTGAATTTTGAAATAAATGAGCACTCTTTGGAAAGGTATTGCAATTCTTTTCAACCCTGTGGAAATTAGCCTCACATTTGATTCCATTGAGTCCTTCAAAATATGGTATGAAAATCACAAATTTTGAGAAATGACCCATAATTTTGGGACTTCTAAGCTTCATAACTTACTGCCACTTCATGCATTATTCTAAAACATGGAATCATGTGAAAGAGCTCTATCTTAGCTTTCCAATCATACTTCATTTGTATTTTTTGATCAAAGATGAATAAAATATGAATTTTCAAAGTTTGATACTCATTTTCCAAATTTAGAAACTTTTAGGATTTCTTCATGAACAAGTTTCAATCCAAACCCCAATCTTCTTGATCCAATGATCAAAATGGACTTGAAAAATTAAAAGTAAACCCTTGAATTGATGTTTGACCAAAAGTTCACTTGGTCAACTTTGACTTTGACTGATTCTAGCCAAAATGACCATTTTTCCCCTTTGAATCAATTAACCCACTTCTCTTCAAAATTGATGATCAAAACTTCAAAGATATGATCTTCCAAATATATAGAGGCCATGTACAAAGTTTCATCTCAAAATTCTCAAGAAATCCTGATGAAATCCCAAACCATATTTTTGGTCAACACCTTAGGAGAATGATGAATCAACTTTAAAACTTCAAATCCTCTGGGTATCTTAGCCAACTTCTGGTACAAATATATTTCAAATGTCAATGAGGTGTTGTAGCTTCAAAATCAATAATTTCACATTCATCAATAGCCTTGATAAACCAAAACCCTAATTTTGACTGATGAACCAAAAGGATGTGATCCTCCTTATAATCAACACAACCTTCAATCTTCCGATGATCCAATGAGGTGGATAAGATATCTTGAGATATGTGATACCTCTGAGCTTGAAAGATCCAGAGGTTTAGATGAAAAGGCTCTACTTGAGCAACTTGTCAATACAATTAACTTCCAAAGCTTGAGGAAGACCTGATAACCAAAGTACTTTGATCCCAACACAATGCATGAATGCAATGCAATATGATGTTTATGATAAAACATAAGCCTAAATAAAGAGGGTAAATTTTGGGGTGCAACAACGAGCTCTGAATTTTTGGAAGTATATTTTTCCCCAGGAAAGTTCTCTCAGGTCGCTTCCGCTGATATGCGTATAATCTTCTTGTTGTTTCTCAAATGGTTGGAGATGGTACGAATTTATGTATAGTGCGGTATTGGATTTGTGATCCCATTTTGCTCGGTGAGGTCCTCACTCATATGACGGAATTTCCTTCTCCCTTTGTATGTTGAGTTAGAATCATTTGCAAAACATCGCCTTTTGCAGTATTGGCATTATTGTTGTTGTTTATTTCCCATGCAACTAGACAAGGGCAGTATCTTTTCTAAGAGGTGTTGAAACAGTTGTCAACTTTTTGGGTTTTCTCACGCCAAGTGATGGGTTTGATTTAAAATCCCCATAATTTTTGATGTCTTGTTGTATTGTTTGACTTCTTAAATCCCCAAGTAAAGCTGAGATAACGTCGCTTTCTAAAATTTTGTATCCCCATGTGGTTTCATAATTTCTCCCCAGGGAAGTTTGTGTAATCATCACTCTTGGTATTGAAGAATGTATTTTGGGCTCCTCTCGATGATGTGGTGCCATACTCCTCGATGAGGTCACTGCGGGATCCCTAGTTGATGTCTCGACGGCATCATTTTATTCTTCCCTAGAGAAGCTAATATTATAATCTTCAGTGGAAATCTAGATGTTGAGACATTTGTTTTCCCCATTGAAGTCTGTGTGATATTCCCCGATGAAGCCTGTAGGAGGATGTTATATCCCTGTATTTCTACTGATTTATAGTTTTGATTTGATTACTTTCGGATTGTGTTTCTTCCCAGTGAAGTTAAGTCGTAGAATAGGAATTTGTTTCCTCAGTTGGTGCTTACTTTCTTATAAACTTTTTCCTCCTGGATGTGATTTAGCCTAGTGTTGACTTTACCCAAGCTGGTTTTTTCTGGTTATTCCCAGTGTTGTATGCCTGTTTTGTTAGCATATACATAATAACATTCATACATACATCATGCATAGCTGAATTAAAATCCATTGCTCATTTGCATTTATTATGATTTTTGTTGGCATATAACCTTATTTACATATTTATGTTAACCTGAAGCAGAAAGTGTATATCCTTTCAATTTCCCCACTGAGTTATCCCTCGTGGAAGAATTTTGTTTTAGCCTTCCTATTCAGCTCATTATCTGGATGGAACGTCGTCCCCTTTTGAGTTTATTTCTCATCAGGTTCTATCTTGTTTGATTGTTTCAGTCCGATTTACTTTTGGTTTGAATATGTGATCACGGACAACATTATTTTGGATTTCTTCTGGCTTTGAGCTCTGGTTTGAGAATGTGCATTTATTTTGCACGTGAAGATTTTATCTCCCGAGCAAGAATAGATTGGCATTTCCCCATGAAGTCATTATTACAACTCCTTCTCATAACAGCAAGTGGCCGGTCTCTTTATTTGAGCAACTTGTACTTCCCCAGTAAGTCTGTTAGTTCCTAGAGAAGATTCATGATTTGTTACTCCAATGGATGGAAGTCTCGTAATTATGAGAGATAGTTCGTTGTTAAGATTTTTTATACTCCAATGGATGGTAGTCTCTTCATTATGAGAGATAGTTTGTTATTGAGATTTGTTACTCGAATGGATGGTAGTATCATCATTATGGGAGATAGTTTCCATGTTGAGATTTTTTCCTCCAATGGATGGTAGTCTCGTCATTATGGGAGATAGTTCATTGTTGAGATTTTTACTCCAATGGATGGTAGTCTCGTCATTATGGGATATAGTTTGTTGTTGAGTTTTTTTACTCCAATGGATGGTAGTCTCGTCATTATGAGAGATAGTTCATTGTTGAGATTTTTTGTACTCCAATGGATGGTAGTCTCGTCATTATGAGAGATAGTTCATTGTTGAGATTTTTGTTACTCCAATGAATGGTAGTCTCGTCATTATGGGAGATAGTTCGTCGTTGAGACTCATTGTGCTCTGAAGAGTTCGTTTGTTTCCAATTATAAGTACTCATGCCGGTCATTTGTGACTTACTCTAATATCGATGTTTGTCGGTATTATCCTACCACTTCTTTCCTCCTGTGGGTCAACATTACCTTTTTTTTGCTATCTTCTTAGTTAGTGGGTAGTTTGCGGTTATCTGGCAGTCACTATTATCCTTTATTTTCTCTCCTCAATGTTTGAGTTGATGTTACTTTGTCTCATCCTTGGGCTTTACCCCAATAGAGTCGATTCTTTTGTTCACCGATGATTTATTTTCTTGGTCAAATTCTCTTTTGATCTTTTATTTTTTGTTTCCCTAGTAGTTTCCCGTGTCACCTTTGGATTTGTTTATTTGCATGCATAATCATAAGAATTGCATGGCCTCTTAGGGCCAAAAATAGGATTTTTTTTCTATATTTAAGTATCTTCAATTGCATCGACACGAGGGTTTTAACCTTCATATCTCCAGATAGAAGACACTTATATAAGGGCAGTTGTTTTACCCCAATTTTTGCCCCTAAGATTCCTCTATCATCTCATATCAAATCAATCACAACAAGATCACACTAGGGTTTGGTTCTTCTCCCTATCTTTAGGTTTGATCATGAGGAATCACCAAGCACCTTGATTTATATATTATGATCATCTATGTTTTGTATTTATTAACTTTT
Source organism: Vicia faba (assembly GCA_948472305.1). Lineage (NCBI taxonomy): Eukaryota > Viridiplantae > Streptophyta > Magnoliopsida > Fabales > Fabaceae > Vicia > Vicia faba. Next base: position 897,317,641 of record OX451739.1, read on the forward strand.
AACTAATAAATACAATGAATGTTTGCTCTAATTGATGATATTATAGGTAAGGGCACAACACATTTCATCAGTTTGATTTATAGGTTTGAGAGTTTATTTCCATGCCTTCTTAAACAAAGTTTCATTGAAATTCAAGCTTCATCATTGAATATACTTTGAAGTAATATAATGACAAGGTCTACTATGATTTATCACGCCTCAATTTGTCAAAGAAAATAAAAATATGCAAGAGTTGATTGAAGAAGTTTGACCTAATTAGACAAGTTCTTGATTTCTTGATCACAAGTGCATAACTCTCTCAATTCTTAATATTTGGAAGTGGTTTTTGTTGATATGGGTTCTTATTATCATCCACAACAATTTCTATTCACATGGAAATAGTTATTATTCAAGGAAGATTGTCAAAATTGAAAGGGTTTTCCAAGTTATTTTGGTGCTCTAGGAGCTAGGGTTTTGAACTTCTAAGGGTTATATTTTGCTCGTCTTTTGGTATTTTTGAGTGATTCCAAAGACATGCTTTTATTTAAAGAATCATCAACTAATGAATTTAAAAAACTTCAAGAGAATTTTATGTGGAAGATGACTAATGATGAAGAAAGATTACAAGTCCTCTAGATAGGCCATCAAATTACCTTATGTGACTTTAAGAGATCACAACTTGGTCAATTTTTATCTCCTTGATCCCATTATTTTTCCATAATGATCTTAAGGATGTGAACTTCAACTCTTCTTTTATGTGCAAAGATTGAAAATGGATGGAAGATGCCCTAAGAATGCAAAATATTATAGGTCATCTCATGAATTTTCACAAACTTCACAAGGCCATAACTTTTTCAATACTTGTTATTTTTGAGTGATTCAAGTTTCACAATGCTCTTTAGGAAGTCTACTTCAAGATATAATTATTGATAAAAGATCAATTTTGGAGGAAGGCCTTGTTTGAACTCAAAACATCATAGGTCACTTTTGAAGAAAAAACTTAGAATTTTTCTAAGTACAAAAAGTCAGCATCTTTTTCTCAACATTGACTCATCACAACTCCTAGCTCAAGTATCCAATTGATCCCATTATTTTCACATTGTAAAATTTGTGACCTTATCTTTCTATTTCTTCAAGAGTCATGCCCTAAGACTCCTTGAGTTGTGAATACCATTGATTCAAAGTTGGTACCTTGAAATTGACTTTTTCTCCAAGTCAAAATTTGAAATGCACAATTTAACTTATAATCACTAAATTGTTGCACGTTTTTACTTCTAATTATGTTTAACAATCTTCCAGAAGTGGTTAGCACCTTGAAACGCAAGTTTTGGCTGAGTTTTGAGCAAAATACGAGTCACATTCCACACGCTTGAGCATCCAATTTGCTTCCCAATAAATAGAGGGTTATATCTCACTCATTTTCTCAAGCTTTTGATAGCCAATTGACCTCTGTTCAAATCCCATACGAACTCTGAATTTGAATTTCCAATTTCTTGCTTTCTCACTCCAAAACATCAAAAGCTCTATTCAGTTAGCTTCATTGAACTTCTATGAAGTTAACCACACTCTTACCTTCAAGAATTGTAACCTATACTGATCTACAGAAGTCCAGTTTTAGAGCCACATTTTACTACTTCGTTCAGGTAGATTCCTTGGTTAAATCGATCCAAACAAAAGACTAATCTACTCGTTACATCCTTCTGATTCTCGTGCTTTTGATTTTGTCAATCTTCTAATGAGTTTTCAAATGCAAGTTTCAAGATGGTCATTCAACTAACCTCTAATTTCTAAAAATTGACTTTATTTTGTGCTTTTACTTTATACTTTTTACTTTAAGCACATTTATTTTAGCATTTTCATTTCATGTTATTTTCATCTTTTCTCACTTGAGTATTTATCTTTATGTCATTTTGTTTTGCTCACTTGAGCTTTTCATTTTCTTTTTGAAGATACCTAATAACTAACTTGAACAATAAAAAACTTTAATGTTACTTGTACTATTTGGTTACTATCCTTGGCATTTTGGAGTTATGGACTTCTTGGACTTATGAGTTGAGAGAGACCTTGACCTTCCTTGAGACCTGGTGACTTCTATTTTTATTTTGTATGGAGTTCTTGGGGTTTACCCTAAGATATTGGGTTGTTTGTTTTCTTTGTGTGCAGGTTATTCTGATTATATGCTTTGTTTGTGATTGGGAATTCATCTGTATACAGTCGTTACTCTACCTAATTTTTATGAAGACTTAATACATTTGAAGCGTGGTTTCCTTAAGAGGTTTATGTGTTTGCTTGTTGGGTTTTAATCCAAAGGATGAGAATTCCACATTGGCTCATTGTGTCAAGTGTTGGCTTCTTGTTGGTTAGACGACTCTTTTTCATAGCTTTTACCTTATGCTTTAGGATAATCCCTTCATCTCCTCCCATCTTCTTTAATTACAAAAATATTCTCCATTCTTTTCAAAACTATTCTTGTTTTCTAAACTTGAACAACTTTCACAATAAACTTGGACTTAGGTCCATGCATTTTCAAAAATGTTTTCTTAATTAAATTTTAATCAACTTAATCATACTTTTACATTTTTTTTGTGAGAAGACTAAAATTCAATCAATCTCATTCAAATCATTTTTGCCATTTTGGCTTTTTATCTTAAAACTTTTTCTCAAAAGATTAGACTCTTGTCAATTCTTGTAGTGATGTGAGCTACTATACTTCTACGATGTGTAGTGAAGTGAGATATTTTCCACTTAGGTCTTGAGCGAGGCTTCGTTGATTTTAAAATCCAAGCTATATCCTCCACTTTAAGATTATGCAAATTCTCCTTTCTCATAATCGTGGGTAGTAAGTATGTTCTTCCATTCGGATAAGACGATTATGTCTCGTCTCTTAAAATTAACCAACACACTTGTGTTTTAAAAAATTTAAAGGCAAACTACGAGTAACCTGATCCCCTATTGCACAGAAGGTGGTACGTAGGCACTAAAGGTTCACAACCGCGACGGGTGCAAAAATAAATTGTAAAAAATACTTCTTTTCTCATGCCCACAATCTATTTTTGTATACAACATTTATATCCAAAATACACAAATTTTCAAAGAGGTTCCTGTGGATTACCATAGTTGTTTAGGGTTCTAATACCCTCCCTTTGCATAACCAACCCCTGAACTTAGATGCTCTCCCCCTCCTTTTGGTTTATTCGCTCTTTTCCCATTCCTCTGGAAACAATAAAGTGCGATGGCGATTTTTATTTGATATATGCGAGTCAAGTCAACCCAATGGCTTAGTCTCAACATTTCTACCGCTACAAGTATCAACTTTGTTTATTTCAAGTGACTAAGTAGACATTATCGAAAAATCTGGAAAATAGATGCTAAAGCTTGGAGACTAACATAGCAGGCTATATTGTAGAGTTTGTACATTTAGCGCTACCTAGGGAATAAACGACATAGGTTTGTATTGTACCCCAAAATTTTCCCTCTCAATTTCTCAAGAATTCTCTCACAAGACCTCCATTGATTCAAGACTGTACAAGGTTTGATTAGATCAAGATACCTCCTCAAACACCGATGACTCAAAACTAGGGTTTGAGTTTGCACAAGTACAATTGGACTTTTAATGCCCCATATAGTTTCAATGGATCATATTGGGCTCTCAAGTATCAGGTCAAAGAAAGGAGGAAGAGGAAACCATCGAAAGGGCAAAGCATATCGGAAGGAGTGGTTGCAGATAACCATGTCTAATTCAAAATCTGGTTCAGGCTATTTGAACTACATAACTGATCAAAAGGAGTGGTTGGAAGATTTTGACAAATCGAAGAAGAGCAAGCTTGCTTCAATCCCAAGCTTTGACCGGCCAATGGCTTCCTTCGAGCAACCTTCTTCTATCCACAAGCTTCGACTGGGCATGGCTTCCTTCGAGAAACCTGCTTCGATCCACAAGCTTTGACTAGGCAATGGCTTCCTTCGAGTAACCTGCTTTGATCCACAAGCTTTGACTGGGCAATGGCTTCCTTCGAGTAAGCTTGCTTCAATCCACAAGCTTCACCTGGGAAATGTCTTCCTTCGAGCAACCTGCTTCGATCCACCTCTAAGCCCTTTGACACACATAGTTTCAACACTATGAATTACGATTTAACAAAAAAACTTAATGATAATAGTTCATTGCAAGAAGAAGGTACTGGCAACACAGTATTTCAAGTGAGTAATAGAGGAAAAGTTATGATTAAAGATATGCTCTATGTACCTGGAATAAAGGGAAACTTGCTAAGTGTTGGAAAACTAGTCGAAAGAAGTTTCTCAGTTGTCATGAAAGATGGAGTTTTGAGATTGTTCGACACCAAGAACAATTTGGTCTTAAAATCTTCGTTGTCGAAAAATAGGACATTTAAGACAATGATCAATTCGACAGAAGTTCAATGTTTGAAAAATTTTCGACCACAAGGATAGTTGGTTGTGGCATTTGAAGTTTAGACATTTGAACTTTCGACCACTTAATCAACTGATTACTCAATATATGATTACTGGTATTCCAAATCTTGAGATGCCTAAAAAAACTTTGTGAAGTTTGTTTAGTAGGAAAGCAATCCAGAAATTCTTTCATTTCGACTATGCCAATGAGATCATCTTGCATACTCAAAGTGGTACATTCAGATGAATGTGGTCCATTCGAAGGACATACAATTGGTGGAAACAAATATTGTTTTGTCTGTTGATGAGTTTAGTTGAAAATTGTGGATCTATGTGATCAAAATGAAAGGACGGAGTATTCGATTCAAGGAATTAAGTTGAAAACAGAATTTTGAAGAACATTGATCAAATCCATAGGCCATGATAAATGATCTTGCTTTGCAGGCCTCAAACTTGTGTTTCACTCCATAATTACTTGTTTACACAATGAATTAAGTTCTTACCCAAGTTATTAAGCCATTGTCCAAAAGATCTTTCCATAAAGCAAGCTTTTTGGTACAAAATTTATCTTGAGCCCATACCTTGCTTACTTCTGATTATACTCCATCATAAATCATGGAAAGTAGTCCCTCTATACCAACAACTTTGGTACTTCATCTTGGGATCATGGAAAACTTGACAAACTTGATATTTACATTCCAACCAAACCATAATTGGTTATCTTGCCAATCTGATTACTTCAACTTCCCAAACCTTTTCTCTATAAATGGAGAGACCATTTGCAAGCTAAAGGGGCCAGATTTTTGTGTGTCTAAAAATCCTTAGAACACTCTCAAAACTCCTTGAACTCAGAATCTGCATCCAAAGCCACATTGCTTGCCATTTCTGACTTTGAAGAGCCAACTCCAAAATCCTTTGTGCATTTTCCATTCGAACATCATCTATACACCATATAGACACTATCCCAGCCCTTCAACCACCTCTGTAATTCCTTCTTTCTCATCCACCATTTTCAAAAAAATCCACCTTTGCAACTTGAGTTATCCAGAATAGTTGGGCAAGCCACAAGACATTCTAACAATTGGAATAGCTTCATGGAAGTCCAGACAAGCTTAATCCATCATCAAACCATTTCTGGAAGTCCTGTAGAAGTCATTCGTGTTTCACTCTAAGAGGTAAGTTTTTTTCAAACTTGGAACTCTTCATTCAAGCATCATTTGTATATACATTGTGAAGAAAAGATGTAGATATCATGTCTAGGAAGCTGACCATGTCCATAGTTTTGATTATCATTGCTTATACATTGAGAATTTCATATCTGATCAGTTAGGTTTTAGTTTTGTACTGAATAAAATTCATGCTAACCTTTGATCCATAGCTATTGAGAATTATGTGGTTGGATTCGTATTCAAATTTTAGGCAGGTTTAATGTTTACACTTTTTGATTTGGCTGAGAAATGAACCTTTTAGAAGCTTGACAATGGTGATATTAGTCCCTGCGCGCGCGAAGGAAGAAGATGAAGCCATGTTCAAATTTTCAGAAATGAGTTCATTTTATATTTAGTGCAAGTTGGATAACTAACTGATGAAACAGACCACCCCAGTGGTACAAACAGCGCGCCGTAAGGCATTTATGTATAAGGTCTTGGGTTCGAGCCCCAGCGAGACCTTTTGTATTTATTTTGTCATTTTTTCCAAACTAACATGCAGGTTTATAACATATTGAGTGTTGGCTGTTTTGAATGGAAGGTGTGGAGAACCTGGGTTCAAACCTTGGCGGGACCAAAATAAATTTTTATCACTTGTTTGTTTTCATCTTTTTTTTAACAAACTTCAAAAAAATTCAACCAATCAAAAAAACTCCTTTTGAGTTGATTTTTTGCATACTATTTATTTACAATGTCTATTTTATGAATATATAAAAAATATCACAAAAAATGTTTTATTTTCATATTTATTTTAATTAACCAAAAGCCTTCCATAAAAAAACCCTAAAAAATGATTTCTTGATTTTCTTTTAACTTAGGATTAATTTTACTATTTTTTATTAATCACATCCCTTTAGGTTAATTAGGTCCAAAAAAAATTCCTAACAAAAATCTAAAGCAAAATCCATTTCTTTTTATATTCCTTGTTCATTATATTCATGTCATTTCTTGTAGAAATTCAATATGGTTGTAATAGATAATTAGGATTTAATTTCTTGCAATCCTCGTTTGTAAATTTATATCCCCTACCCCAAATGATGTAATAGCATAGTAAATTTACTTTCTGCAATTTATCGCTTTCATATAAATGCTAGTAACTAGGGTTTGTATGGAAAGACAAAATCAATGCTTAGAAAACCTTAATCAAAGACAAAATCAAGCATGAAAAAATAAACACTTGCACACTTACACCTCTAGGGTTAACTCCACATGTTGCCTTGAGAAAATGGTCATGATATGCATGTGATACATCTTAGCAAAAAACAATCAAAAATACAAGATCATAGTCCCTCGATGACACTATGAATGTTGCCTTCAAATGATCGTAGTCCCTCAAGAGAAATGCTAAGATATCTCACAATATTGTTATTCATGACTATACGATGACCCACGCACGTCCCTTTACATCCAAAGATAAGGCTTCTTACCAATCAATGGTAATATAGCAATATCAAAGGAAGGAAGAAATGAACAAAAGACTTTTGAGTAGGTAGAACGTTCTTAGTTTCTTGCTCATAATCCATCTTCAAAAAACAAACATCTTTTCAAACACACCAAACACTTTCAAAACATGAAATATTTTCAAAAAGTCCAACACTTTTTGTACATTCTTATAGAGACGAGAATCATTACAAAGTTTTCCTAAACGAATGAGCTTTTCAAAAATACTTTCAAAACCCACCAAAACACATTTCAAACAAAGCAATTTCAAAAGTGATCTAGCAAGCAACTAAGAGCCCATAGATAACTATGGATGATAAAGGTGCTAACACCTTCCCTTTTAATAATCTACCCCCCTAACTCAAGAAAACATCTCAAAGTCTTCCCAGTTCTTTTCACCCTTTCCTTATTGGATAAAATAAAAGTCGGTGGCGACTCTTGCTATCCGCAACAATTGTGATAAAATGCAAAACAACCAAGTCAGTTCTCCCACCGTATTACAGAATTGGCGATTATGTTGGGGAATAGAGTTAAAAGTGGGGTTACCTTAGAGTTAGATCACATCTACTTGCTTTCATTGTTTGATTTATTTGCTTTAAATTTACGGGTCCTTGTTTGGGTTTGTATTGATCCTCTACTCGAATCTGGGAACACCATTAGGTAAATAACAAAGATTGTGGAGACTGTAGACCGATATGGTTGAGATAATAGCTATGTTAGTGTGACATATTTGTGGGTACCAGTATCCCTTATGGCGAATTAAGGAGAATACGGAGCCGCTGAGTGGTGTCATGAAACACTAACTGACCTTAGAACCTTTAATTGAACAACTTGGCCATTAGGAAGTAGTGAGGTAGTCGGCTTTGGTGCAGTCTGAAGTTGGTTTATACTCAATGCTACGCTCATTGAGATCGGACTTTCGGGATATTTCGGTCGCCAATAAAGAGGCTTGCGCTGAAATAATGCCCGATGAAGAAAGATCAGTGATATTAAGATTCCCTAGAACTCGATTACTTTCTAGGATAGGTTGAGCCAACTGAACTTCAAGAGGGTACTTACCTATAAACTCCATGAAAGCCTAAACCTAAGGATTTGTTTGCTTTGTTTGTACATAACAACTTGTTTTCTTTTGCTTGTGTATGATTACTTGTACATAAACATCATTACATCATACCATAACATCTTCAATAACCATTTCAAGGATCTCAAGGGTCAGTGATGCAGGGTTATATTGTACCAGACTTCTATCAAGGGGCAAGAGGATTTATTTTCCTCTAACCAAATGCTCGCAAAGACCAAAGCGCGATAACTTGAGTCAAGGGCTATGACCCACTTGATATGGTGAGCTTGATTCTCGTCGAAGGACATTCAACAATATGAAGTTCTCCAATCAAAGTTGCGATCAAATTTCAACTTCTAACATCTTCTTGTGTTTACCCCACGAGATCCTTGAAAACATCACATCCACATATCATGCCAATCATCATAACAGGTTTTCCCCATACAGGTTTCTCATTTTCTTACTGTTTATTTTAGTAGAGATGGCTCTAGAACAGACTATCAAGGACCTTCAGACTCAAAATGCTCAACTTCAAGAAATGTTCTCGAACCTATCCAAGGTCAAGAAGAAGTGAAAGCACTCCTCACTGAGAGCATGACCAAAAAGATTCCTGAGGACAACAGGGATGAATAGTTGGAACGATTACAAACTGAAATGGAAACAATGAAAATCCAGATGATGGGTCAGATGATAGGTCAGATGGCTCTAATCCAAAACTTAGCTTAGGGACAAGAAGAGCTGAGAGCCTTTGTCGACAAGCTTCATTATGACGGATGCAACCATATGGGACAAACAGCTAGAATTGGGGATCGAGTCATTAATCAGCCTCTAATGAGACAAGAAGTTGGTTTGGTCGAGAGAACACCCTTCAAAATGGCTATTATACCATGAGTCCAACAAGAACCTCACCAACCACTATAGGGTGGTCAGCGTAAACAAGATACTCCCAAAAGACAATTTACCGAGAGCAACATGTCCTTGGCTCAAGCATTGCATCATATGTTGGAAGCCAAGTTGGTTACATTAAGGGAGCCCCCTCAAAAACCTAACACTTTTGCTCCCAACTACAAATACAATGAAAGGTGCGCATACCACTCCAACAGTCAGGGGCACAACACTAACCATTGTTCGGCGTTGAAAAGAAAGATTCAAGACCTGATCGACAAATGGGGGTTGGAATTCATAGAAGATGGTCAACTTGAGTCTTTCTGTCATGCCTCAAAGGCACACCATTTGAAGTGACCAGTTTAGGAGGAGAAATTTTTGTTCATTCAAATTTTCAGTTGTAATTTCTATGTTTGCTTAAACCCTTATCTTTATGTCAGACTTTGTTTGTTTCATTAATGTATTGCATATATTTGTCTTGAATTAATCCATTCGTTTTCACTATACTGAAACTATACTTTTACTCCCTTTTTGATATTCAACTATTGTATAAAAGTTGTAAGCCTTTAGAAGGAGGATGACGAAAATAATACCATAATCTCATACAGTATGCTTTTGGACAGACCTTGCTGACGATGTACAGGCGTTGTTTCAATTCCTAAACAGTGGAGTTATAAGGAAGATAATACCTAGTCAACCCTTTTGAGCCAAAGAAATAGGAGTTTTCTTTTTCACACAAATTGAAATCTTTAATCAAAACCTGGGGCAGGGTAGTTTCTCAGTTAAGTCAAATGCACGCTCAGTCACAAGCTTTCACTTCATACACAACGAATGACATCAAGAATGTCCTTCTGAATCAAAATACGGTGATGGTTCCCTATAAAATAGGAAGTCATTTTCTCTCAAAAGAAAAGCCTAATAAGTCAAAACCTACGAAGGAGACTTAAGAAAAACTGGGGCATCTCGCTGACTGTAGTCTCAAAAACAAGAAAAAATAGTCAGACAAAAATCAGGGATACTAAATTGAAAGAGGTCATTACAAATCCTCGACAATATGTCATTACCCTAATATGTCAGGTCTAGGAAGAGATTCTCCTTGATATGAGCTTGGAAATAGTTTGATCATGGTATGACTGAACCCACTATTTTGCATTAGGAAACATTATTCCTTTGACTTATGGGCTCTTGGATGGTTTTCCCTTGATGGGCTATTTTTTTGAACCAATTTGTTCTGAATGAGCCTCGTAACGGCATGCCCTAACATTTGCACTTCTTGAAAGGTATGCCTCCAATCTCCGGAATTCGGAGGAGGTGCTCTTGGATGATTTTCCCTTGATGAACTGTTTTGAACCAACTCCTTTTGATCGAGTCTTGCAGTGGTTTTCCCCGACATTCGAATTTTGAAAAGTTTGTACTTGAAGTTGCTTGAAAGGGAAATTGGACTCTACATTTCGTAAGATGAACTTGATATGCACAGCCTCAACATTTGAGTCTTGGAGGGCCTTGAGAAGTTTTTTAAAAATATGAAACTGAGTCATACCATGTTGTGATATGACTTGATTAAGGAATGCTCCTTCGAAAGGTATGCCCTTGATTAAACGGCGCTTTGAAATGTGATCCCAGTTGATTGAATCTAGGAATGATCACCCCTTATTCATAGGATGCCCATATGATCACTAGTCTTGCCACTGATCATAGAGCTCCTCCTAGATGTTTTGCCACTAGCCAATAGGATCTTCTTGGAAAGGATCGCTTTTGGTTAAACCAAATTTTCTTTTTGAGACCTCCTTGAGGTTAAGTATTGATTCACATATAAAATTGTACATTTTGAAAAGTAAGTATGTTTTAATGCTCATGCAAGTTTTTAAATCGAAATTTTCATGGAGAAGAAATGGATGATTAGAGATGGAGATTCGAAGAAGCGAAGTGGTCAGCAATAATTTTAACAAACATAGGAGCCAGTTTAACACAATTTTTGCCGATTATGCTTTCATAGTTAACCTTTCTTCAATTAGGACTTTTGAAGGTTGTAACATGGTCATGTTTCGTGGTTCAAGAAACAAAGGATATAAGTCTTAAAATTTATTTAGCCCAACCCACTCTCCTTGATGTTATCCAATCCTAAATCCAATTAATGCAACATATGCATTCGATCTCCAAGAGAAATTTCGCAGTCGCGCAAATGATGAGAAACGTAGATAAAGACCCAAACACCGATGGAAAACATTGATAAGATCCAAGCATTGATAAGATCCAAGTTTTGATGATAAGCCTTTGAGGTGACAGTCATAAGATTTTTCTCCAATTTATTTGTTTTAATCCCTTATTTTTACATGGGCCGATTCTTTTGAATTTGGTCCATCAGAATACTCTAACTTTTTCCCAAGTCAATATTTTATTTGACTTAGTGGGCTTTCTCATTTTGAATTTTTTTTTACTTTGAACATTTGTGACTGCCACATTGATTGTTGTAAGGTTCATTTTTATCATTTCCTCGATCTTGAATGGTGCACTGAGGGAGAAGATGTTGTGAACTTCATGGATTCTTCAACCTTGGATGATGAATGTGAGAAAAAGGATGTTCTTGAACCTTTGCTTAGATCGTTTCCTCAATGATCTACCGAGGAAGGAGATATGCTTGAACTTTTGCTTAGATGGCTCGATTCTCTTGGGATTGGAATGCGTCATTGAAATAATTGAAATCTACCTTACCCCTGGTTGAAATTAAGGTTTTTAGGAAATAGAACAAAACTCCAACTCCTGGCTCGAGGGGGTTGACTAAGGATTATCTCCCTTATTTATCCATTGTTTAGGATTTGAAAAAATTCCTTGCATCATCAGCTTAGTCATACATTGAAAACATAGTTTAGCAAAATTTAGTTATTTAACTTTCGTCACTCTCCCTTAAAATTTGTTAAAGTTGAAAAAATGAAAAAGAAGAGTGAAAATGGAATTTTGTTGATTTTTTATAGAGAGTGAAACGAATGAATTGGTTTCAAAAACATGCATGCTCATTTTATTATAATTACTAATGAAAAGATACAAAGTTACACCAAATAAAACTTAGCAACTTGGAAATTATAAATTGAAATTGATCCACTTGACTTTAGGAAATGCTTCTTAGTTCTTGGACTTGTAGAACTATGGGATGATCTTTGATTCTTCCTCTGGGCATACCAACCCTGTCGATATGACAGTTGCTCTTGATGTGGAGGGATCACCCATAGTGGTGGCATTTGAGGCGTTGTGTAGGCCTTTGGCTTGTATGAAGTAGGATCGTCTTCTCTCCTTTGTAAGACTCATACGATCAAGCTCAATTGAGTCTCCCATGTTAGACTTCTCCTTCACCAATCTAGGATTCCTTCACAGCTTTCTTGAAGCATGCTTGGAATTTCTTCTTTGAGCATCGGGAAATTTGCTAGCGGGATTGATAGCGACCAAGGGTGAAGATGGAAATGCATGAAATACAAATGTATGAATGTACGAAATGCATGGGTATGCAAAAAATATTTTTGGCTTTTGAGGGTATGCGAAGATATTTTTATGAAGATGCACTACAGTGCGAGGTTAGAATGAAGACAAACCTAAAGACACCTTACATGTGTTTTAGGGATATACATTCACAATGTGAAACCCCTATGAGCTAGGGATTATGACTTACAAAAGATAACCCCTACAGGCTAGGGATTATGATAAGCCAATGGACAGTTGAGATGATGATTTGACTTGAGGCAATAACATGGATGGGAGCACATGGTGACTGGTCAACAATCACCAAATCATATGGCCTGATATAGGACACATGGTGTGAATCAGTGAAGACGTCCTAAAGATAATGGCGATTAAAAAAAGGGAATCCCTACATGCTAGGGATCATGACACACAAAAGGAATCCCTACAGGCTAGGGGTTATGACATAGAAAGGAAAACTCTTATAGACTAGAGATAGTAATTGACGAAAAGATAACCCTTGCAGGTTTAGGGATTGTAGTGGGATTTTATGAAAGTTATCCTTAGTTGGTAGGTTCCTAGTTTTGGCCTACGTATATTCTAACCTCCCATAAGGTGGTTTTATTAAGGGTATCATGGATAACACTAGAGGGAAAGGCACAAGGGCCTCCCTTAAGTGGATCTTCTTTGTAGACCGAAAATTCTGTCTCTAGGCCATGAAAGGTCTCACCATGAGATTTCTATTTAAGGGTTATACAAAGAGTCACAAGTTTCATTCCAAAGTCCTACCCCCAAGAGGATGTCTCTTGAGACGTATTCCTTTATCGGAATTCCACCAACTCTAGGTGAAGTCGTCACATAAACTCATAGGAATGGTGTATCCCCTTAACTAATAGATGAACCTTCTCTCTAAGGCTTTTTGAAAAATATTTAAAAAAATAAAAATCCCATCATCAAATGAATATAATATGATAAAAATAAATAAATAAAAATAATAAATGAAAATAAATAAATAAATAAATAAAAGAAAAAATTGAAACATTAATGGTCCAAACAAAAGCCCTAAACCTAAGAGGAAGGCTTTTAAACCCTATGGTTGAGTCCCCAGCAGAGTCACAAGCTGTAATAACCGATTTAAAAATATAGAGTCGCCACCATTAATTTTTATCCTGGGGAAGGGAACATAACGGATAACCCTAATTTGATCAGAGATTCTAAGTTATTGACTCGTTTTAGACAAAGGGAAGGTGTTAGGAACCCTTCATCTATCTTGTTCACAAGGATACTGGGGTTTAGATTTACAATTCAGGAAATAGGATTTTAATTTTTATTAGGGGAACTCGCCAAGATTTTAAGTTGTATGCATATGTATCCTCTTATGAGGAATTAGGGTCCCAATTCGTAATTCGCAGTTTTCATTGGTGTTTTTTATAGAATTGCGGAGAATTGCTTTCAAATTTATCCGTGAACCTTGTATGGGTTTTGTAAAATTGTGATCGTAGGCGCATTTTGCAGTTAATTTTGAAAGTAATTCTCCTTAATCTTTTTTCAAAAATATCTTGATTTTGATTATGTTAGTAAAAAAGGTTAGCATTTGATTGGTTAGTTGTTTTAGAATATGTTATGTAATATGTACAAAATAAATTTGAATGAGAAAAATATTTAATGCAAATAGAAAATTAGGGTTAGAGAAAAGGTTTTTTTATTAAAAAAAAGGTGAAAATAATAATAATAATAATAATAATAATAATAATAATAATAATAATAATAATAATAATAATAATAATAATAATAATAATAATAATAATAATAATAATAATAATAATAATAATAAACGAATATCATAAACCATAAACAAAACAAATAGCAATCAAACAATCAAACTAAAACTCAAATAAGAATAAATTCTAATCTACATCAAATACAATATTTACACACATGCTTAAAGATATAAAAAAATATCAATTAGAAATGTCGTGACTAAATTAAACTGCTCCCTCCATCCTTATTTTCCTTTTCTTTGTGCTTTTCTTCTTTCTCCTTCGGTTCAAGATTTCCCTTTTTTCCTTTGATACAAGATCCTTTTTTTTCCAGATAGATGAATGAATGGAGACCTTATGGTTTAGTTGTTGTTGTTCTTAGATGTGAAGAGCAACAACTTTTAAGAGAACTCTAGTGAGTTGTTAATCTGCAAATGATTATTGATTTTCTAAATGGTTGTTTATGGACAAAATTTAGGTGTTTTCTTCAAAACCTTAAAATTAATCAAAAGAGTTGCGTAGAAAGAATGTTTGTGAGAGAGAGAGATAGAAAATTGTTGATAAAAAATTATGGTGAAGAGAGCCCTATTTATAGATTTGAAATTAGGTTAAAGACACCCCAAAAAGGAAATAGTCCACACCAAGAAAAGCCCAAAGTTTATGATTTTATCTTGGTCAGCAAGTCTACAAACTCTGACCAATGAGAAATTAGTTTTGTCAACATGTGACCAATCAGAAAGTGACAAATCATGTGATTTTATTGTTTTTATATTTTATATGATTTTTTTGTTATTTTTAATTAAAAATTGAAAAAAGTGTAAAAAACTATTTTTGAAAATTTATTAATTAAAAAATATGAAAATAATAATTTAATGATGAAAAAAGTGATTTTTTGGGAAGATTTATACCAATTGAGATTTGATTGAAACTTGGAGGACAAGATTATGAATCTAGACACTTTTGTGATGTTTTCTCAATATTGTGATTGATTTGGTGATTATTAAAATTTGATTTTGAAAGATTTCAATAATTTTTAACAACTTGACTATTAAGTGTATAAAATCAAAGATTTAAAAAAATAATTTTAAAATACCTTTAAAATAGAAAACGAAAATAATAATAAAATAATTGAAAATGACTTTTTTATCCTTTTATTGAAAAAACACACAAAAGAAAATAAATACCAAAAATTAATGTAACGAGACTTGAACTCGAGACCTTCCACTTACTTGCAAGCCTTACTCCCTTATTAATTGTGCTATGTCATTCTATTCGAGATGAAAAGGCATATAGAAACATATGAAGGTGGAAAATTATTTTATTATTTTTAAAAGTACAAATAATTTAAAGTAAATTATTATATATTTTAAATAAGAAAAATAAATTACTATTAAACTAAATGTTATTAATATCCAAAAAAAAATATGAAAGCAAGTTTAAAAATAATTTGAATATTTTAAAAATGGGGCGGAAAAATTTGGGGTATGACAACATCATATCATCCTGCTATATATTCAACATCACACAATGACAATGCCACCACATGTTTCTTTCTCGAGCACCATGAGATTGGGACACCAAATACTTGAAAGAAATAACCTGTTGTGCTTCTTCGATCTTCCTTATCTCCACACTAATCAACATCCAAATAGCAAGTAATCGTAGCTTCTTTGGTTTTAGAATATCGTGAAAATAGAGTTCCATTGTTTATCGGTCCTTTAAAGTATATTAGGATTCTTCTTGCAACCTTCACGTGTGACACCCTTGGTTCACTCATGTATCTGCTCACTAATCCTACTGAAAAATCTATATTAGGTCGACTGTTGCACACATATCTCAGAGATCCGACAATTTTTTTGAACAACGTTACATGGACTTTGTCCTCCTCTCCATGCTTTTCCAATTTCAAAGTTGGTTCGAAAGGTTAGGATGCAAGATTTGAATCATCCATCATAAATATCTTGAGTACTTTTTTAACATACTTTCTTAGATGTAGCATCATATATTTCTTGGTAATTTGAAATTCCATGCCTACGAAATATGACAAGTTTCCCAGATACGACATTTCAAATTCCCTCATCATCAGCTCTTTGAACTTTGACAAGTTCTCCATGCTATTTTCAGTTACCAGCAAGTTATCAACATATAAGCAGATGATTGTAATATTTTATGCCACAATCTGAACATATACATTATACTCATATTTACATTTTGATTGTACTTGATCAGAAGGGATCGCCGATAGCCCACAAGCTGGAACTGGATGGCTGTTATAATGAAGTTGGGGTACCTACAAGACACTATGATGCCAAAGTAAGGTTCAAAGTAAATGTAAGTAATGAAAGTGTGTAGAATGAATGAATACTTGACCCTCTCATGTGAGAGGCTATTTATAGCCCCCAACGCTGGGCCAAGTTCCATGCATTAGGCCAAGCAATTAGGCCTAATAGAAAATACTGCCAGGGTTATGTGAGTAGTGGAGTCCAACACGTGGCCTCCACCCTGCTTAACTACCCCGAAATAATAGGAAAGTTAGACCCGTTATTCTCGATGGGCAGGATAGTGGCTTAAGAGTCGTTGACTGCGTTTCCCTCATGGGCACATGGGGACATCCCCAACAGTTAGTGACTTGGGTTGGATGATATTGGGCCATAGTAGAAGTGTTGGATTGGGCCTTCCCTATGGTGGGCCAAGCGCCAACCTAGTCCAGAACAGGACCCCCCCCCCCCCCAAGTTATTGCTCTTGGACGAAAGAGTGATGACTTAGGAACAACCTAATTATCGGGGAGAGGTTGCCTAACAAGGGACTCAACTTCTACCTCACATGCTCAAGGGAGAACTAGTAAATAGTCACCATATTTCGGGGATGGCATGGTTTGCAGATCATCAATCTCCCCTTCAACTCTCTATGTGATGTGACGTGCACGTGAAAGGATCTTTCTTAGTTGATTTGTTGATTGTCTGCCTTCACGCGGTTGTTTGCTTGAGGTATTGTGTTCGCGGGGAAAACGCAAAATTCTTCCCCGAGTTTTTCTTCTCGAGGTGCTTATATTAAAAAGCGACGCAACAATGTCGAGCATGTGTTCAACTATGAAGACTCAAAATAGTGTTAGCACATGGTTTCACGCGTGAGATTTTTTAAAGCTGAAATGGTGCGTTACAGCGTGTGCCACATATGGAGGCTATTTAGAGCACCATCATTGCCTGAAGAAGCCTAGGGGTCAAAGCAATGATGATTCCTTGCATGCTAACCCTTATGGTGGGGACTATCTATAAAAGGAGGTGAAGAAATCCATTTAAGCGTTATCACTTTTTCTCTCCTCTTGCTTCTCCTTCGTTTGCAAGTTGCTCTGTTGCCGCCGTCGCCACCGTAGATTTTTCCAACGTTCATTTCTCCCCAAGTAAGTGATTTCATTTGAATATGTTAATTTACTTTAGGGCTTTAGGGGATTCCTCCTCGTGATTTGGAAAAATTCTAGCAAGTCACTTCGTCGGGGAGGACGTTCATGATTTTGCTTAGTCGAGGGGAGTCATTTCCTCTTGCGTAGTCATCAAGGGCTTGAGTCTAGGACCTAACCTCTAGGATATCCTCTCCCTTTCACTTGACCTGCGGTGGAAGGATGGATTTAATGATGTTGAATTCACTATTTCCCCCTTCTTTTCAGGTTAGATGGCTCAACCGGTTGAAGAAGCCATTTTACCCGACTCCCATGGAGAGGAAAATGTGAATGTGGGCAGCATCCTGGATTGGGTCGTGCATGAACCTAGAAATATGATGTCTCAGTTTGATCATGATCCTTCTAACGCGTTTAACATTGTCGAGGTGAGGGAAGATGACGATCTCGCCTCCTGGTCGGTTCTTATTCGTAACAAGCACAAGAGGATCTGTTCATCTTTTCTGGGAAAGCGCTTCCCCATGTATGAGTTTTCCTTTAAGTAGGCGGGGATGCGTCTTCCTTTTATGGATTTCTAGGTGGGGGTTTTCAAATGTCTAGACCTGACACCTTCTCAGCTCCACCCAAATGCGCTTGCATTTATGCGGGCATTTGATATCGTTTTTTGATACCTTGAGATTGGCGGTACCTTAATTTTGTTCTTCTGAATCTTCCACCTCCAACGGCAGATGGTCAGAGGCTTCCAGACCTGGGTGTCATTCAAGCATTTCGGAAAGTTGTTTCAACCATACTTGGAATTTGTCTGGCACTTCAAGGAAAGGTTCTATGTTGTGAAGCCTATTTTCGAGGCGACTGTGGGCTCCTTGTATGAGCGTTCAGTCGAGACTGAGGATGGTCAGGAAGTAACGAAGCTAAAGGCAAAATTTCCCCTCGAGTGGTATTGGAAGAACTTCGAGCAGAAGCCAAAATATTATGCAATAAATCTCGGGGAGTTAGATGCTCGGGATAATCTTGCTTATGATAAACTGGAGGCCTATGTTTAAGAGTTTCTTCCCCTGAGCAACCCATAAAGAGGATGCGCGAGGAAGGTCCTGAGCGTGGGGTCTTTTCAGATAATGGAAAAAATGTTGGAGAGTCTTTCGTCGTGCCTCCCTATTACCTCATCTGCGACATTTTTGGCGGGGATAACTCCCTAGGTCTTCATGAAGCTGAAAGGGAAGTCATTGTGTCCATGGACAAGGAGACCCAGGAAAATAATCTGGCCGAGGATGTGGCCATCGTGATGAGGGTTCTCGAGATTGCCTTGACCCTCAATGAGGCGACGACGTCTTCACAGGCCGCTCTTGACAAAGTGAATGCCCGAATCAGCAAGCTGAAATGGCACAATGAAAAGCTGAAGAACAATCTCCTTGATCATCAGGAGAAATATGAGGTCCAAGTCGGGCTCATTACAAAATTAAATGAGCTGAAACAGAAGATGGACGCCATGACCAAAGAGAACGAAAAACTAACTTCCCGGGTAAACGAGTTAGAGGGGGACGTGGTTCCTGCTGATAAGGAAACTGTCGAGGAAGAGGCCTTTCAGATTAGGAAAGAGCTTATTTCCCAGATTCACCAGCTCGAAAAGGACGTGGTGGACACCCTCAGGTATGGCTTCAATACTACTGTGAAGCAACTTAAAATTATCAACGCCAGGGTCAATTTCGTAACCAAGGGGATCAGACCTTTTATCCAAATAGTTGATGGGGTTATAATTCCTCCTCCTGGCGATAACCCCGAGGAGGAGTCATACGATGAAGAGGATGGGCACGAAGATTAGTTTTAGTTTTGGGTCTGCTTGCCCGTGCATTTACCCGCCCTGCGTACCAAATTTTCTTTAATGCTTAGACAAGGGGGCTTTGCCCGGTCTTTGTATATCTGCCTTTAGTTTGGGCATGCGTCCCCCTCTTTATCTAACATATGGACAACACCGACCTTTGTGTTCGGCTTTTTTTAATGCTTTACTATGCATGTTTATTCATAGTGTTGTTTGACATTTTTCTTGTCTTATTCATTTCATGTGTGGGAATTCATGCTCGACCTATTTATTAATAGACAACAACGAATGGAGATTTTTTGGGGATACAGATTTGGATTTCGTTGGTACAAGGCCAAGGTCACGTTTAGGACCTTATTCTCGTGGCACGGACAGTCCCATTGCAAGCTGGATGTTCTGCCATTTTGGTACAACAACGGTGGAGCTTGGTCGAGGTGTCCCCGTCGGGCTAAAATCCTACTCATCCAATGAGAAATGACCCAACTTTCTTTTTGGGTTGGATGCAATGTTCATACCTCCACATGCTTTTATGGTCGAGCAAGACCTGTCTATGTAGAAGAGGTCAGGTCGACTTCCAAGCCCCAACTCTTGTTTAGGACTTAGCTGAAATATTTATTTAGCTTGTCAGTGTTCCAAGGTCGAGGTAGTGGTTTCCCATTTAGGTGTTTAAGGCAGTAGGCTCCATTTCCCATCTTATCATAGATGCGGTAAGGGCCTTCCTAGTTGATGCCAACTTTCCTTCACGGGAATCTTTCTGGTTTCTCCATAGGACTAGACTGTCGACTTAGAACTCGCGTTTTATGACTTTGATGTCATGTTGCAGATTCATCTGTTGTTTTAATTTGGCCTTGTGAATAGATGCTCCCGACTGAATTTCTTCGACCAGGTCGAGCTCCTCTCTCAAGGCTTTTTCATTTAGCTCCTCGTGGAGACGGGATTCAGTTTTCCTAGATGGTTCCCTGAGTTCTACGAGGACGACTGTCTCGGTATTGTATGTTAGTCGAAAAGGTGTCTCCCCGATAGTTGTCTAGGGCGTCGTTCTGTAATCCCATAGCATGATGTGGAGCTCTTAGACCCACCCTTTCTTTTTCTTGCCTAGTATGCGCTTAAGTCCTTGCAAGATGACTCTGTTCGCAGATTCCGCTTGCTCGTTTGTCTAAGGGTGCTTGACATATGTAAAATGTTGCTTGGTTTCGAGCTTAGCGACGAAATCTTGGAATTTTTTGTCAGTGAGTTGTATCCCGTTGTCAGTGGAAAGTGCTTGCGGTACGCTGAACCGGGCGAGCACGTTTCTTTTGTAGAAACAAAGAATATTGTGCAACGTGATTTGGCGAGGGCTTCGCCTATATCCATTTAGTAAAGTAATTAATAGCGACAATTAGGAATTTTTTCTGGTATGATCCTTAATGGAAGGGGGTCGAGGATATCCATTCCCCACCAGGCGAAAGGCCACGGGGAAGAGAATTTTTTGAGCTCGTGTGAAGGTGCTTGGTGCATATCTGCATGGCATTGGCATCTGATGCACTTTTTGATGTGCTCCTTGGCATCTTGCTGCACTGTAGGCCAGTAATATCTTGCTCACAGCGCCTTTCATGCCAAGGACCTCCCGCCTAGGTGTTAGGCGTTGATACCTTCATGGATTTCCTATAAGATGTTGGGACTTTAGTTTCCTTGACACACTTTAGGAGAGGGACGGAGGATTCCCGCCTATACAGTTTCTGCTTGACCAAAATATAAGAGCAAGCTCGGCATTTTGTCACACTTTCCACTTTTTTAGGTTGGATGGTAGTTCCCCTTTGGTGAGGTAATTGAACACCGGAGTCATCCAACATGTACTGTCCCTAATGGCGTTTATGTCGAGCGACGCAGTGGGTTTCTCGATGCTCAGGTGAGAAAGGGATTCCTAGATGACAGATTTGTTTCCACCCTTGTTCCTTGTGCTCTCAAGGTTCGAGAGTATATCAGCTTGAGTATTTTGTTCACGGGGAACATGTTTTATTTTGGCATGGTCGAACCTTTTCAATTTTTCTCTTACCACGGTCAAGTACTCGATGAGGCTGTCATTCTTGGCCTGATACTCTCCCCTTACTTGAGACACGACAAGTTGGGAGTCATTGAAGATTTGTACCTCCTGGGCGCCTTAATCATCGGCCATCCTTAGCCCTACGAGCAGTGCTTAGTACTCGGCTTAGCCCTATCGGACTGTACACTTCATCTACAAAGATGATCCACTTTCAGGATCCATCTGTAGGGGGGTAAATGGTGGTCATTTCTGCGATGAAGTCGGACAGTGCTTGGGATTTGAGGGCTTTCCGGCTCTCATATTGGATGTCAAACTCTGACATCTCTAGGGACCATTTTAGCATTCGATAGCATTCGACCGACCATGTCTAGTCATCCAAGTAATTGCTTTATAGGTTGGTCGATTCACACAATGATCGTGTGGGCCAAGAGTAATGTTTGATTCTCCTTTCCGCGTTGATGAGGACCAAAGAAACCTTTTCAATTTTTTGATATCTGACCTCCGGGGCCCTGTAGCACTTTACTAGTGAAGTACACGGGCTTCTTCCCGTCAGCAGTTTCACGAATGCGGGTCACGCTAACAACCTCTACTGAAATGACCATGTAGAGAAAAAGAATCTTCCTGTTTTCAGGTTGTGAGAGACGGGTGGTTCTAAGAGAGCTTGCTTAAGGTGGGAAGAGGGCTTGTCCGCATTCATCGATCCATTCAAACGTTGCTTCTTTACGTAGGAGTTTGAAAAATGGCAGTGCGTGTTGGGCAGATTTCGCCACGAAGCGAGGAGAGCGAGGTGAGTATAACATTCAAGATTTGTATGGATTTTTTGATTCGTGTGTGGAGAGTTCGGAGAAGGCCCTGCATTTATCGGGGTTGGCTTTGATCCCTCATTTTGTCAAATAGAATTTGAGGAACTTGCCCGCCTTAACCCCGAAAGTGCATTCTTCCGGGTTGAATCTCATTTTGCATCTCCTTCTCGGTCGAAGACTTTTTTTAGGTGGGTTGTGTGGTGGGTTTCTTTCTCGAGATTTAACGATCATTTCGTCCATATACACCTCGAGCGTGTCTCCGATCTCGCCACAAAAATCCTTATTCATCATTCATTGACATGTTGCGCCAATATTTTTCAGACCGAAGGGAATTACGTTGTAGTAATAATTTCCCACCTCGGTCATGAAGGCCGTGCAACTGTTTATCGCTCATTTCCTTGGGAATTTAATTATAACCTGAATATGCATCATAAATGATAAGAGTTTATAGTCTACCAAGTTATCGACCAGCCTGCCAATATTAGGTAAGGGATATGCGTCTTTGGACATGGCCGATTAAGATCAATATAATCAACGCACATGCGCCATTTTTCCATTATTATTCTTACAAGTACAACATTGGAGAGCCATGTTTAATACCGGGCCTCAAAAATAAAATTTTCCTCTAGGAGGTCTTTTACGACTTTTTTAGCAGCCTCCGCTTTTTCAGGAGACTGCCTATGCCTACATTGTACTACTGCCTTAGCGGCTGGATCCATAAAAAGTTGGGTGACAGGCGACCTCAAGGTCGAGTTCGGGCATCTCTGCAGTGCTCCATGCAAACATATCAGCATTTTCCCTCAGACAGGCTTTGAGCTGCTTCCTCTCCAGATTGGGGAGTCCAGGTCCAATCTTCACACCTTTGTTCGGGTCCTTGTCGAGGAGATGATTTTAAATTCTCCTTTAGATGGAAACAATACTCGATAACATGTTTGTGACTCCAATGGTATTGAAAGTATTTGTTCTTGTCGACCCCTGGCTTGGAGGGTGTAGGTTTAGGTCGGTGGACTCTGTCTTCCATTAATTCAGCATTAGCACACTCGGGGAGGATGCGCTTGCAGGGAGCGTCAGAGTAGTGTACTGATAAAGCGCCTAACTGGTCCTCTATGCTCGCGAGGGTCGCGAGGCTTTTAATACCTTCTCTTATCCCCGGGTCGTCGGGATGATCCTACATCGTTGTGCCTCAGGGAACTGGGTGCTCTACAGTTCCTGGAGTCGCAGACATTATTGGCGGCCTCCTTCTCCTCGTACATGATGTAAACCTGGGCTTATGAAGAAGATGATCAAATGACCCTGGGGGCTCGATGCCAACTGCCTTAGGAAATTCGCTGCCCAGGAGAAGGCCTTTTCTCGAGCATATACCTCTTCATGTGGTCGGTGGTGGCGACCTGAATGGCCTTGCCGTTGAATTGGTCAATGTATGCTCGAAGAGATTCGTCTGTTTCCTTGGATGATCGCTTCGAGGGACGCCTCAGTCTTAGGGTGACGCCAGGAAACAGTAAAGCTGCTGGAAAACTGGCTCTTTAGATTTCTCCGGGAGTGATGGATTTGGGGGCAAGGCCTTTGTACCAGTCTATAGTAGTTTCATCAGAGTCGTGGGGGAATAACCTACACTTGATAGCAACCCCCGATGTTGTGGAATTGGAGCATCTCCTCGAAAGGCATCGACATGGTCGTCAGGATCTGTCGACCCATTATAGTTGTTCATAGGTGGAGGTTTATCCATTGCATTAGGGATAAGGGCCTTCATAATAGCTTAGGATAACATATTGCGGGGGTCATCTTCATCGCTCTCCAGTTATAGGGGACCGAGATGGGGAAAATTCGTAGTGGTGTCTTCTATGGCGAGGAGGATTCCTCGACCGAATTTTCTTTTCTTCTTTCCTCTGTCCTTTTTCAGGAGCTAGGGAACATCATTCTTTGCACGGAGGGGTACGGTTTATGCTCTTGACGATTTCCTGTTTGGGTCCTCTCTAATCTCGTGCGTCGCCTGGTACGAAGGGAAGAAGGACTGCGAGAATCTCCCCCGTTCGTGTCTCCCCAGAGAAGATCGTGAACAGGGCTCCTATCGTCGAGGAGATGGGGTGCGTGAGTCAGGCCTCCTGTATCTTTTCGGGGACTTGCGGGTTTCTAGCATTCCCGGACGTTCGCTTTTTCACAAAGATCATGTAATTAGTCTTGTTGATCATCGCGAACATGGCTTTGGTCGTAGGGTCAACATTCTCTGGCACGAGTATTTCCTCATACGCTGTAGGTTTATAGTTTTGTCGGGGAGGCTGGTCGAGAGGATGCGTTGGAGTGGAGGAAGAAGCGATTATTCCGTCCCTAACATCAAGCTTGTGGCCGACAACGTCATCGTCATTGTTGTTGTTGTTGTTTCCAAACTCGATGAAGTGAACGTTCGGATCATCATTGTTAACTTGAGCGAGCCCTGACGATCGATAAGTTTGAAAGATTGCTTTAATCTTCAGTTAGTAAAAGACGGGGAAGCAGTTCCCACGGCGCCATTGATCGTACCTGATCAGAAGGTATCATTGATGGCCCACAAGCGGGAACTGGATGGCTGTTGAAGTGAAATAGGGGGGTACCTGCAAGATACTCCGATGCCAAAGTAAGGTTTAGAGTAAATGTAAGTAATGAAAGTATGTAGAATTAAAGAAATACTTGACCCTCTCATGTGAGAAGGTATTTATAGCAGCTAACGCTTGGCCAAGATCCACGCATTGGGCCAAGCAATTAGGCCCAATAGAAAATACTTCTAGGGTTACGTGAGTAATGAAGTCTAGCACATGGCCTCCTCCCAAGTTAACTGTCCCAAAATAATAGAGAAGTTGGATCTGTTATTCTCGGTGGGCAGGATAGTGGTTTAAGATCTGTTGACCGCGTTTCCCTCGTGGGCAACGTGGGGACATCTCCCCAACAATTAATGACTTGGGATAAATGTTTACTAGGCCATAGTAGAAGTTTTGGATTGGGCCTCCCCTATGGTGGGCCAAGCGCCAGCCCAATCCATAACATATTTGATGAATTCCAATTCGACTAAGTATGAGTCGATCTTTTTGTTCCATGCCCTAGGTGCTTGCTTGAGACTATAGAGCTCTTTGTGCAGCCTGATATACTTTCCTTGCTTCCTTCTGTATCACAAACCCAGGAGGTTGTGTGACATATAAGAATTTTTCTAAGGGGACCATTTAAAAATGTTGATTTTACATCTAAGTGAAATATAGACCAGCCTTGGTTGCATGCCAAGGCTACCACCAATCTAACAATCTCAAATCTTGCTCCTAGTGAATATACCTCTAAATAGTTGAGTCCTACTCCATTAAAAATCCTCTAGCTACTATCTTTCCTTATTTCTTGATATCAATCCATCAATATTGTGCTTCAACTTGAACACCCACTTCACTTTGATAGCTTTTATGTGTGCTGGAAATTGGACTAGCTCCCATGTATTGTTTCTTTCGATCTCTTATAACTCTTCGACCATGGCTACTTTCCATTGTTTATTATTTAAAGTAAAATGAAATAATTCTCCATTTTGTCATGGCTTCAGCATCACAAACCACTTCATAGTCTTGAAACATTGCTATAAGAACTATAGTTCTTTGAGGTATTTGGCTTGTGCTAACCACAACCTCTTCGATTGGGTCGGGAATTTCAGCACATGCTTTGACTTCGACTAGAATATCAATAATTTCTTCGACTTCGACCTTATTAATTGCTTCGTTGAAACCATCTCTCATCAATGGTGTTCGTTAAATGTATCACTAGAATTTCGATCACATGCATAATTTTCATCAATTACAATATCTAGACTCATCATAATATTATTATTGATTAAATTGAATAGCATGTTGCTCCAGTTTGATGATATCCTACCAGAATCATATGTTCACTTTTATCATTTAAACTTCCTTTTTCTTGCATCAGGAACATGCTTGTAGAAAATAGAGCCAAATACATTTAGATGACTCGCTGATGAATCATTTGCCACTTCAAACTTCTTTAGGAACATTGTTCTTCAGTTACTTGGTAGGGAACATATTCAAAATATAAACAACTATAGTGACAACTTCACCTAATAAAGATTTTTTTGCAAATTCTTCTGTTTCAGTATGCATCTCAATATATCCAATATGATTTTGTTTCTTCTTTCTGCTATTCCATTATATTAAGGCATGTAAGGAGCAGTTACCTCATGATCATTACCATGTTTAGCATAGAACTCCTAAAATAGGTTGCATTTGTATTCTCTACCTCCATCTGTTCACAGAACCTTGATCTTCTTTTCACTCTGGTTTCGACAAGTATTTTGAATCTCTTAAATATTGTAAATAATTTATCTTTGTGCTTGATCACATAGATCAAAATCTTTCGACTATAATCATAGACAAACAAAACAAAATATGTGTTTCCACCAATGGTATGTTCCTCGAACGTACCACATACAACTGAATGTACAAAAC